>JACDJE010000158.1:736693-779691 GCA_016647715.1 Pavo muticus
AAAAAAAAAAAAAAGTCAAATAATAACAAACTGGAAACCACATTTTATTTCAGTTGACTCACAAATATGAAGCTGTAAATAATCTGCAGATAGATTAATAGACAAAACTGCTTGTGATTTACTGTTGATCTCTTTTCTGTGGTTTGTTTTTATAATGTATGTACTGTAAATGTACATGGCCATATAAACATCCCAAAGATGTACTTCTCAGATATCCTGTTCCGGTAGTCTCCCTGCTATGGTATAATCGATAGGTATGACAAATTTTCACTTGAGAACTTGAAATTGCACAGTTATGGTATGATATACTACCTTAACTAAATATTTCAAAAATACAGTGCTACCTGATGCTGAAGTAAAGCACCAATTAGTATTGTATTTTTATAACCATAAGTTTATTTACTTTAACAGAATTTCTCATATGCAAATTATATCTATATCTCTGTATTAATTTTATATGATGATCTCATTCATTAAACATCTTAACAATACTTTTAAGGGACAGGAAATCTTTCTAGAAAACAGTAAAACCCTATTGTAAACATCAAGTACAATTAAAAAAAAAAAAATCTATTAAATTGATCTTATGTCATTTGCATTTGTGTACCATAGCAAGCCTTAAGTAGTGTTTTCAAGTCATCATGGCAGTTCTTTCCAGTTTGTTGAAAATGCAGAATCCTGCCAGTCTTGCACTTCATATTTACTCCCTGAAGACCAGACCCTGGCAGATTTTTGAGACTGTTTGCTCTTCCATCCACTATAGTTTAAAATAAGCGTAATCTAGTAAAATGCCAGTCTCTTCTCAGTCTTCCGATGTACTATGCCTATGTTTTTTTCACCTGCCTAATTTAAACAAATCTTATCTAAACAATTAAGATAAGCATTGAAGTGTACTCTCAATAGTCAAATCAGCAAACCTCTCAAAAGCAGAGCTGAAATACAATCTCTCTAAATTAAACAGTCTACAATGGCAATCATGTTTGTATTTAAACATTTTATTCTGAAAGGATTACCGCATTGGTCTCCATTTTTTTTTTTCCTGCCTAGACAAGAAGGCGACATTCTGAGTCAAACAAAATATATTTGTTCTCTAAGAACAAAGCTTGCACAGTTTTAATAAACAAACTGTATAGGTGTATAAAATCAGACTTCACATAATCAGTAAATCTGTCCTTAATGTTATAGGCAACTGTTTGAAAAGTATGTAATGCAATTGTTTACAAAATTATACATAGTTAATATATCTTGTTATATCTTGCTCCATATATGTTTATATGTATGTAAAAAAATATATATGTATAATCTATTGATACAATATTATTGCTATTGTAAAGCTAAGAAAATACTCCTAAGAAATAAAGTGTATTTATAACAGAAAAATAATGCAAAAACAAAACAAAAAAAAACCAAACCCAAAACTAAGATTACTCTTTAATGGAGACTTCTATGTCTGTTGCACCAAATTTTACAAATATATATTCTTGGTTAATTCTCATTTTATAGTTTTCTAGAAATATTATTTATATAATTTCAAGTTCTTGATGGTCTTTAAGCATTTTCAGTTCCTCAAAACCATCTTGATGCAGGAGCTCAGCTTAATCCATGTCTTCTGCCTGGAAACTTATATACTGTATACAGTTCCAGCTTCATACATAAACTTTAGATCAAAGTGAATTACTACCAGGGGAAAACTGTGCAAGCAGTTCAAAGTGCTTTTTCTTGACTCTTGATTCATGACATGTACTTGTGTTGAAGATCTAGCCTACATTGTGCTATGTGTGCTTAATTTTCATCCTGAAAAGGTGAGAGTATTTGCTAAACAAACATCACAAAGGTACCAAGGAAATAAGCAGGTAGGTGAGAAATTGTTTTCATTTATGCTAACTACACCTAGTGTAGTGAATTATCCATTGTAAGCATCATCCTATCTGTTATCAACAGGGCTTTTTCTTCAAGTTTTGCAAGTCTGGGTGCTCTCATTTAAAAAATTTTATTTCACTTAATTTCTGAGAATCTTCTGAGAAGTTTTATAGCCATTATCCTTGTTTGTTTGGCTACAGCTCCCATTAGCCCAGGGGCATTTTGTTTTACCACCGTATATTCCATACTTATCTAAATGTAGTGTTTATTTCAGAGTGGCCCGTTTAATTTTCTGCATTAGGAATTTTGTATTTTTTGTTATGAGATGAAGCAGCAGTTATCATGTTGTTGGAAGCATTACAGACAAAAACACGATGCTGTGCAGTAGCATGCCCGTGGTTAGGTGAACGATGTCTGTAAGCTCACATGGAAGAAAATGGAGCACAAGGTAGCACTTCTTGAAGCTGTGGTTTTACTGTGTGACCAGTTTGATAATTTAAATGCATATTTTGCAATTCAGTTGATTTTAATGTAATTTGGATTTAAATCTGAGTTTATTTGGGAAGTAGCTTGATATTGCATCATACCATAATCTACACAGCAGAAAAGGAAGCTAATGCACTTTGATCTTCTAAGGCTTTCTTGTCTCTTTTTTTCTTTTTTTTTCCAAGAGAACATTGAGGAAGATGTGGTTGTTGTTTTTATTTGTTATCCTACTTCTGAATCAGATAGTTCAGTCATTCCAGGGAACCTGATGGAATTGTCTGAATTGAGACTTTCATCTGTGTCTTGCTTGTATTTACACATGTAGCGTTCTGCATATTATTTTGAAGGCATTTGTCAGTGAAGGCTTCTATTCCATACTCACACAATTATTTGCTCCTTGTTTTGTTGTTGTTCAGAAGATTTAATATTTTAGCACAGTCTGTATACTTCTGGACTTGTTTCTTCTCTCATTGCATCAGAATTTTCCATTGCTTAAAGTTTTGCAAGTGTGTTAGTCTTCTCCTGATGTTGTTTTTGACCATTTTAATTTTACTACCTTGGAGCAGTTTTTGTCTTTGATTAACTCTGAAATAATTATTCAAGGTACATGACACAATATGATGCATTTAAGCAGCTTGCTATTAACTCATGATGCGCACTGAGAAGATTTAAGATTTAGCCTTTCCTTCCAAATATTCTTCTGGATATTCAAAATGAGTAAAAATTTCATCAAATTTTGAAAAATAAATATAAAAGTTATTCAGCCTTTTAGGATGTTTTCATTGTTACAGTTCTGCCTCAAAATAACACACGGATTTTGAGAATTTGTTTATATACAGTTTACAGTTTCTGTATATAGAAACCAGTCTTCTGGCATAGGTTAATAGTAACAAAGTTGATTTCTCCTGTATGATTGGTTGGTGCCTTTTCTGTTTCTTTCACTCCTCAGATAGTAGCCTGAGATGTAGATGATTTTATTATTATTAATAATAATAATCTGAAATGTTGATTGGGAAAGGTACCTTGGAAGGTGTAACCTCTTGGTGTCTTGCAGTCTTGCATCTTAGTCAATAATGCTGGAACAGCTTTGAAACCTCCAAGTCAGTGCCCCATGCTGAATTGAGGAATAAGAAAACCATGGTATGCTGCTATAAAACTGATGTCCATCATTCAATGATTAATGATCAGTTTCCCTCTGTAGTCTGTTGAAGTGACTGTCCATTGCTGATGCTTGATGAAGGAGATTTGAAGTCTTGGAAAGACTCTAAGCAAAAAGGAGCAGATGAGATAGCAAAGCAGTAACCATATGCAGGAGGAAAAGGGGTAGTGGTGTCTTGGAGTGACACTAACAGGTTTTTTTTTGAGAGTCACGAAAAAGGTAGCTGAAAAATTGGAGTAGTTCTTCTCACAAGCATAGATCTGAGTATAGCAGGGTTGTTTCAGCATTCCTTGTGCAAGATTGAGATGATTTTATTTCAGCTAGCAGTCCTCTTTGAGGAGATAAGCTGTAATCAAGTATCAGTTATTATATTATTATTATATTATCTATTATAAAGTAGGATTTGGAATTTCTTGGTTTTGGAGGGACAGCAAAGCTTAAGAAGTATATCTGACAGATACAGAGAAGGGGAGAATGATGTGAATCTTACCCTGAGGAAAGGAAAGACATAGGACCAAGGATTGGACTTGAGTAATGGACTGTTCATAGTCAACCATAAATGAGATTGTGCTGATGAGAGTTTTATGACTTAAGGTGCATACAAAACACTCTACAGATTAATCTTCTGAAATTCTTCTTAGGAAATTTTGAATGTTGGCCTTTTCATTTTAGAATGAATTTCCAGATCAGTAAACAGAAAAGGATTTTCAAGTGCTGGCTTGTTGTAGGAAGCAATCTTTTCTCTTACACTTTGTGATATTTTGGTGTATTTAAATTGTAGATTTGCTATGTCTATATCAGATGTCATATTTAATTGGTGGCTGTTAGTTCACATGTTCTTAGATGCACGGGGGCTGCTCTGAAAGTAATGCCTGCTATTTTATTATGTTGGCCCGTGACATCAGAAACAGATGCCCATGGTAAGGCAACAGATTGAACCCTCCCTCCGATATTCTGTTACATTTTATTGCTATGCAACAGATGGTAGTGGAAGGGTAGTCTGACAAAATGGCGTCTGACATGGAAGTGAGTATGAAGTAAATGTTTGTAATTGAATTCTTCTGTGCAGGAGAAAATGGCACCCGCTGACATTCATCAATAATTGCTGAATGTTTGTAGAGACTATACAGTGGATGTGAGCTCAGTGAGGCATTTCAGCAGTGACGACAACAGTGTGGAAAACAAGCCACATTCCAGGTGGTCATGCAGATATTTACGAGCTCATTGTGTAGGTGCCTGTTCATTGCTGGCAAAAATGCATAGCTAATGGTGGTGACTGTTGAGAAAAACAATGTTCTGTAGCTGAAAGGTTTCACTAACGATCAGTGTTATTGTGTTCTTTTGTATCTGTTGTCATTTCTGTGAAAATAAAAAGACGACATTGCTTTTGGAGCAATCTACATACAGGTAATGTATGTTAACGATCTATAACAACAATAGCAACAACAAGTATCACTGCTACATCCTTTTGTAGTCTCCCTGAGAATATACTCTGCATCCTCCAAATTCCTACTGGTGTTTTCTCATGTATTACTTCATTATTATAGTTGTTGGTAGAAACTTTGATTTCATTGGAAGCTTAATTATATACTCTGTTCCCCCGAAGGATTGTGATGATTCAGTGTGTTTGGTTTTCTTAGGTGTGTCTTTGTTCTAAACCAGATTTGTGTGTGTGTGTGTATATATATATATGTATGTATAGATGTATATATATGTATGTATGTATATGTATGTGTATATATATATGGGAGGAAATCGTTCTGAGTTCAAGCATGCCTCTAAATGTAGTCATGTTCTTTACACTAATCTCATTTTCTTTAGTAGTGATATTATCTTCCTGCTAGGTGAAGTATCCTTTAAAGTGCCCTGCTGGATTTGCAAATTAACTGATATTACTAGGAGTAGTAAGTCTTTGTCCTTTTGCATAAATTTGATTTTCCTGTCAGTTTGAAGCTAGTATCAAAGTTGTTGTTGATACTGTTAATTTGTGTACAGGGTGCAATGGAAACTTTTCTATTCTGCTAAATTTCCATGTTTTTCTGCAGTTGCATAAAAAATCATTTCTGTCCCAAAGATACCAGTTCAAATTTCAGTGAAAGTTGTTACAAAACCAATGAGATTGTTGGGGAAGTTCAGGACAGGAAAAAAAAGTCCCTCTGACTAGATAGAAATACTTTCGTTTTGGCTAGAAATAATTTGAAATGTTCTTTTCTCCTCTGCCCTTTAGATTGTTGAGCAACACTTTGTGATTGCTCTTCCCAGTTTTTGTTTTAACTGGGAGGATTTTCTATAAACATCTGTTGACTAATGTTTTTTTAATAGTTGTTGGTTTGTAGTTCCTTTTATTTTTGTTTGCATATCTGAATATATTTTGTTCAAACTTAATTGTATTTGTATGTATGTATTCATACACAGTTTATATAAATATATAGAGAGTAATTTTACAGTATTAGTACTTGAAACTTGAAACCAACTTGAGGTTGGTTTTATTGACAGCAGTGGCAACAGAAGTACAAGGAAAGAGGAATAACAACTACTAAATCTTAAATTTAAAAATGAAATGTCTGAGTATTTGACTAAAAGAAAATTGTTACTGCTAGAGTAATAGCCAGTTGATATTTTTCACTGCTGAAGAACATAACTGACAAACTGGGTGATGTGCTGGCTATTAAAGATAATTTTGTAGTCGTCAGGACCAGGGAAATGGCAGTGCCATGGCAGGACCAGGAAATTGCGAAACAAACAGAAGAGTTGTCTTCCACAATAGTAATGTGGGTGGAAATATCTATTGACTGCAAGATTTATAAACTCTTCTCCAGATGCTTGCATCCATGTGTACTAGAACTATAGCATTATTCAGAAGATTTTGAGGGGAAATTAATGTTAATTTATGCTTTTCCGTGTTTTCCTACTTTATTTAGTCTCTGGGTACAGAATCCTTTTGTCATGTATTTAAGGCTGTATTAGTGCTGATTGTGGAGAGGGGACAAAAGATACGTTTACATAGTTAATTTGGATGCATGAGAACGTTATTGCTTTTATCAGTTCAGATTGTCTAGATAACAGAATTAAATGTGCAATGGCGGTCATTTCTTTGCCAGATATCATGTTCCATATTACAGTATTGAAATAAAACCAAGAAACAGAATTTAATCTCCTGATTTCCAGAGGGGGAAAAAAATTAAAAATCCTGTGGTGAATGTTAGCAACTCCCAGTGGGATCTTTGAGTGCTATTTAGAAACATATACAACTTTCTATTGAAACACTTTTGTTGTTTTTTTTTTTTGAGGGGAAATGTATATACTGGGATCTAATTTCTCCAAATCCTTGTCTCAGACTGATTTGTTTTAAGCAGCTCCCTTAAGTATGTACACTCTTCTGCATACCTGTTTTGTTGAAAGTACACAGACCTGGCACCGCTTTGTTTGCCAGGCGTTCTCTTATCTCATGCAAGCATTCAAACAAAAGTGTTCTATTGCTCCCTAAGTAATCCATGGGTGATCTTAACATTGAGCAAAAGTCAGAACAGGAACTTATGTAATATTTCTTAATGCGGGAGTAGACAGTCTCTGGAAAGAAGAGTGATGGGGGTGTAGAGCAGGCAGAAGACAGCCAGTAAGTCAAAATAAATAGCTGAAGGTCTGCATGTTCATATAGGGGAAAAAAAAAGTGTTAAGTTTTAGAATGCAGAAATATAGGGATAATAAAAACCAAGCTTCAAAATATATTTTATTTTTAATAAAGCTCTCTGTTTACATGCTTTCAAATGTGTTTTTTTTTTTTTAAAGCAGATCTCTCAAACTAATCTAGACCCAGTTTTTATTAGCATGTGTCTTCTGTTCTACAAGGCAAATTTGGTTTATTTTAAAGCACACAGATACTCCTGTTGAGTAAAAAGGATTATCAAGTACCTTTGAGAGGGCATATTCATTCAGTATTGCCACAATTATTGCACTTAAAAGGGGGTGGGGTAGAATTAAAACATTCCAAATAACTACTAGCAGATTTTTGCATGGACCTCCTCCCCCACAACAAATATAGCCTGCTTCCTAAATTTTTAACTATTACATTGTCATTATCTTTAAAATTCATATAATTTGCAGTAAGGGAAAAGTGTTTTTTTTTTTTTGTTATTTTTGAAAGTAAAGATTTTCCTATTTTTTTTTATTTCAGTCCTAAAACTTAAATACATACAGAGTACTCTGCTTAGTTTAATCAAGATCAACACTTCTTTGTTTATAATATTATTTTACTGTAACTAAAACTATGTATCAGGCCTGGAAAGGGGTAATATGATGAGTCCCAGACTCAGAGTGGTACATATAAAAGCTTTAAAGCAATCGGAACAAAGGACCTTGAATTATATTGTTGGTAGTCTTTAGGTGTATATGCAGAATTTCTCTATGACATAGATTGGAAGGACAGAAACTACCCTTGTGCAACGTTGCTCTCACAGATCAAAGTTACAATATCTAGATTAATGTTATTAATTTAGAAATGTACATATTGTATGAGTGCATACGCACATGTGTATATAAACACCTTATCACAAAAAAAGTAAAATTAATGAAGGCCAAAATGAGGGAACGAATTAGTGTAGCATGATTACATTCATTACATTTCAACAAAATTGGAATGAGGAAAGCTAGATTTGTCTTATAAACAAATTGTCATAAAAATTGTTAGATAAAACATATAAGAGACTAAAACCTTCTAGTTGTAGAATAATTCTTGCTTTGTGTTAGGTAAGAGTAATTATTCAGTTGTTTGCACAAACATTATTTATGCTTCATTAAATGTTCCTACTAACAGTGGGAAGGCAGAGTTGCGTTCCTAAAAGTGTCCCTCAATCTTTTTTTACATTTTTTTGTTGTTGTTCAAGAGTAGTTAGATGGAAGTTACTCTCTTTGTATTCACTGAACCAGCTTTTTGACACTGAAAAAGTACAATATGTGTGTGGCGCCAGAATTGGTTGGGAACAGGAAAGGCATATTTTGTATCTGTACTAAACCTGTCGACTTAGTGCATAGAAGACTTGACCCTTGTCAGGTGTCTTGAAGTTAACTGGCTGACTTATGGATTAATCAGTTTAAGACTGAAGCCAACCAGTGACAGGAATGAGCTTTGTTGTGTGAGTGTGTGTGTGGCTGTGGTGCAGATTTACAAATTTTTATAATGCTTTCAGTTGGACCGTGAAAGTCTGATGTAAAGCTTATCTCTGATCTCTGGCTATGGCCATACTCGTGGGATCGTGTATATGTGTTTGGGGGCAGGGAAATGAATTCTTTAACACTTGACACCTGGCTCTACCAGGTTTCTAGCCCATAGTGTTAGGAATGGCACTATTAAAGGCATTAATATAGTTAAAAGCCTTAAGCTGTATGACCAGTAGGTCATAAAAACTATTGCTGGATATTGTGCTTAGGCTTTCTTTCACAACTGGAGTATCATCTTGACAACTAATTCTTTTTTCTTTTGTCTTTTTTATAGCTGTTGTGAACTTAGACAACTCTGTGGTTGACCTGGAGACGCTTCAAGCCCTCTATGAGAATGTGAGTAACTAGAGGAAGTCAATACTGTAGGTCCATATGAAAGTATTTGGGGTTTGCACCAATAGTCATAAGAAAGTATCCGATTTTGAATTGACTGTTTTTGTCCAAAGCAATTAGAGTAATGATAAGCAGTTCAGCTGTATTAATTGTCTTTGTGCATTTTTTACCAAGCACACATTTTGTTGTAGCTAATGTAATTTCTATATGAGAAATAAACCGTATTCCTTTTTGTTGTTTTTGGGTAGGGAAGTCAGTAGGCATCAGACCTTGCACTTTGGACCTTTGGTTTATCTCAGTAACCTCACTAATATAGCTATGCTGTTCAATAAGAAACAATTGTTTTTAATAAGAGCAATCATTTTAACTGATTTCAAGTCTTTGAAAGGAAAAGGCTTACTCTAGGTTAATGTAAGAAAAAGTAGTACAAGCTGCCAGAGGCTTCATAAATGTCCGGTGCTTATCATCAGAGTGTGTTTGACTAGTAGGTATGCAAAATCAGGGATTCAGAATGTAGTCAGGCATGATCTAAAACTTTCTAAAGCCAGTCACGTGCAGAACTGAAAGAAGTGGATTTTAGAAGTGCATTTCTGCCTTCAGCTGAGGCGAGTGAATATTATTCTCTTCTTGGAGCACACTGCCTGAATACGTAGAGGTCTGGCTAGGAAATTCCAGAAAAAAGATGTTTTCTGTTTACTCTCTGAAACACGATGCTGTGAGAAACAGAAGTGAGTTGAAAGCCAGCGTATTTTACTAGACTTTTTATTTCCCTCACATTGTAATTTTAATAATACATTCATTAATTTAGCACCTTTCCTTTTTTGTATTTTCTGGACTACCTTTTCTGAAATTTCTCATTTAGGGCATGAAAAGAGAGACAGCAAGTTCCAGTCCTCTTTGCAGAGAGGATATTGGGTAGCACAGATTGTGATTATCTAACTAGAACTTGAAAGCACTACTCGTTTCATAATGTGAAGGATTAACTCCCTCAACTGTACTCAGGAAGATAATGACCAAATGGAAATCTATCCTAGCCATCTCAAAATCTTTATATTTGAAATATTTGTCACCCTCTGCCACAGCCATTTCTGAATGAATGCTGCTCTCACAATCAGTTTATAAAAACTTCACTCTTGTGTTGCGTTAGACTTGTTTAGTTCAAAAAATTACCCTTTTATGTTGCTGATTATAAATTGTGCTAACAGGGTATTTTTCAAATGCCTTATTAATCTCATTTGTAATGTATTTCTTAATTCTAGTATGTTAGATCATGTGCAAATTTGCTGTCTCCTGAAACACCAAATGATGCCATTCTATTTTTTTTCATTGTTACCTTCACTAATTACAGAGAATGTCTAGGAAATGTTGTCAAGATTAAGGAAAACATATGTTAATCTGAGAGCAGTCTCAGAAAGTTCAAACAGCTATAATGTGTTTTCTAGCTTTGGGCATAAGATGTATCAGTCCAACTTTATCACTGAATTTATTGGATTAAAGAAAGCAGGCCAAAAAAAAAAAAAATCCAATTATTTTCAGAGATTCTCCTCTGAGCTGAATTTTATTGCTGGATCCTCTGTTTAGTAGAGCTGTGACTCAAAAGAAGGCTCTTGACAGGTTCTTGTTTTGTTGTCATTGTTGCTTGTTTTGTTTGTTTTCAATTTTAGATCATACTTACCAGCCCTTACTTTTCTTTTCCTTTATAGCTTCCTTAATTATAATAATACAGTTCAATATAACTGTAAGCAATAGTTTGTATGAGAGGGCGTGGCACACTTGACTGCTCCCTTATTTCTCAGCCTCATTCTGTGTTGTGGGTGGGGATAACTTTGCCTAACTCCATTACACTGTGTTCATTATCTACATTTTTAATTCTTAAGGTTTACTTATTGAGTTGGGATTTCTTGCTGCATATTTAAATATCGCTATACTAGTTCTCAGCCTATTTGATCTCTCTGGATCATATGGGAACACTTGTTTTACAGTCTTCCCTCAGAATGTAATCGGGTGTTTTTCTGGTTGCATATGTCTGGCATGGTGCTTTCCCTTCTTAAATGATTTCTTAAATGTGAATGAAATTTGGGCAGTCTCCAAACCTAAACACACCCTAATTTCAAAAGCCACAGTCTCGAGGACAAAATTCCTGTTTACTGAAGAACTGAAGTCTTCTTTAACCACAAAGTTACTGTAAACATATTAATTACTTTTTTTTTTTTAATGAAGAAACCTGCACCCCAGCAATGATCCAAGATCCGTATTTATTTAATAATATTAACTGTTAGCTAGTAAGAAAGACTTTGTTACTGCAGTACTATATGATGCAGTCTTATAGTTGCATATGGTTGTGTAGTTTTCTCTACAAACTATGTTTAATACATAGTTGATTGTCAACATGTGTTTAGACAACATAAATGTAGACAGAACAATATGCAGAGCTGTTGCTTTAATGTGATTTTTCACAGATACTATCACCAGAATACCCCAGTGTCCTCATTTTCTCTGCTTTATCACTTAAAACAAACAAACAAAAAAAAACCAACACACTTTAAATTGGAGGTTTCTCTGCTTGATGGACACAGAACTCTGGTTTGGAGTAAATCGGTAGTTTCTTTGCAGTTTAGCTTTGAGTTGTATACCATTTTGCTGTTTTAGCACTGAAAAAGTATTTGTTTCTATTTAACTTAGGAACACTGGGGATATATTTTTCACATTATATTAAAAAATGTTGACTCTTTTTTTTCAGTTTGCTATGAGGCAAACAGAAATTATGTTCCAGAAATTCCTTAAGAGCTGTGCTTTCTAGGTGGCAAGTCGATTTAGAGAGGAAGAAGGCAGGTAAAACTCTGAATGGAGCTATCAATTCACTATATATGGTAGACCATATTGATTGTGATGAGAAATACAATCGTTTGCAGACAAATGAATGTTCATCTTGAAAGCAGGTAACCTCTTACCATCTAAAATACTGCATCTTGAAATCAGGTCAGACTAAGGCCTGTTTCTGCTTATTTTCAGTTTTGAGAAAATGAGTGTATAAAAATGTTTTTAAATTGCATCAGATGATTGTTTCTCACTTGTTCCTTTCAAATTTCTTTATAACACGAATTCAAATGCATATACTTCCTTAATTTGAATCCTGTTGTGTTGTCAGCTTATCTCTTTATTTAAAAAAAAATTAAGGGCAATGCTTTCATAAACTTCCAAATGCCTTTTGTAACCAGAAGTTTGCAGTGGTTGCCTCCACTCTGCCATTAAGATTCAAATCTTCTTCCCAGGTTGTCATTGTATAATTAAAATATATATATATATATATATATATAAAGTGACAAAGTTCAGCATCCTGAACATTTTTTCAGCAAAGATCATGTTTAACTTCTGATACAGAACACAGCTTTGAGATGTTATAGTAGCTATTAACCAGGATATCTTTTTCTATCCATGTTTCATTAACTTTTATGTTCTTTATACAAGTCACTGTGATGCTTTTGAAATGTTAACTTTGAAAATGAAGCTGATCAAAAAGTCCCCCTAAAAATTAAAAAAACATATATAATAATAAAAATCCAGCAATATTAAACTGATCTAAGATAAGAAGTAAAATTCTGTCACAAGGAAAAAAAGAAACAATAAAATAACAGAAAAAGATGATTTGCGTTCTGAAATAGAAGAATGGCCCTTACCCTATATTTGAACCTGCCCAGTTCATAGGATAAAACACTATAAAAGAGGAGACTTAAGTCTAAAGCAGTGTATTTTTTTATAGTATACCTTTGAGATTTATGCTGACTGATTTCATATATAGTAAAAACAAAATTCTGATATATTACACTATTTTGTTCCATTTATATCATTATGTAACCACTAAAATTGAAGGAAATAAAAAATGTTAGCATTCAAAAAGGTGTTGAGCGATCAGGTTAACAACTTCTAAGATGTCTTAAATGGCTTCTCTTTTGACCGAAATGATGGAGAATAATATAAAAGGATTTTTGTTATTATTATCTATTGTAAATTTAAGAACAGATAAACATTAGCTGTACAAAAATAAGCTTGCTAGTAACAATTCTGATAAGTAATCCTCAATAACAATTGTGCATTTCTGTCATACTTTTCTATTGTAATTTAAAATACACAGAAAATCAGAATTATGTATGGAAGAGTCTGAATTAAGTATGTGAAACAGGCATGATTCTGAACTTGCACCATATACTTGTATCTCTGCTTTGATTAAAACTTGAACCCATACCTTGTGACATTTTTGTCTGGTCTACCCATGAGTGGATCATGCTTAGCTGTGGTATCTTTGTCAGTTTTTCTGTGCATTTACAAACAGAAAACAATGGATTAAATAAAGAATAGTGAGTCTGCCTAACATTTTCCAGTGGATTTCCTAGAGAAACATTAGCAACTTGAACATGCATGTGTACTTGTAGGTTGCTCCTAAAGTAATGCCTCCTATTTATTTCCATGGAAACTACAACCAAAGAGCACAAAAGCAATATTTGATAGAGTTAATTCTCAGCTACAAAACAATGTTTTTCAACATAGTCACCACCATTGGCCAGTTTGCATGGGTGAGCTGATCAAGACAGTCTTCATTTCATGGTCTGTCAGCATTGCTATTGGGAATGTGGCTTCATTTGTGTCATTGCCACTGCAGAAATGCACTATCCACTGCCTCGCTATGCTCACACCCACTCTTTGATCTCCAGAAATAATCGGCGAGCATTAATGAATGTCAGTGGGGGCAGTGTTTTCTGCATGAAGGAATTCAGTTACCTTTGCTTCATACTCACTTCCACGTCAGACTCCATTTTGTCAGACTGCCTCTCTGCTGCTATCTGTTGCACAACAACAAAATATAATGACATTGGTAGGAAGATTCAACCTCTACTGCCTGATCACCAACATCCACCTCTGGCATTGTGGGCCAACAGAATAAAATAGGAGGCATTACTTTTGGAGCAGTTCTCATGTAGACTGTTGTGATATGTATTCTAATACTTTGCTGTGTGTAGAAGGCCAGAAGAGAGAGTATTCTCATTATTTATTGTAAAGAACTTGAGAATAACCTTTTAGCTTTAAGATCCTTGCTAAAATATTTTCATCTTTATCACTTATTAAAAGTTTTTAAGAGCTTTCAACTTAATAGAAGAGAGTATACGTGAAAAATTATTCCGAAATAATAGAAGTAGGTTTTCCTACTAACAAGCTTTTATAATTTATTTACGTTTGACCTTTTTTTCAATATAAACTGAATAAGAGTGGTATTTTTTTGAAGTCTAAGTTGAATAAATAAAATCACAGAATCACAGAATTGTAGGAGTTGGAAGGGGCCTCGAGAGATTGAGTCCAACTCCCCTGAAAAGAGGTTGGCAATGTCCCTTCAACTCCCACACTTAAGATATTTGTAAATATTAATAAGACCACCTCTCAGTCTTCTTTTCTCAAGGCTGAACAGACCCAGGTCACCCAGCCTTTCCTCATAGGAGAGATGCTCCAGGCCATTTATTGTCTTCGTGGCCATCTGCTGGACTCTCTCCAGGAGGTCCTTGTCTTTTTTGTACCGGGGAGCCCACAGCTGGATGCTGTACTCCAGATGAGGCTTGACTAGGGCAGAGTTGAGAGGGAGGACCCTTGACCAGCTGGCCATGCTCCTTTTAATGCACCCCAGCATCCCACTGATATGGAAATAGATCTCCCTATGAAGTTGTGTCATTCATGTACCTAGACTCTAACATGGCTCAAATAGAGTGACTGTTAGAACAATGCTGCTTCTCTTGGCATCGTTCTGATTTCTAAGAGCTATAGTTTTCATCAATTGCCAAGAGAGTTTTTACTGATTAGAAATGAAATAGAAGCTTTCTTCTTTTCTTTTAGCTTTCCATTGGGTGAGAATGTTTAGTAGAAGTTAAGAACTCTTTTGTTTGTGCCTGCTCCATAACAAAAAGAAAAAAAAAAAAAAGCAAGCCTATCACCTGAACAGCACTTGCAGTACTCAAAACTGAAAAGTTTTGCGGTTAATTGGAAACTGTTAGAAATGTTGAAAAATTCGTTTTGTAAAGCAGCCTTCACTTCATTGCATGATAATGTATGTATTCATGTATTCCCAACATTCTCTGCTTTGCTTGGTAATATACATATTTATGTTGTAAGTCAATTATGGATCTGTCAGTTTAATTAGTGGGAAAATACCGGAGTGAGTAAATAAACTACCTGCATTTATATTCAGTCAAATGAGTTGTATAACAGGCATTCTGACTTTTTAAAGAGTGGATAACACCAAACCAATCTCAGTTTGTACTGCAGTAGTATTGCAGGCACTGGGGGTGGGGTGGGAGGCTAGAGAGTAGAGGACAGGAAGAGGAAGCGGAGGGGAAAAATAAAAAAAAAAAAACAAAGTTAATGCTAGGTATCTCAATTTTAGATATGCCTTTGGCAGTGTTTCACAGGATCTAGAAAAGCCTGTGGAAGATAAGCCCAGGTGGCTCTTCCAAGGGCTGTGTGAAAAGCTGCTTCGAAAAGTATGCTCTGACAGTAGATCACAGGAATTCCATATTAAATGAAAGAATACATTGATAGTGGCTACTTTTCATTCTGGTAAGATTTTGGAGCTATGCCACATTTTTATTTTGGCATATGCTGTCTTAATGTATACTATATAGAAATGTTTTCATATTCAATGCCATCAAGCATGACAGAAATAGTTTTAAGTAATTCATTTTGATGAATGAAATGTGAACTAATGAGAGAGCAGAAGAAAACAATGATTTTAAACCTAGGCCATAATTTACCAGGCAAAACCTGAATGAAGTGGAATTTTTTGGAGTAACATAAATATGTTTGGTTGAGGCCTTGTTCCTATCTTCTTTGGAGCAGGACATATGCTTAAACTGCAGCATGGAAGATTTAGATAAACTATCAGGGAAAGTATTCTAGGGATGAGGATAGCAGTAAACGCTGAAACAGGCTGTTGGAGAGGTGGTGGATTCTGCCCCCTGCAGTTTAGAAGACAGGTGGGAGTTATAACTGTCAGAGATAACAGAAGTTCTGATTTTGCTTGAGCAAGAGGGTGATACTTTGACAAATATGTGATCTTACAGTTGACAATTTTAATTCCTGGGGTCCTGTCCTTAGTTTTCTTATCTATAAAACTTAACAGCTTGTGACTAATGCAATGCTTTAGTAAGCAGCTGTAGTATGGTACAATGCTATTTGTTATTCCCTTTTTTACATTTCATTTTAAATCCAAATATATATGCATGCATATGTATGTGTATATATTATTTTTTAATAGAACATAAGAATTATTGTACAAAAATTATATGCTCACACTGTTTTGGATATTTCCTTGAAAACCACAATTCAGATAGTTAAAGTAACTTAGCAATAAGTATTTAAGTTAATAGATATTGAAGTACCTTAAGTTATAGTAATTTACTTAAATAAATTCATAAAACAGAAGTAATTTTTAATACACAGTCATGGTTTTAGTTTATCCATTAAGCATGCTTTTCTTGCATCTGATTTCCACCTCTCATCTCTTCCACCCTGTGACTGGGAATGTCTAATATTTCCTTTTTGTCAACATTAATAAAACATAGTTACAAAAGAAGATCCCTGTGGAATTATAAGGATAAATGTATCATACCCGATGTAGTCATCCCATACTGATTGTGGTCACCTTTCTTATACTCTGTTTTGGAGACTATTCAGTCTGATAGTAGGCTTTGTGATTCAGGATTGATTCTGACGATTACAATCACTCCTACAGAACTAGGTGAGGCCTCTGAGAAGGAAGGAAACCACTCTCATTTCTTTAATAGCAGATAATTAGTTGTTGACTTTCCCTAGGTTTTTGAAAGCAAATCGCTCTACATCAGACCTTTATAACACCAAAATCTTAAAATGCCATTTTTGGTAAAAGATCAATATTTACTGTTATCCTTACTTTTTTTTTTTTATCATCAATTAAGGATTGTTAGAAGATAAACCTTTTGTGGCAATAATCTTTTCCCCTTTTTTCTAGGTTATTCTGTAAATCTATATGTTTTGATTACAGATACAACGTGATAATCAGTAGGTGTTTCACCAGATGCTGTTTTGTCCCATATGTCCATTTAGAGTGATTTTTTTTTTCAGTTCTTTTGTTAAATAATGGAATCAGATTCAAAAGAACTTTTTGAGTGCAAACAACACTGAACATGCTAGAATTCTTAATGTGTAGAAGATGCTATGGTGCTTCTGGAAAATGAAGGTTTCCTAATTCCTTGAATTTTCTTAATCTAGGAAAGACTGATAGATAAACTGGATTTACTAATATGTGAGATAATGTAACAAGTGATTAAGGGAGGGAAAAAAAAATTATCCACAACACGTTCACTCATTCATATTTTCAAGGTGTTTACTCTGTAGGTAAAAAAAAAAAAAAAAAAAAAAAAAAAAAAAAAAAAGTTTTCTGTAGTCCTACCCTTCCCTTTGTTTTGTTTACTGTAAGTTTGATCAAATGCTGGGGTAGGAGTCTCTGTCTTTGGAGTTAGCCAAAATCCAATTGGATGCAGTATTGAGAACTTGCTTTAGCTGCCTTCGCTTTGTGCCAGAATGTTGGACTAGATGATCTCCAGAGGTTATTTCACCCCTTAACTATGTTACGATTCTGTGAAACAAGATACTGCTACCATTACAATATCATAGTATTAAGAAAAAAGTTTACTGCTGAGGGGAAAATGTTGTTAGCAATATTACTACTCCAGTACTATTAGAGCACTTCATAGAATAGAATAGACTACATTGAAGAAGATGAACCTTGAAGAATATCAAGAGGAACTGTGGGTACATACTAGGATATGTAGTATTTGAGACGGGTAGCCTTGCAGTCATTTCTAAACTTCAGTTGATTAGAGAAACTCTCCGTTTTGTTCTGACTCTCTCTCTCTTCATCTTTTGATTTCACAAGAGCATTTTCCCTTTGCACGTGAGACGTTTAAAAGCCTCAGAAGAGCTGTCCAAACCTGACTTTCTAGTTTCAAATTGATGATGGAGCTATGGCAGTATGATCTTAGGTAGTTTGCTAAATCTTTCATTAGTTGTGCAAAATCTTGAAAGACAGAATGTAGATCAATTCGTAGTGCTTTGGCATTAAGTAGTTAGAATGTTGTTTTCTGTAGCTGCTGTTGAGTTCTGGGGTGAAGTTCAAAAATGTGTGTAGTGTTTTCCTAAAGAAATGAATGTATATATATATTTGCTGCTTTTTCTTTCACTCTTGCACAGATACTTAATTGGAATCTATTTTGAAAACAAACACAAATGTTAAAAGCAGAGTTAGAAGAAGTTTCCATTCCACTTTTATTCCTTTCCATGCTGTTTGATTTTACAGTATGGAACAGGAAAAGAAGTGAAGCTCTTTCTTTTGATTAGAATACTGAAGAACAGATAGTACAGCATACCACAGAGTCCTCCATGGAAGTAGACAGTTTACATATAGTTGCTTACAGTCATTAATATAGATTCATTAAGATAAAAAATGAATATCATTTTATTCCATATATATTATATATATATACACACACAGTAGTTCTCATGTATGATAGTTCTACTAATTGTTGTTGTTCTATGACTTTTTCCAAGTAAATAAAATATAGTTTTAGTTGCAATAAACAATACAAACATTTTCATTTTAGTTCATAGAATCATAGAACGTCCTGGGTTGATAAGGACCACAATGATCATCTAGTTTCAACCCCCCTGCCACAGGCAGGGTTGCCAACCACTAGATCAGGCTGCCCAGAGCCACATCCAGCCTAGCCTTGATTTTGTTTGTTGTCTGTTTTTTGTTGTTGTTGTTTATAAGTAGGAGTTGTTATTTAAATGAATTTAAGGACCAGACTGCATTCAAACACAACTCAAGACCTTTGGAAAGAAAAATACAACTCAAGAATGAAGTTCTTGATCCAATGACTTTATAAACAGCCAAAGAATAGGAAGTGGAGGTGAAGATTATTTTCTCAGTGTCTGGTTCAATGGTTGTTTTACCTTTTGCATATTATCAGTAGTCAGTAGTATTATAAGGAAGTTCTTCTCATTTCTATTTTATGTAATTCTATTTGAAGTCACTCCATGGATTTAGTAATTTCACTGTAAGCAGATGCTGGAAAGAAAAGAAAAATGTATAAACAAGATTAGTGACAAGGACATATCCATTTGTGTTTTTAGACCAGGTTTTTAAGTAACGCTTAAGTTACACTTTTTAATTACTTTATTTCTTTATTCCAGAGAGCGCAATCAGATGAATTAGAAAAAATAGAAAAGCACAGCAAGGCGTCTAAGGAAAAAGAAAACGCTAAGTCTTTGGATAAACCAGAACAGTAAGAACATATTTAGAAAATAATACAGTTTTATTCACTTCAGAAAACATTGCATGCTATTTTAAACTAGCTATAGATTATATAAAAGAAAGAAGAATAAATCAAAACAAACTCTGAAACCCGTGATTGTTTTCTCTATTAATTTCTACAGGTTCCTCTATGAACTCTCGCTAATTCCCAACTTTTCAGAACGTGTATTTTGCATCTTGTTTCAGTCAACGTTTTCAGAAAGCATTTGTTCAATCCATCGCAAACTTGAATTATTACAGAAACTTTGTGAGGTAGGTTGTGTTCCGTAAAGACTTAGAGCTATATTTTTGATATTTAATCTTAAGTTGTACTCGTATTTCAAAAGTTTTTTCTTTATTTACTCTAAGTACTCATTACATCTGAAGGATAGCAGTCCTGCAGAATAGAACGTTTTATGATTGCACTTCAACATCAAAGCAAATTTTAAGATTAGCTTTTGAACTGAACTATATCATATTGTTGCCATAAATGCATATTGGTCTCGGGAAGAGAATGCGCTTTTTCTGTTTGTCAAAGCCAAATCTTTCCTCTTTATAATAACTGTGTAATTCATTTCCAAAGAAATACAGGTTCCATTCACCTTATGTTTACTTGGTTTTTGGAAGTGTGCAACTCAATAATATCAATGATAAAATGATTGAGAGAAGGCAATGGTGTCTCTAGCTGGAAGAGATTCCTGTAATTTGGTAGTCCCATGGAGGGGGGGAGGGGAGAGAGGAAAAAGCACCACAAGCAGAACAACATAGCTTTAACATGCAGGTTCTGTCGGTATTTTCATAACTATTTTTAATATTTTGTTTTAACTCTTAAGGTTCTGTTTGTTTTTAAATAGATGTTGTATGGGTGTTTTAGGGATTTGTTGCAAAACCCTCTTCTAAATTAAATATATAATTCACAGCAGCACCATTTAAGGAAATACTGTTTCTTTTTTCCTAAAAGATCACCTCTTAAAATATGCTGTTTTCTATTTATATAAATCATATTCATAAATAATATTCATGTAATATGTATGTCTATATATGATACTTAAATAGTATATACATATTATATTTAAATTAATATCAGTTTTGCAGATAAGGTTTTCCATTCACAGCAGATTAATATTCTAAACCTTTGTGTACATCTGTTTCTCTTTTTCTCTTTTGTAGACGTTGAAAAATGGGTCAGGAGTTATGCAGGTCTTAGGTTTGGTTCTTGCCTTTGGAAATTACATGAATGGTGGAAACAGAACACGAGGACAGGCTGATGGGTTTGGACTAGATATCCTGCCAAAACTGAAAGATGTCAAGAGCAGTGTAAGTTGATTTGAGATTTCTTGTTGGCCTTAGAGTATTAAAATATTTCCTCAAATCATTCTTCTTTCATTTTTAAATGAACAGTGTGTAATTTAGAAAGGCATGTCAAAGGAAATTCTTAATAATTCTTAAGACTTTAAATTGGCCCAAAATTTATCTAGTGAATCATTCAGGAGCTTAGAGCATCGCCCTTATGAGGAAAGACTACGGGACCTGGGACTGTTCAGCTTGGAGATTCTTATAAATGTCTAAAGGGTGGGTGTTAAGTGAGTGGGGCCTGGCTCCTCAGCAGTGCCCACAAAAAGGGAACATGAGCACAAACTAGAACATGACAAGTTCTATACGAACATGATGAAAAAATTCTTTACTGTGAAGGTTACAGAGCACTAGAATAGGCTGCCCAGAGAAGTTGTGGAGTCTCCTCTGGAGTTACTCAATATCCTTTACAACCTACTCTAGAGAACCTTTTTCAGCAGAGAGTTTCAACTAGAGGTCCTTTCCAACACCTACTTCTATGATTCTGTGATTATCAAGTTCTGCTCTTCTGAAAGTGGTAGAAAAAGAAGAGCTTGTTTCCCTAAATACACATGCTTTAACTGTTGTATTAGATAACGTGAGTAAGCTAGCTTTATCATGTCAACTACTTTCTTTGAAAGGAACTCTATTCTAGTGTATCTGTTCCTGCAGTAAGCCAAGGGAGTGATGATGTGAATGATGACATAGTACAGCATGTCTAGGGCAGCTAAGTAAAACCTTATGATTTTACTATGGGCTCTAGATAGATCACCAGTTTCGGAATTCAGTTGAATATTTAGGCACATCAAATTTGATTTGGTGACTCAAATATTGTGACCACTAACCTTCCAGTTTCAAAATACATTTTAAGTTCACTTGCATTCAGTTGGGAAAGTTCTTACAAAATATTTTTCCACCTGAAAACATGAAGTCCTCTCCAAGTCAAAGATCTCTTGTTGAAGTTCTATTATAGGTGGGAAATAAGAAGAAAGTAGTTTCCTCAACAAGACCAAAAACTATTTTAGAAAAATAACTATTTGTTTATTTAACATTTAGTTATAGATGACCAAAAAGTTCTCAGTGTTACCAGGTAAGTTGTATACACCAGCGTAGAATTAGTTTCTCTTTTCCCTTGTTCAGAAATTTCAAATGCAAAGATTCAGTTTACGATCAACTAAGTTTCTAAAATCAGGAATGGCTTATGCAGGTGTTACAACATATTTTTCTGTTACTGTTCTTAATGATTGTTTAATACTTTACAGGTTTTTTTGTTGTTTTTCTTGTTTGTTTGTGTTTAAGTGAAATCCCCCTCCTCCAAAAAAAAAAAAAAACCAAAAAAACACCCACAAAAACAAAATGCTTCCTATGTATGACTCTAAAAGGGACTTGAACGAACATTTGATTATTTTTTCCCCAGGGAGTCTTAATCATACAACTATTTTCTCTTCTACATAGGACAACAGCAGAAGTCTTCTATCTTATATTGTCTCATACTATTTGCGTAATTTTGATGAGGTGAGTAAGGATAAATTTTGCTTTTTTTAAACTCAAGATCAAAAATCAGCTTACTAAATTTGCATTTCTGCTGGCTAAGATAAGAAAATGCATACATGTTATGTGTGTTATATTTTATTAAATTTATAATGAGCACTATGTAACTGCATATTTGTGTTGTTGTCAGGATGCCGGAAAAGAGCAATGCATCTTTCCTCTTCCAGAGCCACAAGATCTCTTTCAGGCTTCACAGCTGAAGTTTGAGGACTTTCAAAAGGATCTCCGCAAAATGAAGAAAGATTTACGAGGTACTGAAGTTAGATAAAGTACTAATTATATGTTTTCAAGGTATATCTGATATTACTTTTTTCTATCACTTTGAGAAATTATATGACAATATAAAAGTAGTTTTGTATACTTTGATTCCTCAGGTAGGCTTTTGTTTCCTTGATTTGTTTGGTTTTTGGGTTTTTTTTGGTGACCGTTATTTTATCAACTTCATTATAATAATTCATTATTTTCTGCAGGTAACCTCGAAGAGGTTGCTAAAATAAACAGCATCAAACCAATTAGGTAAATCTTATGTCTCAAAACTAGAACAAAAAACTGTTTTTTGTGTGTACATGTGTGAACTGACCATAAGAAAAAATGTCAAAGCATTGGACCATAACCATGACAAAAATATTTTAGAATTAGGTCCGAGTACTGTCTAGCAGATAAGAAAATGCTGTTAAAGACATTGAAATAACTGAACTTTTCTGAAGTATAATATGCAAAGAAAGTATTTTTTTCTCATTTGTAGAATGACATTTCTTAAAACTCAGCTTCTTAAAGTACATTTGCTAGAGTTCTTTAAATAACACGTATAGCACTTTTTTAAATAGCACTGGAGACTAAGTACTAAGTTTAAGTTAAATAAGATAAAGAGTTTGTGAAAATGTTAGCCAGCAACATTCACGATCGTCAATATTTTTACTAAAGGTCTCCATCGGACTAGGCAAGTATATGCCATTATGCTAAATTGTGGAGAGAAGGATTCAAATCAAACAGTGAAAAGATCTTCATTGGCTGTTTCGAATGGTTTCGAATGCCAGGAGTCTAGAGAGCATGGAACGGTTTAGTAAACCATTAGTCCCTGAATAACCTAGAATGGAAGGTTCTGTATTAAAACAAAAACTTGGCACTGTTACAGAATAAAATCTGACCTTCTCTTCTTGCCCTTATCAAACTTTGTATTTGGGTGTTTTCTTTAAAAATGTGTTTTAAGTATTTAGAAGTAAAATTTAAAGTTATTTCAAGATCACTTATTGTGATACTGAAGAGCAAACTGAAGCAGCATCCAGCTGCTGCCCTGAAGAATCCCACAGTTCAGCCATAAGAAAAATTATTTCTACAGCTCTTGCAACTTTCAGATTATCTGAGGGGCAAACTCCGAGCTTCCAAACAGAGGAGAAAGATGCTTAGCTTTGATCTAGGGAAGGTACTTGAATTCAGGCACATGTTTAAGAACTTCTAGGGATGCAGACGTTATCCTTAACAAGTTCACCAAAAGTATAATTATATGAACAAGGGTTTAAATACTTTTAGATCAAGGTTGAAATTTGCACACAGACATAAATCTCTTGTGGAATAAATCTACACTGTGTAGTGATCAGACAGCTTTCTGTAAAAATGGAAATTACACGCTTCACTCTGCCACAAGACTTCAGGCGAATTCTTTCTGTACTTCCAGACCCAGCCCTTAGGCTTGAATCTCCGTTGTCATTCTGTTCTTCAGTTAATGAAATTGAAGTATAGATGCAGACATTATGACTCCCTGCTCCCTTTAGGAAAGCGTTTTTAGGAAATAGCTTTGGCCCCCTTCTGCATCCTCTTCTGGATATGAAGTAAAAATCCTACTGCTTGCTTATCAACCCTGAGTGATGCAAAATGTTTTTTGATGTCTCATTTTCAAAGAAGTGTGTCGTTTTGTATTAAAAATTAACTGCTTTAAAGAAAGCTCTGATTGCAAAAGGATTCACTAAAACTTGTGCATATTCCAATTGCTTAGTTGTAATAGTTTCAGGGAGACAGCATAGCCGAATTAAATGCTGGTCTTTTTAAAATAATGCAAATTTTAGCTGAATGGCTAAAGTGCCTTCAAAGTGGTTTTCCTTTTTCATTTATTTTAAGTACACTGCCAGATTTACTAACATGTATCTGGAACCTTACCACTTGAGGAACTAGTAAGTGTCTCATTAAATGACTGAGCAGGAAGGGAGCTTAAGCAAATTATGACAGAATCCTAAATATGATACTCTCTTTTTGAAGCCATTGAAAATAAAATGAGTATTGAGTATTCCCTAGAAAGACTGATTATCACCAAACTTAGGGAGGGAAACAGATGCCTATGACTGCATTCGGGTTCTACAGTTAGATGTGGGCTATAGCTATCACCCCATTTTCATGTATGTTTAGGTGGAATATTTTATGAGAGGATTTCATGTTTTCTTGTTCTTCTTGTTTGTTTACATGTTTGGTTTTTTTAATTTAATCACTGAAAATATGCATATAACATTACTGGCACTATCACCAGTTTTTAAGGGTATGTTAGTTTCAAATACCCTGCAAACTATGCACAGTGAGGTCACACTTAGTAAAAATGGGGGGAAGGCGGTCCCAAAAGAATCACTTCATAAAATTACAAATAAATACAACAACAAAAATAAATAAAACACCACCACAAGCTAGAGGAAGGTTATTATGAAAAATTGCTTTGTGACAATAATTGAATAGTTCAGTCTGTAAATGCTATGTTTTTCTATTTAGTTATGTCAGTAGCATACACAGTGGTATATAGATGTAAATCATATTTATAATTGTGCAAAAATCTGTCTTTGTGCTGTTTCACGATTAGAGCTAGGGTTTATGATTGTATTAAAGGAGTTATGCTTAGTTTCTTAAGAAGAAAAAGAACTTGGGATGCTGAAAGTTTTTTGACTGTGGACGCTCTTGTCCATTTTAAAGTTTCATGAACACTGTATGCCTTGCACTTTGTAAATGCTAGAATGCAAAGTCTCTACAGAGATATTAAATCAAATAGGAAGTCCAAAAGACTTTCAGAAGGCACAGTGTGTACCTATTCCAAGATAAATAATTCAGAAATTTACATTTCAGCTAAGCTGTAAGTCATCTAAACTAGTGTAGCAGAAATTATCCTAACCATACAACATCATACTTGCAGATTGTTCAGACTTTTTTGCTGTTTTTAGATAAAATACACCCCAGGGTTAAAGTTAGTATGGTAGATTACTGTTAAGAAATAGAAGACCAAAGAACAGGTAAAGCTTTTTGTTCACAAACCAAGTGAGTTTGGCTTCATCTGTTGACCTCAGATTTCACAGCTCTCCAGGATTCTTACTTTAGCCTTCTTTACTTCACTGACATATACTTTGTTAAGCAACTTGATCTGCTTTTGATCTCTCCTGGCTGTCAGCAATGTTCCTTGATGCAGTCATGCCAAGCAATGACTCTGTTCTTATGTCATTCCTGGGACAAAACTTTAGCACTTGTCACATGACTTAAATCAACTCATCATATAAAGGAAAATTGGGCATCCAGGGTCACAAGAATGTTGCATGACTCTTGCTGATTAGGACCTGTGTGTGTATTCAGTACTAGCATATGGATGCACAGTTGTGATTTAGTGAAATACTGGATTTGTGGCCCATAAAATTCTTCAGAACATATATTTTGTTTAGGAAAGAAGTAGGACATTAAAATGGCAGTGAGAGTTATTCATGAAGCACTTATGGCAAGTTAAGACTGTTTAGAGGCTGTTCTTTGGCTGCTTGTTAGCATTTGCTTTACAATAGTTAGTTTATTCTTGCAAATCATAATCCAATTCATCAATTGTCATTTATTGCAAAACTTTCACTGAAGCTCAGCTAAAATGCAATTAGAAACAATGTCAGGCAGAAAATAAATCTGACTAGTAGAATGTTGAAAAGAAGAATAATACTGTATAATAGACTGCTATAAAATTGAGCCAGTCAGTGCTTATTTATATGCCGCAGTATTGTAATACTTAATACATATCTTTGACTGAAAATTAAGTAATAACATTATTTTCATAATTTAAGTATTAGTTTTGTAGTGATGTTTCTGACCATGACTGCAACAAGTCATTGAAAAGTCTCCATCCGTAAGAAGATAGGCAGTATGGCTTAGTACGTCTCTTTGGTTTGAAATAAACATGACTGAAAGTGTTCATAAATTGTTAAGCAGATGTGGAGCACTTTATATTTTAACCAGTGTATTCCAAGAAGAGTCTCACAATAATTTGGAAAAGTACACATTTCCTATTTTTTTCAGTACTTCTTACTGTGATCTAAAATTATCTATTCAGCTCAGCTGTGTAGCAGTACAAGTTATACATCTAATACCTGCTGTGGCAATGAGAGAACTGAAGGTTCCATTTTGTGCAGTAGAAAGACTTGTAACTGAATCTGGGGCATTATCAAGATGGGACTGAGAGATATAAGGTAGTAGATATGCTTTGGTTCCTTACCATTTTTTATTCACATAATAATCTATTAAACATCTAGATGTTGACAGTTGTGTTGACCATGGATTACCTTGTAAAATGAGATTGCATCCACTCTTAGATCTTCCATTAATGCTTGCAGGCTAAATCCTTCTGTTATCTGTTTAATTTACCTTTACAGAAGCAACTATTGTCTTAGCCAAATTTAATATTTACTTTTGCCCACTCATTAGCAGTGTTCATCCAAAAATTCTAGCTGTTTGTTCAGCTATTACTGAAGGGGTTAATTGTGGCAGCTACGCAGCATGCAGACTCCTAAACCTAAACCAGATGTAAACTAAAGCCAGGCTTTCAGTCAATCTGTGAGTCATATTTTACTGTCCTTAAAACTCCAAACAAGGAGCTGTCTATAGAATCCCTTGAAGACTCAGCAGTTCTTAGCGTAAGTCTTCACAATTAAAAAAAAAAAAAAAAAAAAAAAAAAAAAAAGAGCTGTTTCAGTACTTGTGGCTGAATTTATCAGTTTCTTTTGATGAGGCCAGTATTCTCCTTTGATAAAGTCTAAACTTTCTTTTGAAGTCACAGGTTGCAACTGTAAGAAATAAGAAATCACTGAGGAAGTTGTGAAAATAGTGGTTATGCTATTATACACTTTTCAGATAAGTTGGACTCAGGCAAATGTCCTGTGGGACTCTGAGTACTCAGAACCTCTGAAAATCAGGGACATAGTTTCAAAACATCCTTAAAACCATAAAAACAAACAGTCTCTTAAGTCTTAGCACAGCTTATTCTCTCAAGTATCATAAACTGTCCTGTCTTAAAAATCCATCTGAATTCTGTAGGACTTCTGTAGGTAAATATGCGGTCTCAGGTGTGGTTAGCCCAAATACCCTGACAAACATCAGTTCATTTTTTGAATACTGCTTATATGTTAACAACTGTTCAGAAGGTTAAGAAAGAGATGTCTCTGTATCAACCTCTGCTTAGGATCAGAAGGCTTCAGAATGTATAAATAAGGTAAATGCATGTAGACTGGGTAGCCAAGAGAACTGAAACCTTAGCTGTATAAGGCAATATGAGTTTCTTATCCTTCTTCGTTCCGGTTTGGGCAGTGCCAGTTTTTGAGATAAGTTTCTACCTAGTGATTGGCTTTTATGCCTATCTACATGATTCTCATTTAGGATGCCTTAAATGCCATTCCATTCTTGCATTATATTAAAATCTAAAATCTGCTTTAATTAAATGGAAATACCTATAACAGCATTGTCTTTCTGTTGCTCGCATATCTCCTAGGGAGAAGAATAACAGAAGCTGTGAGAATAGAGATGGCAATAGAGCAAGTTTTGACTTAACTTGATAGAACTCAAAAGCATAAGCATTTGTTTCAGACAAAACTTCTGTAAAATTATTGCAGCAAATGTACCTTGCCAACCTAGTCCTTTGATATCTGGGGTGTTTAGGTGGTCTGCTTTGTTTGAGTGATATACGTTTGTCTGTAACACTGAGGGGGGAAATAGATACGGAATGCTCTGGCATTTTCACATTTTTTTAATGCATGTTTCGCGTCCACATTGCTTAGAAGTTATTGAATACGCTTCTGACATATTTATTCAGTATCTTATTCCTGCACTTGGGCAGAAATACTGGTAACTGTCCAATGTTTTACGTTCCTTTCATATGATGAGCATTTTAAAATTCCTTCAGTTACAGTGAGGAATAACAATACTTCATCCAAATAAAGGGATTTTATACTCTGGTGACAAATTGCAAGACGTGATAAATGAGTGCTCTAACAAACAGGTTGTGCAGGGAGACTGCAATTCCAAACTTGGTGCTCTGGAAAACAAGGAAACTTAGAGCTTACAGGACTGTTAATTCTTTAATGAAGAAAGCATCCAGTTGAGCTAGTTTTGAACACAAGCTGTCTCAAAGCTCGCAGATTATGGGATTGGTATTGTAACAGTGATTGCATTTCCTCCTCTTTTTATTTTTATTTTTTATTTTATTTTAATCAGATTTTATACATGGTATCTTCCTACAAAGCAAGAAAAAGGATTTTTTTTAAGTTACTTACACATAATTTGCAATTCAGGAATAGGGTCAGAAACAAACCTGAACTGCTACTCTTCTGAACATCACTGATTTTAGTCCTTTCATGTAGAAATAGATAAAAAGCAAACTAGAGAAACAAAGATATAATTAACTTCACTTCCTTTCCTCTGCCCCACTTATCTGAACAAATCAACTATGGAAGGGCTTCCAGTATGCAAATGGTTAAAGATTAGACATTTCTTCCGACAATATTACGTATGTTTTCCTTTGTAATAGCAAGTTGAATACAAAGGATGATATATCCTTGTATTTTCTTCTAGACTTTGAAAGAGGACTGCTTCAGACTGTTCGCATGGGTATAGGCTTCAAATTTTTTTTAGCATATATTTTTATAAGATGTGTTTCTTCTAAATCAGCTGAGATATCTGGAGGTGTGGTCATTAAATCAGGAGAGTAAAATGTTTTAATTGTTCTGTGAATAATATTTTGGAAAAAGGTATGAAATGTAAGTGATATTAAATGGACAATTATGACTGTTTCTATGGTGTCTTTCAACTCTCATGTATTTTTGAACAGGAGAAAAGAATAGTAAAAATACCATCAGAATTTTTTCTTTTTTCTTTTTTCTTTTTTCTTTTTTTTTTTTTTGCAGAATAGCACATAATTTCTCCAACTTCATTCTAGCCATTACTGTATGAAAATTCATGGTCATTTTGAATTCCTTCCCTTATTTCAGATGTGTTGACTAACATTTAAGAACCTCGAAGGTGGTTAGAGAACATTTGGATCACGCTTGTATTTTTGCTATTTGTGGTAATATTTTTAGAAAGAATTAAAAAGTTTTCTTTGCTAAAGTTATCAACACACTTTGTTTTTTTTCCACAATCTTTAAAAGTAGCGAAAACATCATAAAAGAGAAGGAAAACTGAATCACTGTATTCAGGCTCTAAACTGATCAGCAGTAGTATCTATTTATCAAAGGTACAGTTTCTGTTCTGTTCCTTTCTAGACTTCTCCAATCTTAGAAATGCTTCACAGATGGCAGTGACTGCATTTTTATACTTAGTTTAGCGTAGAACTGTTTTACTCGCACATTTGAATGTGTATGTATATTAAATTGCTTCATAAGTAGCCTTACCCATTTATTTGAATATATTCATTTTAAATTTTGTTTTGCTTTCTAAAAATCTACTTGTACTTATTTATATTAATTTCTAAGCTAAATAAAAATGAGATTGAAACTTTTAGTGTCACCCTGACTTTGCTTGTTTAGACTTGCTGATTATCTGATTTGAATGAGTCTCCCTTTGTGTATTTGTATTTTAAAATCAATATCGCTAGTTGTCTTTGTTTTAGTCACAACTATGAGAAAAGACAATTAAACATTGTCTATGAGATCTAAAGCTGCATTCTCCAAAAATTTGTTCAAGACACAGGAGACCAGATGAGTAGTATAGTAAAGGTGAATCAATTTGCTCAGCTAACAGAGTACAAAAGAGTAATGTGACTACCATAATATCTGTTTATATTTTTCATACTGTAGCTTGAATGACTAAGTGCAGACCTGCATTGGGCTGACTGACTAGCATTTGCCATAGGTAAAGAACCTCTGGATCATTATCTTAAATTGCAATACCACCACCATGATCTTCTGGATATGTCATTCATCTGTTGCTGTAAACCAAAAAACATTGTTAGTACAGGTTAAAAATTCATGATTGGTTAGATAAGAATGACCTGATAACTATTTTTTTCTTTTTTAAAATTCTGGTATTTTTCAAATATTTCATATTTCTAGATAATATAATTCATCTAAGGCTTTTACCTATTATTTCTAATCTAAACCAGACTGCAACTCTCATCTGTATACATTTAGATGGATGCCATTCTATGCATTTTTTCATATTTAAAGGAAATAATTATGATAGTGAATTCTGCTGCTTCAAATTTTTTTTAAAATGTAATTATTCTTCTGTATGTAAAAACACAGTAACAGTCCTGTTTCTCTGGAAGAACCTTCAGAGTAAATGAAAAACTATGTGCACTTTTATTGGAATTTTTGAAGCAGAGCCATTCTCCTGAGTTAGTATCTTTTGTTGCTTCAAATGGAATTACTTTGGCTTGTCTGTGTGAACATGCCGATGCCACCTCACCCGTGACAAATCTGTGAGGGGTGCTTTGGGGTTCAGCTTCTCTGTCCAGGTCTCTGATGAAGTAATAATCAAATTGTCCTCTGCCAAGATCTCTTATAGAATTCAAGCTATGATAGCTATACTATCATGTTCTTGTACTTCAGTAATTTTCTAGGTTACTTTTGAACAAAGCAAGATACTTAACCACATCTGTGGTTTTAGCAGATATCAAGCCCTCATCTGCATTTTATGTACTATAATTCTGTAATTAAAATTCCTCCTAATGGCTGCTGCTGGTTTTGCACCTGAACTTCATTTTGATTGAGGTACTGTCACCTAAGTCCATGTAGATGAAAATGACCTGAAATCAGAGATCGTAATTTTGTTCCTATATCTTTCAGCCCCTTTAATCTGTCTTTCTCCTTCAAAATAATTAGGTGTTTTTAGTAATCTTCCTACCATTCATTTAAACCAACAGTTATGCTGGCCATGAGTTATCGTTACAGTTTGATCAAAACCATTTGATCATGACATAGCTGTTCCTGTATATATTGTCATGGAGTTCACACTTGAAGAAGTGTGATTGAGGAACAAATTCCAGCAATTTCACTAGTTATATATTAATTGAAGAATGTATTTTATTTCGACTTGCAGATGCATACTATGATGTGCCACTACTGAGCTAATTTGTTATTTTAATTTCAGTATGTGAGACAGAAGCAGCGAAAGTTTATCAGCTATCACTAGAAGAGCACCTACAGCCTTTCAAAGACAGCATGGAACAATTCATTAGTCAAGGTAAATAATGAAACGTCACTTAACCTTTTCATGACATTTCAAAGACAAGTTATGGGAACAATGTTTATACATTGTGGGAAAGAGACTGTTTATTTTGGCATCATAGAAAGATGTGGATTAGTTTAATCAGATGCCACACAGTTCTAAAAGATTTACAAAATGATTCTGTTGTAATGTAGGTGACTCATTTTCTTTTGCATGACAGCAAAGACAAATGCTATTGGCTCAAGTACGTGATCTGATAAGTTCAGCATTCCAGTAGAAAACAATTTTACAACCTTCGTTCCTTGAAAAATTATTGAAGCTGGATCTGTGTCATTAATTTCTTTCCAAAGAGATAATTCCTTTAGACGTGCCAAAAACATGCAGTAAGTTCAGCAAAAGTATTTCAAGTTTTTTCCAGATATAAGGCAAATCCGTATGAAATACTTGGACATGATTAGTGGAAAATGCAAGAAAAGAATTAAGTATCCATGATGAACTGGCATCCTGAGTGCTGGAAGGAATAAAAAACACAACAACAAAAAACACTTCAAAAATGAATAGACAATGTTTTACTAGACTCTTCTTTTGCTAGATGGTAGGAACTGGATAAATTTAATTTTTGACTAGTAGCATATCACAATGTCTCTTGAAATACTGCACTGAAAGAGTATATTCTGTGCTGACCAGTTCAATTTCTGATACAATTTGGAGTTGAATGCAATAGAGTAGCAGTGGCCTGATAAGCAAATCAATGTCATTTAGCTTTCTTGGTCACCTTACTGCTCCTTCTGCTTTGATGATATTTTTTGTAATAGAAGATGTGTGTTACCTCTTGATCAGGTGATTTATGTGAAAAGTGAGTTTCTACTGATTACTCAACATAGCTCTCAGTAATATATTAGCCTAGATCTGTGACAATGTGTAAGAGAGAAATCATTATTAACTGCTTGTGCATGATGTTTGACAGACCAGGCAGGTATGCATTTATTTATTCTTAATTAGAATATCCAAGGTGATCATCTGTCCAAACATGTAAAAAAAGGAAATTATATAAATTTCGGTATGTATCAGTACATGCTACCAGTTTCCTAGCTACAGTGGAAAAAAATCTGATTTACAATTATGCACGAGTATTGCAAAAACATTGTTTATATATGTATTTGTAAATTGATGCTTCCTGAGACAAACTATCCATTTGTCAAATCTGGCAAACAGCGCTGTGTCCTGCATGACTTGATACGGAACTACAAGGGCTTCTCAGAAAGTGATGCCTCCTAATTAATTCTGTTGGCCCATGAAGTCAAAGGCAGATATTGGAGGTATGGCAGCAGAGATTGAACTTTCCCACCAATATTCTATTACACTTTCTTGCCACGTGACAGATGGCAGCAGAGAGGCAGTCTGATAAAATGGCATCTGACATGGAAGTGCATATCAAGCACTGGTGTGTCATTGAATTCCTCTGTGCAGAAACAATTGCACCTGTTGACGTTCATTGACACTTGCTGAACACTGATGGAGACCAAACAGTGGATGTGAGCACAGTGAAATGACGGGTGGTGAATTTCAGCAGTGGTGGCAGTGACAGTGGGTCATCTGTGTTGGTGCAGTTTTTTTAAACGTGCAGCATTCAGGCTCTTGTTCATCGTTGGCAACAGTGCCTAGCTACTGGTGATGACTGTGCTGAAAAATAGTGTTTTGTAGCTGAGGATTTACACCAACCAATAGTGTTATTGAGCTTTTTGTATCTGTTTTAGTTTCCATGGAAATAAATAATAAACATTACCTTCAGAGCAACCTATGTATGTGTCAACGGTTTGCTGTCATAAAACCATGACAATATGTTAAAAATGTATTCTCATTGTGCAGTTGATATGCAACTAGTGACATAGACATATACCACATATTTTATGTTAGGTTTATATTATTACTGATATATGTAGATAGGGAGCTATCAAATCACGAGCTACTCTTAAACAGATCACTAATGGTATGCTGTCAATCATGCAACATATCTATTAATAAAAAAAGCAAGTCAAATATGGGGCTTATATTACATCACATATGTATCACTTTTAGAAGCCTCTTACTCTGCATTTTAGCCTTTTTTTTTTTTTTTTACTATGACTTAGTGAGGGTAATGATACAGAGTAAAAGCTATAGTAATTTTATGAGGAAAGTGAGAAAAAACATACATCAGTGCATCTTACCCATGAAGAACTTTGCTGTGTTATTAATGGATCTTGCTAGAGCATTGATAAAGTGAAATCCATAATGTCAGTAAAAATATCATGATCACTTTTTAATCGAAATAACTGGAAATGTGCACTGTGAGCACAGTGAGTTGTGACTAAAAAATTTATACACTGTTTAAAATTTTGAGGACTATTTTTTCAGTATTCTATCACAATATAAGAAAGACAAAGGTTAATATATAAGAAAAAAGAATCTCTGGTTAAGTTCCAAAAAAAAAAAAAAAAAAAGTAATTCTAAATACCTTTCATTATGAAATCCTTTGTTTTTACTTCATGGGATTGAATTCAGACTTGAAAGAGGCCATGTTTAAAGCAGGATTTCTCTTTCCTGTTCAGTGTTTGACAGGCTTTTGATCTAGATATTTTTTCTAAGGGCTTTTGTTGTTTATGTAGACATAATCGATGAGTCTTTTCAGCTAGACTGCACACATGATCATTTAGAAAAACAGAGGGACGATTCTTGGCACCTTTTAGGGATTTGTGTTTATATAACATATGCTCTGGGCAAAAAAAAAACAAAAAAAAACACTAAGCTTTAAGTTTTATCTTTTCAAGTTCCAGTTTCTCTAAAGTCAGAAAAAGTTTTAACTTATAATTCAGATGAAAAACATTTTTCATAAGGATGAATAATTTGGCATGTTTATATGATGTCTTTTCAGAGTAGATAACTTGTGTACATAATGGGACCCAAAAGTTCAAAGTAGCTAGTTATTCACTTAAACTTGTTGCTAAACTTGCAGTTAAAATGGAAAATGGGTTTCTTGTAGGCAAAAATACTTGGACATCAAATTAAATATTCCTGGCAAGGAGATAGAAAAGCAGAATAGTTACTGTAGGCACTGTTATGTAACTTCAAATTAAGTTACTGTAAGTGGTCTAGCTGATTGTTGCTATTGATGTATGAATTAAAAAAAAAAAATTGTTAGCATTTTCATTAGAGTCATTAGAGGCAAAAATGATTGTTCTTCTAGCTGACTAGTGGAAATTATTCCTTTCAAAGGATAAAGAAGGGGAGGAAGTAAGGTATGTGTTCAGAGTCATAACGTTTTAGATCAAAATGTTAGCAGCAAATATAGCTGAGGCTGCCTAGCATTTACCTTGCTATCCCAGTCAGTAAAGTGTAAAGTGTCAGCCTATTCATCAAAATAAACAATGTAGCCAATCTATTTAACAGAAAATCAAAATATCTGTTCCATCTCTGCACATGCAGTTTCTGAGGGTCTGTGTGTGTCAGAACCTCCAAGGCAAACCTCTCTGTTCTCCCATGTTTTCTATCCTCTTTTTGGAATCATATGTAGTAAACTATCAGTCAAAAACTTTGTTATTCTCAAGTTCAAATATCAGTCATTTCTACTGAGATTTTCTATGGCCACATGGCTTTAAAATAACAACAAAAACCCGCTTGCAAACAGGAAATTTAAAAGAAAAATGTAATATTACAAAGAACTTACTAAAAGTATTTTTTTCTTTATTACATATTTCTAGCTATTTATTTAAAGTTTATACTAGTATTTGGAAGATAGTGCTTTTTAAGTGAAACATTATTCAGACCGAATTGTAGGAAATTAATAAGAACTGTTTGTATCTCCTCAGTACGGGAGTGCAAACTTCACTGAAGGTTTCTTTCCACAAGTCACTCCACACAAGTTACTGCAGTTTGAATAACAGAGATCACAGAGGAAAACACTAGTTGAAAATGCAGGTGCTTTTGGATCAGTACTTTTCTGTGGGAACACACAAATATCTGAGATCACAGCCAGATCACCCATTTCAGAAAGGTTCAGAAATCACTTTTTTCCTGGGGCAAACCTTCTCAGGATACACAGGAGTCAGTGAGAGAAATACTGGAGGGCATTTATCAGCCTGCAAGTTAGAGGGTAAATTCATTAGAGGTTAGTAATCCTTTAACACTTGATAGGATAGCCAGCTCATGTTTTTTTTTTTTTTTTTTTTTTTTTTTTTTTTTTTTTTTTTTTTTTTTTATTAAAACGGATTTCTAATAATTTCACTGCTATTAAAATACAAGTAGCACAAGGCAGAATCATCCCAGTTCAAAAGGGTTGTTGCAAGACTCTGATCCCCCTATTAGACTTAGGGCAGATATTTCTAAAGATTTTTAAGTTTTCTAGAAGAGATGATAATGAAATGTACTTTCAAACTTTGGAAGAACTGATAATAGAAACAATGTATGTTATATGCAATGTCTATATGGAACATAAACTGATCTAAATACAGAGAATAATCTGATATATTGGTGTAGATTTAAGGCAGAAGGTATAAAGTTTAAATTTGGAAGAAAGTTGATTGGACTGAAAATGAGAAAATACTTGGCAAGGTTCTTAATTCACAGAGAAGCTTGATTCCAGCAAAGGCTGTAGCGTATGTCTGAAATGTCTGCTGCCATTGAGATAAGAAGGAACGTTAGTAATCAAAAAGTGTTTTTTATGTCATTGTCATTCAACCTTTCTCCATTTAATTTAATCTCTCAGATTGTGGAGAAGGGAAAGGTACTGCTCTGCTAAACCCTGTCATTTTCTGGCATGCCTGTGTATATTTCCCTCATTCAGTTTCATGCAGTGTTTCAGGCTTTCTTAAAAGCATAGGTCACCTTGGTATGAGTGTTTACATATGTACCTTTACAGAAGTTTATATGTAACCATTGCAGGACTGGAATCTAAAAGAATTGGAAGAGCAAACACAGAACAATGGCATGTATCATTCTGGAATGTGGTTATATGCTGATAATGACGGAGATTTTATACATTAAGCTAATTAGATTTTATGTACGAAGCTTTGGAAGTACATTGAATTGCATTAAATCAAGTTTTATACTCAATTATAAAACATCAAACAAAAAAAATTGATTAAAAATTAAAAATACAAAAGTTGATTAAATAGAAGTCAAAACGTTTGATGTAAATTGCAATGAAATACATTTAGCCTCTAGTTAAGAGATTTGATGGAAGAGTCTAGGATATAGTACAGTCTTCATGCTTAGGAAGGAATGGCATGGGGAGGAAGGAATGTACTTGAGTTTTGAACAGGATTTCAAATAAAAAGTGAAATGAAAGTAAGATAATTAATTCAGTACATATCATAAATAAGGCAGCTTCTTTTTCTTGCTTCATAAGACACCATTTTAACTCTAAAATTTTCCTTTTTTCATTATTGCAGTATTTTTAAATATGATCTAAGATGACCTATCAGTTTAAGTAGATTTCACAGGATATATATTCTTTCAGGATTATGAGAGTTTGCATATAAAGACCTACAGTATATATTAAATGTATACAGGCAGAAATATAAAATTAAGTTTTACTTCTACTCCCTGCTGCATTACATGAAATACAGGGACTAGTACTTCCTAGTATGATATATTTTGTAATAGTCTTGAAGCACTGTTGTTGGAGGTGGTTTAGAAATTTAGTGTCAAAGATCAAGAAATCTAATTCCTATGCAGGGAATTGGAGAAAAGATGACGAGTCAATAAAATACGGAATATTTTTTAGTTGGCAAAGATTGGTGACCCAAAAAAAAAGAAACTCCTGCATCTGCCATAAGAGCCTGCAAACAGTTGCTGGTATGGTCAGAGTAGGGGGTTCTGAATGTATACAAAAGCAAATGTGACCGCAAGACTTGTTTTAATGTTTTTCAGAGAAAAGCAGTAAAATTTTCTGAATAAATCTTGCTTCTTCATGGTAGAGATTGAGAATTTTATTGACTGAGCTGAGCGCCCAGAAACGCTCAGCTGCCTCTCTACCCCTGAAAAGGACAGATTCTCCCATGCCAGCTATTGCCCCAGTGGGATCACTGTGAAGCCAGTAGGGATTTTCTCCTTTTTGCTTCACTTGGTAGAGAACTTATCATCTGTAAAAGGAAATATACTTTTCTCCCAATACTCTTCTCCCCTCATACATACGTTTCAGCTTGTACTTAGCACTTTATTGATTCAGGCTGCCAAGAAGGGAGAATGTCAAACTGCTGCCTTTCAGGCACTCTTTACCAGTTCCGAAGAGCTGCTCTGGAGAAAGAAATGAAGGTAAAGATGTATTATATTCAATGAAAAGGTAAAGTCTAATGCACTATGGGATGCTTCAAATGAATCTGTCTTAGCTTTTATGTTCAAAAATATATAGAGCTTTTTGAGAAAACTATATTAAAAACATTACTCTGATTTTTTTTATTCTCCCTTGTTAGAGCAGAAAAATAACTTGAAAGCAGTTTGCCAATGGGGCAATCACTACAAAANTTGCAGAATAGCACATAATTTCTCCAACTTCATTCTAGCCATTACTGTATGAAAATTCATGGTCATTTTGAATTCCTTCCCTTATTTCAGATGTGTTGACTAACATTTAAGAACCTCGAAGGTGGTTAGAGAACATTTGGATCACGCTTGTATTTTTGCTATTTGTGGTAATATTTTTAGAAAGAATTAAAAAGTTTTCTTTGCTAAAGTTATCAACACACTTTGTTTTTTTTCCACAATCTTTAAAAGTAGCGAAAACATCATAAAAGAGAAGGAAAACTGAATCACTGTATTCAGGCTCTAAACTGATCAGCAGTAGTATCTATTTATCAAAGGTACAGTTTCTGTTCTGTTCCTTTCTAGACTTCTCCAATCTTAGAAATGCTTCACAGATGGCAGTGACTGCATTTTTATACTTAGTTTAGCGTAGAACTGTTTTACTCGCACATTTGAATGTGTATGTATATTAAATTGCTTCATAAGTAGCCTTACCCATTTATTTGAATATATTCATTTTAAATTTTGTTTTGCTTTCTAAAAATCTACTTGTACTTATTTATATTAATTTCTAAGCTAAATAAAAATGAGATTGAAACTTTTAGTGTCACCCTGACTTTGCTTGTTTAGACTTGCTGATTATCTGATTTGAATGAGTCTCCCTTTGTGTATTTGTATTTTAAAATCAATATCGCTAGTTGTCTTTGTTTTAGTCACAACTATGAGAAAAGACAATTAAACATTGTCTATGAGATCTAAAGCTGCATTCTCCAAAAATTTGTTCAAGACACAGGAGACCAGATGAGTAGTATAGTAAAGGTGAATCAATTTGCTCAGCTAACAGAGTACAAAAGAGTAATGTGACTACCATAATATCTGTTTATATTTTTCATACTGTAGCTTGAATGACTAAGTGCAGACCTGCATTGGGCTGACTGACTAGCATTTGCCATAGGTAAAGAACCTCTGGATCATTATCTTAAATTGCAATACCACCACCATGATCTTCTGGATATGTCATTCATCTGTTGCTGTAAACCAAAAAACATTGTTAGTACAGGTTAAAAATTCATGATTGGTTAGATAAGAATGACCTGATAACTATTTTTTTCTTTTTTAAAATTCTGGTATTTTTCAAATATTTCATATTTCTAGATAATATAATTCATCTAAGGCTTTTACCTATTATTTCTAATCTAAACCAGACTGCAACTCTCATCTGTATACATTTAGATGGATGCCATTCTATGCATTTTTTCATATTTAAAGGAAATAATTATGATAGTGAATTCTGCTGCTTCAAATTTTTTTTAAAATGTAATTATTCTTCTGTATGTAAAAACACAGTAACAGTCCTGTTTCTCTGGAAGAACCTTCAGAGTAAATGAAAAACTATGTGCACTTTTATTGGAATTTTTGAAGCAGAGCCATTCTCCTGAGTTAGTATCTTTTGTTGCTTCAAATGGAATTACTTTGGCTTGTCTGTGTGAACATGCCGATGCCACCTCACCCGTGACAAATCTGTGAGGGGTGCTTTGGGGTTCAGCTTCTCTGTCCAGGTCTCTGATGAAGTAATAATCAAATTGTCCTCTGCCAAGATCTCTTATAGAATTCAAGCTATGATAGCTATACTATCATGTTCTTGTACTTCAGTAATTTTCTAGGTTACTTTTGAACAAAGCAAGATACTTAACCACATCTGTGGTTTTAGCAGATATCAAGCCCTCATCTGCATTTTATGTACTATAATTCTGTAATTAAAATTCCTCCTAATGGCTGCTGCTGGTTTTGCACCTGAACTTCATTTTGATTGAGGTACTGTCACCTAAGTCCATGTAGATGAAAATGACCTGAAATCAGAGATCGTAATTTTGTTCCTATATCTTTCAGCCCCTTTAATCTGTCTTTCTCCTTCAAAATAATTAGGTGTTTTTAGTAATCTTCCTACCATTCATTTAAACCAACAGTTATGCTGGCCATGAGTTATCGTTACAGTTTGATCAAAACCATTTGATCATGACATAGCTGTTCCTGTATATATTGTCATGGAGTTCACACTTGAAGAAGTGTGATTGAGGAACAAATTCCAGCAATTTCACTAGTTATATATTAATTGAAGAATGTATTTTATTTCGACTTGCAGATGCATACTATGATGTGCCACTACTGAGCTAATTTGTTATTTTAATTTCAGTATGTGAGACAGAAGCAGCGAAAGTTTATCAGCTATCACTAGAAGAGCACCTACAGCCTTTCAAAGACAGCATGGAACAATTCATTAGTCAAGGTAAATAATGAAACGTCACTTAACCTTTTCATGACATTTCAAAGACAAGTTATGGGAACAATGTTTATACATTGTGGGAAAGAGACTGTTTATTTTGGCATCATAGAAAGATGTGGATTAGTTTAATCAGATGCCACACAGTTCTAAAAGATTTACAAAATGATTCTGTTGTAATGTAGGTGACTCATTTTCTTTTGCATGACAGCAAAGACAAATGCTATTGGCTCAAGTACGTGATCTGATAAGTTCAGCATTCCAGTAGAAAACAATTTTACAACCTTCGTTCCTTGAAAAATTATTGAAGCTGGATCTGTGTCATTAATTTCTTTCCAAAGAGATAATTCCTTTAGACGTGCCAAAAACATGCAGTAAGTTCAGCAAAAGTATTTCAAGTTTTTTCCAGATATAAGGCAAATCCGTATGAAATACTTGGACATGATTAGTGGAAAATGCAAGAAAAGAATTAAGTATCCATGATGAACTGGCATCCTGAGTGCTGGAAGGAATAAAAAACACAACAACAAAAAACACTTCAAAAATGAATAGACAATGTTTTACTAGACTCTTCTTTTGCTAGATGGTAGGAACTGGATAAATTTAATTTTTGACTAGTAGCATATCACAATGTCTCTTGAAATACTGCACTGAAAGAGTATATTCTGTGCTGACCAGTTCAATTTCTGATACAATTTGGAGTTGAATGCAATAGAGTAGCAGTGGCCTGATAAGCAAATCAATGTCATTTAGCTTTCTTGGTCACCTTACTGCTCCTTCTGCTTTGATGATATTTTTTGTAATAGAAGATGTGTGTTACCTCTTGATCAGGTGATTTATGTGAAAAGTGAGTTTCTACTGATTACTCAACATAGCTCTCAGTAATATATTAGCCTAGATCTGTGACAATGTGTAAGAGAGAAATCATTATTAACTGCTTGTGCATGATGTTTGACAGACCAGGCAGGTATGCATTTATTTATTCTTAATTAGAATATCCAAGGTGATCATCTGTCCAAACATGTAAAAAAAGGAAATTATATAAATTTCGGTATGTATCAGTACATGCTACCAGTTTCCTAGCTACAGTGGAAAAAAATCTGATTTACAATTATGCACGAGTATTGCAAAAACATTGTTTATATATGTATTTGTAAATTGATGCTTCCTGAGACAAACTATCCATTTGTCAAATCTGGCAAACAGCGCTGTGTCCTGCATGACTTGATACGGAACTACAAGGGCTTCTCAGAAAGTGATGCCTCCTAATTAATTCTGTTGGCCCATGAAGTCAAAGGCAGATATTGGAGGTATGGCAGCAGAGATTGAACTTTCCCACCAATATTCTATTACACTTTCTTGCCACGTGACAGATGGCAGCAGAGAGGCAGTCTGATAAAATGGCATCTGACATGGAAGTGCATATCAAGCACTGGTGTGTCATTGAATTCCTCTGTGCAGAAACAATTGCACCTGTTGACGTTCATTGACACTTGCTGAACACTGATGGAGACCAAACAGTGGATGTGAGCACAGTGAAATGACGGGTGGTGAATTTCAGCAGTGGTGGCAGTGACAGTGGGTCATCTGTGTTGGTGCAGTTTTTTTAAACGTGCAGCATTCAGGCTCTTGTTCATCGTTGGCAACAGTGCCTAGCTACTGGTGATGACTGTGCTGAAAAATAGTGTTTTGTAGCTGAGGATTTACACCAACCAATAGTGTTATTGAGCTTTTTGTATCTGTTTTAGTTTCCATGGAAATAAATAATAAACATTACCTTCAGAGCAACCTATGTATGTGTCAACGGTTTGCTGTCATAAAACCATGACAATATGTTAAAAATGTATTCTCATTGTGCAGTTGATATGCAACTAGTGACATAGACATATACCACATATTTTATGTTAGGTTTATATTATTACTGATATATGTAGATAGGGAGCTATCAAATCACGAGCTACTCTTAAACAGATCACTAATGGTATGCTGTCAATCATGCAACATATCTATTAATAAAAAAAGCAAGTCAAATATGGGGCTTATATTACATCACATATGTATCACTTTTAGAAGCCTCTTACTCTGCATTTTAGCCTTTTTTTTTTTTTTTTACTATGACTTAGTGAGGGTAATGATACAGAGTAAAAGCTATAGTAATTTTATGAGGAAAGTGAGAAAAAACATACATCAGTGCATCTTACCCATGAAGAACTTTGCTGTGTTATTAATGGATCTTGCTAGAGCATTGATAAAGTGAAATCCATAATGTCAGTAAAAATATCATGATCACTTTTTAATCGAAATAACTGGAAATGTGCACTGTGAGCACAGTGAGTTGTGACTAAAAAATTTATACACTGTTTAAAATTTTGAGGACTATTTTTTCAGTATTCTATCACAATATAAGAAAGACAAAGGTTAATATATAAGAAAAAAGAATCTCTGGTTAAGTTCCAAAAAAAAAAAAAAAAAAA
>JACDJE010000158.1:788444-933440 GCA_016647715.1 Pavo muticus
AAAAAAACCAACGATCACTAATATTAGGTGATCATATGAGTGGACAGTTTCAGAAATTACAGGACTCTCCAGTTGCCTCTACATCTAATAGTTATTCAGTTGTATCTAGGTGATAGCAAGACTTTTGTGGCTTTTGATAACAAGAGGCTTTCTTCCCTTGCTGGTTAAATCTCCATGCATTTTTTTGACTAGCTGCTGTCCACATCTTTCACATGCTTACTGTACGCTAGTGCAGATGTAGTTATTTAAGAATTTACTTTGGACATAGATTCACCGTGTACTACATTTTTTTCTCTTTTGCTGGTGCCACCAGTCTTCTTGCTCAAGCAGAATCATTTTTATTCAGTTCTTTAACAATTTTCATCTAGAAAATAAGAAAGCAAATGGATTGATTGCAAGTCTGATCCACACCTGAATAATATCCCTTTAATAATATTTAGAAGTTTCATCACATACTTGGAACAGAGTACAGGGGAATTCTCACTTAGGGTAAACTTTTTCCTTGCGAAAGTCTTAATTTCGAGAGGTGATGTGATGTAGAATGGAATCTCTCTTTGGGTGTATATTTCACTTATACTAAAAGAAAAAAAGCTATTACAGATAACTTTCAAGATTCTTTTCTTTGTGTAATACCCATTCTCTAGGAAATTATTAGAAGTACAGATACTTGAAATGATTAAAAGTATATATTCATGCTTTTAAACTGAAATTGAACAAGAGTTACTGTTGCAGAATGGAGACATTCTGACATGCTTCGATAAGCCTTGTATCATATGTTGTGCTTGCAGTCTTCCAAAAATAAATTATGGAATATTTTCTCCGTTGTTGTTAGGTAAGCGTGTTGAATTACTGGATATGAGGAAAAAGCCAAATCTAGACAATGCAGATGATATGTTCCATCAATCCTGGAAATTATTAAAAAAAAAAAAAAAGGGTTCTGTACAAATCTAATTACTAAAAGGCTGTCCTGAACTAGAATACACTAACCTTCATTTCCAAGCATTGTTTAATTCAGTAGAGTCCAAATTACATGTTTCAGTAACAGAATTACTTACTTTAAAAGTTATATTTGAAGGTACTAAGAAAAAGTGTTAGTGTAGAACTAGATGTTGAATCTCCCTTCATTCATGGAATGTGTGTGGAGTTTCTTCTCTCTTGCAGCATATGGTTTTACAGCAAATCATACCTTGACTTTCAGGATTGAAGTATAAAGAAAAAAAATCTGTTAAAGCTGCCAGGTTTCACCTGGTTTCATATCCAAAGCCAAGCAAGACTTTCAAGCAAAACTATAAGTCAGCCGAGATTCACTCAACACTGGGCCCAGGTTCAGTCAAAAGAGTTGTGAGCCATTACAAACCTTTTGAAGAATCTGGGCCGAGTTTCAAGTCAGTAATGAAACCCGTAATCAGGCAGCCTTCGTGTGCTCTGGAGTTTTCTTGAGAACATTTACCCAGATCTCCCTAGAGTTTCCTGTGGTTTGCTGGGATTTATTTTTCACTTCAAACAAAACAATGATGGAGCCTGAATCTTCAAATAATGACTGCTAGGTACAAAGCTTGTTGCTGCAAGTAAACCAAGCACTGCTCACCCAGCTCAGCTGACTACATTACTACTGATAAAAAGCATTTTCAGCTTTTTACTATTTTAGTATTTTAGTGCAAGTGTAAAGTGCTACTGATTGAAACATCAAACAGAACAGTAGCAATTACATTTGATTCCTAATATTTCCTTTGCTATTTTCATCTGTGCCAAACTGCCAAATATAAAATCTGGATTTTCTATTTTAAAGATAGTGCATCTACAATGCAAGAAGAAATAATTTTATTATTGTAGAGCTATGTAGAGACAATAGAATGGTAAATACCTTTAGAACTCTATTATTTTTTTAGATTTCTTTATGAAACTTGCACCACTGGCATTTGTTTTCAGGGTAGTTCAGAGCCTCTTCATGCCCCTACACCAACTGACTTTCTGGAATCCTAAAATTCTCCTTGCAAATTAGCAGGTTACTACTCCAGCAGAGTGGAAAAGGGAATCAAGTTCTAAACTAAAAAGCTTTTGGCCAAAATGTTAATATCTTGAATGGATTTAAGATGTGCTACGTGAATAACTATATACTATAAGCATGCTTGCACAGAGTAGTTTGTACTAGAGCTTTACTTTTTTTTCCAAGTTTAATGTGCATTTTCTGGTAGATACTGCGTATCACTATTTCTGTCTAAGTTAAGTAAACTTGATATAAAATGCAATATGAGAGAAGCTTTGAAAATTAGATCATTTTTGCATTTATGTGTGGCAATGGCTGCTTCATGTCTTGACTCTTCATATAATGACCATGCGATAATTTCCTTCCTATAAAATTTTTCTTTTCAAAATGGGTCCACCATGTCTCTATTACTTCTCTAATTGATACGTCTTATTTCATTCATATTTGTAAACTAGCTGTAGTTATTTGCAGGGGGGTGGGAGAAGGAAGGGAGCTTTTATTTGTGACTGTCAAGCAACTTATACAAAGGCTGGATGCTTCAAGCTTTTCACTCAGCTTTTCCTCTTGGTTCCCATATTTCTAGTTTTCAGAGTCATTCTTTAAGAATTGTTTTAATGTCAAATTCATGACCTGATTGTTGTTTATATTAGTGCAATAATTTTTTTTAAATCTTGCTCTGAGGAGTTTTTATTTATTTAAACAGATATAAGAATTCATACCACTTTTTTCAGAATTGATGTACATTACTATATCTTAAGGTTGTTTTTACAAAATACAGGATAAACAAATTACAGCAATTACAGTTAAATATTTTCATAAAACAGCATCTGTATATTTAACTTTGTAGCTAATATTTTGCCTGCATTTTTACAGCTAAAATAGACCAAGAAAATGAAGAGAAGTCACTGACAGAAGCACATAAAAGGTAAGAAAAAGCAATGATAAAATCCTTGTGTGAAAAATATGTTTTGTTAGAAATTGCTGTATTGGAGGCCAACATTTTATTTTTTGAATTTTGAAAGAAATGCACTGAGAAAGCAGATTGACATGTATCTATTGTAAATTTCAATTTGATGAATAAAAAACATAGAATATATAATTTAATAGAATACAGAGCAATAGGAATATTCTCTGTTTTTAGAGCAATATTTCATGTGATTTGTCTTTCAGAAAATGCATGTACATTATATAAAAATGAAGTTAGAATATGATATCTGAACTGAGGGAGTTCAACACCAGAATTACAGTGACTTGACAGACACAGTATTCCCAGACAACTACTAATCATTAGGTACTACTTCCTGTGCTTATAAAATACAGAGTGGGAATCTGTTCTTTAATACACTAGTGATATGTATATAATTAAATAGGGCTTTTTCCATATATTTTTTGTGGTTGAAAGCAAAATACTTCATTAAATTTTATAGAATGAAATTTCAGGTATGTGCAGTTGAGGGTTTTCAAAATCATGGACTTTACTTCACTGCGCAGCATGTGGTTTCTGCTAATTTCTGGCAGAATTCTCCAGAAGCTCTGTCTAAATGGGGCAGATAAAATCTGTCCTAGCAGAAGGCTGAAATGACGCTCCATATCTAGTCCAGATTTGGTGAAATTGACAGTCTACATTAGTTTTCCATTTGCAAAATATAGCATCTTTTTGTACTAACTACAGCGGCTGCTGAGCATATGCTAATGAATACAGCTGGTAAGTCTCTCAATAGATACCAGTAAAACGTGAAAGATTCCTATTTTCACTGTGTTTTGTTAGCCATTTTATGGCTCTGATGCCCCAGTTTCTATGTGGCTTCAATGTAACAGTACAGTGACTGTTCTGGTACAGCATAACCATTTCTATCTATTCTCGGCCTATATAATAGAGCACTTGGAAAGGAGAGAGTGGATGTTCTTTTGTCACAAGTTCCATTTTTACTTTCATGGAGATGATAGGTCATTGAGTGGTATATTGTTCCATTTTTACATCAGGATCTCACATCATCAAAGGAAGTACTGCTTTGGCTCAGTATCATACCTCTTACTCAAGTATACAAAAGGCCTACTCCTTATCCTTCCTATTTGTCCTAATTCTTTCTTCTCCCCCTGTGCTGAATACAGCAGCTCCTTTTACATAGTACTTTGTCCAAGTAGGAAATTCCAGTTCATTGTTGTATATTATATGCAGAAGTTTTTTTGGAACACATGAGGAATTACACTGGGGCCTAAAACAAGAAATCTAGGGGCAGCATTATTTTTACTGTTACACTGAGTTATGTTTGTCTTTCTTCCTTGCACCTTTCCACTGCAAGTGTTAATCAAATTGGTATTTGTTAAAATATAGAAAAACAAGTTCTTGATGTAGTTTTAGTATTGTGTGTGTTTATTGCATTAAGATCTTTAAGGAGGCTTAGAAATAAAATGCTTGAGATCTTTTTTTGGCAGGGAGTGAAAGATAAGATGAGAGCTTAAAAACCTATATAAAAGATTCATTTCATTTGGCTAATCATATGAAGAATAGCTGTGTATAGGATGACTAGGCAAGCAAGTGGTGCAAGGAAAAGTGATGGATTCGATGGAGGAAAAAATAATGTGAATAATGTGTTTGAATTTTCCTTTTTAAAGTGGCCAGCTTCAGCCCACAGATAAGTTCAGGTCTACCCCACAGCAGCATTTCTTTTGCTTTTAGTATGAGCTACAAATTTTCTTTTAGCTTGGACGCAAAATATTAAAGCTGATATCTCCATAAAAACACAAGTCCGAAGGAAAGCTCTTGCAGCAATAACAGAAATATTTCTAAAATGAATAATGATTGGGGGGAAAAAGCAGCAATTTTAGAAAAGCTCAATTGTGCAATAGATGAACTGAAATGGAAAGTTAATCTTCCACGCAAAATGAAGACAAAGAAAATGGAATGTCTGCTCCAGGGACTCCATGCAGTGTATAGCTGTTCATTTGTCACAAGTGAGAAAATGTTTAATCGGTTTTGAAATGATGTATTCTCTCTTTATTTATCGTGTTTAGTGACTTTAAGAGTGTCAGTATGTAAAGTGTTTATCCAAGGAATGGATTTCTGGCACATGGATAAAATGAAAAGTGAAATGTTTAGCTTGCAATAGGCATATGTTCCAAGATCCCTCTGAGAAAGTATCCTGAGATGAGAAGAAAGCACACAGGTCTGTGTTTATCTAGCTTACGCAGGCAGACAAGGAAGGCTCCAGCCTGGTATTAACACTGAAGTGACATGGAATGTCTTCACCAAACCCCAAACAATTACATCATTCCCTTAACAATATTGATAAAGTGCAATAAAAAGGAACCTGGCACTTTACAATTAGATCCTCATTGCTAAATACTTGAGTAACTGTCAAATACATGACAAGTTAAAGTGAAAAAACACTGTTTCAGGGGTAGGGGAAAGAAACAAAAGATGAGAAGGAGAGGAGGAGGGAAAGAGATGCTTCTGTATTTCAGGAGTCCACAGTTTGAGATTTCTTTTTTCCGTTTTAAATGAGTTTAGATTGCATCCTACATACCAAGATGCATATATATATATATGCTCAGTTTACCCAGATGGAAATAACATTTAGACAAATTTGTAGCTAAAAATGAGACTGAAAGTTGAAAAATACAGTGCCCTTTTTGACAAGCAAAAGATGTTTCATGTTTTCTGTATTTTCATTTACTTAGCTTTAAATGTCTCTGATCTTCCAAGATGATGTTTTCTTTATGCAGGGAGAAAAAAATAGAATCATTTTTTGCAGGTATACCTAATGCAAATGTAGGAGACAGTTCAATCACAGCATCTACAGCAAGTAGAAACTAAGATTGCTTCTAAGTTATTGTCAAAAGTTGTATGGTAGCTAATGTCTTGATTACTGTGCCAGTAAGAGTAACAGGGGCAATATCATCTCACTAGTTTACACTCTGAATTGAGCTAACTGCTCCTCTTGTGCTTGGTTCCTGAAGAAGCAACAACTAGGCAATTACCAGAACAGCATTCAATGAAGCAAGAGGTCATTACTCTTTACTTGTTACCTGTGTTTAGCTGAAGGCTAAACTGTGTTTATGAAGGCATCACATGTAGCTTTATTACTTTCTTCTAATACCTTGTCCGGTATTTAGTTCAGATCTGCTTGGAAATCTTCCAGATTGTGGACTTCAATAGAACAAAACAAATCCAGACTGGAACACAGATTCTCTTCCACTGAAACAGTTAATAAATCCTCTGCCATGGTTTGTCTCTTCTTGGAATAAGGCCTTTGGAGTCATTCACAAACTCAAGTGAATCTGGTGGTCTGAGAAACATTCAGAACATCTTCACTTCTTCCTGACATCTCACTAAAACAATGAGGCATTAGATTCTAATTTCAGTGCAGCAGCACCTATATTAGTTTAAATAAGCATTAAGTTTAGATTAATCTTAATGAACCGTAATGCATTCAGATAGAAGATCTGACATTCGTCAAGAACAATGAATTGCTCTGAAAATTGCTTATTTTGTGTACTCATACCAAGCCAGTGTAAAGAGGCAATGTATGATAATCTCTTAAACAGTACAGACCCTTTCATTTCTAATACTTCAATCAGTATAACCTTGCATGAAGTGATAACAGATCACTAAGATAAAACAGTCTCAGGTAATTTTGACTTGATTTTTGAGTGAAACACTGCACATTATTTTCCTGCTTATGATGCATAGTGAAGTCTGGATACGCAGAAATGCTGCTTGCTATTATGGCTTTGTGTATGTCACTGACTTTAACAAATCTAAGAATTTAATCTGTTTTTAGTAAATCTCAGTGCATTCTGATAGCATGTATTTGTTTTACAAAAAGTCAAACAGGATTTACTTCCTTTTAAGTATCAACTGGGGAATTTCTGATCTGTATGGCTGAGTACAGAACACTCATCTTCCCATGTCAGTATATTTTTATTTGGTTTATTTTATAATTTGCTCACATTACTTGCACATTCCAGTGATCTCTGGGCTTTAAAGTGCTTCTAGAGTGCTGTCTCCCAGGCACATCTTCTGTTTTCAAAACTTGTAATAATCCATCTAGCAATGTTTTGTTGCTTTCTTGTTGTAGCAACAAATGACATTAATTTTGAAGATAAATATTTACCTTTAAATTATCTGAAGGAAAAAAAAGTACTCCTGAAACAACACTCTTCACAGACATCCAGTGGCTTCACTGAACATTGGAATGGAGGAGGAACGCAGTTTTACACCTGCTCATGAGCTGACAAGCTGATGACACTTAAAGAAATAGCAGATACTATGGTACAATGGTGCTGCTGAAAAGCAGCACCTAGAAATGTAGCACCTAAGTCTGCTAATCCTTTAAACAGAAAAATTCCTACTGTATCAGTGCCCTCCACACAATGGTTTGGATTTTTTTTTTTCCAAAAACGAAGGGTAAAGTTGAAGTGAAAACTGAGTTAATGACTGAAATAAAGTGGTGAAAAGTTCTGAATGGAGAGAGGTATTAAGTTAAAAAAACAAAACAAAACAAAAAAACTACAACAACCAAAAAAAACCAACCCTGCACTTCTAACTGAAAGGCAAGAATACACTGTTGGACTCCATCTTTCACTGCTCTTTAGCTGTTTGTCCTTTGTTGGTTCCTTCCCTGGTAGGTCTCTTTTCTCGCTGTGTGGCTCCTAGCATGTGGACTTGAATTGCTCATGGTAATACATTTCAGTACAAAGTAAATACTCAGTGAGCAAAGGAAATGTATATAGCAGAAGCTTACAGATGGCTAAACAGATTGGATCATTCTAGTTTAGTATTCTGTCTCTGACGGAATATCAGGGCCTGTAAATATGCAGTAATGGAAACATAACCAACAGTTTTGTTATGTCAGAAAGCTTCTTCTGAAGCACTGGTATTTGATTGTTCCCTGATCTTCATCCTTTTCAAAAAATATTTTCTAAATGAGTACAAGTTCTTAACTACTTGCATGATGGATTCTTTGTGTAAGAGCATTGTCTTTTAATGATGTTGAGCTTCTTGCCATTTTATTGGTTTTTAATTAGTTTCCTTTTAATAGCATTCAACACTAGTATGAACAAATGGTACAATAGCCTTTAGTAAACTAATGTACAATTCAGAGAGCTAATATTCAGCAGAAAATGTTTATACAATTGATTCTGCAGTTAATATAGGGGACATTCTTAGATCTTAAATTAGTTTAAGATGCAAAGGCAGTTACACAAATAGGTAACATGATAATGATACAGTTAAGTATCACTCTGATAACAATGTTGTTTAAATAGTGAAGATCTTTTCTTGCCAAATGCACATGCTGTAACATTAAATGCAGAATTAAAAATAATAATTTAATTTATAAAATTTCATCAGTGTTAAAATTTACAGAAAAATGCAGAAATTACTTTTTAAATGTGACATTCTTTTTGTCTACACTCTATATCTAGGAGGTGGTTTCACTGTGTTGTCTTAAAACAAGTATCTTGGATAGTTGGAGCTGTTACAGCTGAAGTAAAACATGTGTGAGATTTGCTCCAATGCATCTCCATTGTGCTTCAGTTTACAGTTATGTTCAGTAGGCTTTTTCTGTCATCATGCGGTCCATTTGAGTTGTTTGGTTAGATTGTTTCTAAGATCTTTATGGTATAGTGTTAACATTTGCAACAACTGTGACTTATGTAGATACCAACTTCTGTTTTTACTTCTTTATTTCCCACCACAGTGGTTGCCTTATTCCTTGCTGTATTTTAAAGTTTACTTTAAGTATTACTGTATCATATTGCTGTTGTCATGTATGTGCAAATGGAAAAGCAGAATGTAAGGGTTTTGGTTTAATTAGGTCACAATTGTATTAACTTGTCTGGGAACTATCCAGTAATAACTTATTCAATATAGGTCATTCCTTCCTTAATAATTTCCAGCTGATGGAACACTCCCATCAGCACTACCACAGTTCAGAGCTAGCCTCAGCCTCTGCTGAAACAGCACTGAGCTTCTTATATGTGGAGATTAAGTAACTAGAAAGTGTTGCCTCTGTTCTTCTGTTTGTTCCTCAGTCTTGTTGCCTTATTTCTTTTCTTCTTCCTCCTTTTGAAGATGTCTTAATAAACCAGGTTCAGAAAATGCTTTAGTGAACAAGATCTCTTTTGCACTGTCTTAAATGAACACTTCTCATGTGATTACTTGCACCTGCTCTTCTTCTTACGTGTTGCCTGGAAGATAGTTCTACTTTAGTCAGTCTGCTGATGAGAGAAAAGTTCCTTCCTATTCAAAGAAAAAAAAAAACTAGTGCAGTGATCACCAGAAACATCGTGTAATCTTTGGGAGGGATGGGAACAGCTCTTCTGGAGTTGAGAGAGTTCTCAGGCCAAAGGGATGTGCTTTATTTAGCTTTACTTTAATGTGTGAATGTATGATTCACATATCCAGAGCAATATGGTTACAGTAATCTCTCAATCAATCCCAGTGGCTGCCACATTTTCAGTGAAATTTGATCCCTGTATAAAATGCTACTTGTTTTTCTCTCTGCGTCTAAACAAAGATACTGTCATTGCTATGCAGGAAATATATTGGGATAAGTTAGGAGCTCAAAGATAAGGGCCTGTCTTTTAAAAACACATGTACAAACCTTTTCCATCTGACACTTCATCAACCTAAATTTTGATGTTTTTCAATTTATATTCATGGGACTTTGTTATAATTCACTCTAAGAATATGAAAGGCTGTGAACATTTCCATCTTCTCCGAAGGCTAGATTTCTTCCTTTCAAAGTTCTGAATGCTCTTGGTGATATTAGAGGAGCCTCTGTTCATAAGTCTTAAAGGGAGAGAGCTCTTTTACATTGAATTAAGGAAGAACACTCTTAGAGTGGTAGTTCAAAGTAAGCAGTCAGAAAGGGTTAAAGCTGAAACTACATGAGCAAATGTTTAAAATGGTGGGAAGTTCTAGAATACCCAAGTATTTCAGAACATTTTTATTCTATAATTTTCAAACAATAGAAACCGAAACCTAAAGTTTGATTTGAGGGGGAAAAAAAAAAAAAAAAAAGGATTGAGCTCGTGACAGTACTCTTAATTAGACCTGTAGCTGCATTTCGGTTATTTTTAATACATGTTTTTGGAAATGCATGTGTGTAAATTATAATCTATATTGGATCATATTCTAAGAATGTACAGAGAAACTGGTAAAGTATCTATGTGGTTTCTAAGTATCCAAAAAATTGGATCTAGTTTTAAGGCAAATTACTTATTCTGTAAGATAATTCTGATCATATTCCTCCTCTATACCCTAGAGTAGGCAGATTCATAAAAGGATGACAATGAGATCAATAAATGGGAAAGAAAAAGAAACACAACAAAAACAAAATATTTTACACAATAGTGAAATAGAAACATCTGGAGACAAGGTGGACTTCAACAGGAGGTGTTTAGCTGTTTCATACTGCAGCAAAGCTAGCAGATTGTGTTAGACCACTGCTCTTGAATTTCTTTTTACCTCTGTATTCTAAGTCTACTAGCACCTTATTTTTTTCCAAAAGCTCAGCTAGCCAAGGGTTATTTAATATGTTTGAAACTCATATGTTAGTCCTCTTAAGAGAGAAAAATAGTTTTCTCTTGGATATGTTACTGGGCCTGGTTTACCAGCGAACACAGTTACATGACGTTGTTTTATGCATGCTCATGTCATATATTGTCAGTTAAGCACCAAGCTGTCATGTGTCTATATAACAGCTGAGCTAGCACACAAGACTTGATATCCACACTAACATAAAATTAAAAAGCATTGAACTCTAAGAAAGAAAACCAATGTATGCATTTTACAGTGGGTTGCAACTAGGACTGGTGCATCTGGGGAAATGCAAACAACATGCACTTTAAAAATGCATTAAATGCTAAAAATATTTACTTTTTTATCTGAATGACTGGTAGATTATAATTATCAAGGACAAAAAGGAAATAAAGCTTCTCTGTTTGATACATGATTTCAATTCATATTTTAACCTGAATAGTATTTGAATAGATTTATAACATTTAAATATGCAGAACATGATTTGAGTTTAAGATTTACATAAAATGGAGTTCTTGAGTCTACTGTGATCAATGAATTCTTGGTATAAGATATAGTGAAGTTGGCAAAAAAAAAACCTCAATATTTCCTGGCCTTTGAGTTTTAGATGAATTGAGTCTGAATTAGACTGTGCAGAAGAGCTTTTCAAACACTATTTTTTATCATCATAAATGTTCTCTTTGCTAAAATTGCTCCATCCTGCCTGCCTCATAATTTAGCACCTAATTCTATGCAACCTAGGTTAAAAGGTGGTATTGCTAAGTCACTGGAGGATCCCCTTACATCAGAGCAAATAAAAACATATATAAGGATCATGTTGTTGTCTGATGCTTTAGAAAGTAATGTGAACAGGAAGAAAAACAATAAGAAAAATCTCAAGTAATGCTTTCAGTTATGTAGTGTTAACTGTGTCTCCTGATGAAATGATGTTCTCAGAAGTAAGTAACAAACATTGATTTTGCAAGATTCATCATCACTGGACTTAATTCATGTAGGGAATTTTTTAAAAACCATTTTGCTCAGATTCAACTTCCAAAAAAGCCTGTAGTCTAAATTAGCTGTGTCCATGTTATTTTGCATGATGTGCTACTGTGTTCATCAAAGATGGAAAAAATGGTTTTTCTGAAATACTTGTTTTAAGTATGGATGTATATTCTTAATACTTATTGAATTTAATAACTTATGGCATAAGTACTGTTCAGTTACTGGGTCTGGTACATTCAATGTATGACAAAGTAGAAAATATGTAAGTTGTACATTCATGGTATGTATGAAATTTCCTGTTTTCATATGGTATGTTGGGTTGGACAAAAATATCTCAAAGGTAGATGAATATTTTTGTTATTGTTGAAGCTGTTAATTTTCATCTAGTTGGAATACTGAAGCACTCTTTCGTTTAACATGAAATTATAGGAGGCAAGAGACTAGAGATGAGGCAGATGACTTAGCATTCAAAACATTGCAAATGCTTGGCAGGTTTTTTTTAGAGGAAAAGAAAAAGTCTCTTGAGACCTGTATTTTCTGTGGAACAATATTACAAAATCCATAGTTACAGAATATGAATTGGCAAAAGGAATAAGAGATTAATGATTCTGGCAGTTGCCTTAAGCTAGCATATTATCTCAACTTCTTAATATAGGAAAGATATCTTTTTTCATCCTTCAAAAAAAAATCCTTACCAACATTTAATTACTAACTATCTTGAATGATCCTATATTTATTTTTTTTATTTTTCACACTTAATCATGAGAGCAAGGGACAGCACTGGGTAAAGGCAATGGTATTACGAATAAGTAAACAAAGAAAGTGTCCTAGACTTATTTGTTATGCAGAGAGGGCCCTCAACAAAAGATATCAGTAGATGATGACAAGCTTCTTAAGATGCTGTGCATGCTAAGTTTTCTCACAGGCTTTTACTTTCTCGATAGCCAGGGTAACAGTTCTGTTTATCATATAGTTTTGTGTGACTGTTGAATTCCTTTGTATTCTGTCATAAGACTTAACTCTCATGCTTTCAGCTGTTTAAAACACAAAGAAAATGCATACATAACCTTTTACTATTTATAAAATGAGTACGAAAATTTGCACAGTTGATTTTTCTGAGGAGAACCTACTGCTATCTATATATTGCTCTCCTCTTCCCTATACAACTCATGTTAGATTTAATTTAGTAAGATGTATGAATAGTCTTTTGTCTTTTGAACCTTCTTTCTTTTGGTAGACTATGCTTAGTTAAAAATTGACCTATGGCTTTCATCAAACTGGAATATACTTTAGCATTTCTGAGAAATGAATGAGCACACACACACCCGGCTTCCATATATAGCAAATTAAATCGCCTGCAGATATGTTTGAATGTTCTGCAACTCCTACCTGATTCAGAACTGCTTCTGAAATGTACCACTTCACAAAACTAGCACAGTACCACCAGTAAGACTACCTGTTCTTGACATCAAATGTGTGTAAATGATCATTAGCAATTTATAAAACCAAACTCAAGTTGTGCAGAACATCCAGATTTGAACTTCAAGCAAAATATGTAATCTGTATTTAAAAAAAAAAAAAAAGGTATGTAAGAATTGTGGAAACATTTTTTCTGCTTTTAAGCACACATTCAAACAAATAGGTACTCTTGCATGTGGTTTGTTTTTTTGTTTAGCCACAGGAGCCTGTTTAACATAAGCTGAGAACTTTTGCTTAGTACTGTTGATTTATGTTTTGTGGTGTTTTTTTTTTTGGCAACTCCTCTCCTTACCTTCCCTTCTGCTTGACCTACTGCAAACTGATCAAGTGAATGAAAAAATCTGTCAACCAATGCATCACACATAGTGATGTGAATCTGAATCATCATATAAACTATAGATTCCTTATTGCTTCAAAATGAAATGGTAAATAATTAATCCATAGCCATTCTTAAAATATTCCTAATGGATGAGCTCTACTATCTAGAAATGCTGTTAATAAGCTATTTACAATGTGAATGAAATTGGCTATTAGTGCATCTATTCCTTCCTTCTCTCCAAACAGTAAATGAATATGTAGTCTCACAGTTGTACTCAAGGGAGTGCACAAAAAAAGTACAGTGAATCATTCATCAAATTTCCACATATGACAAAGTGGTGAGTTCAGTCATCTCAGTCTACGATGGTTTTTTCCTGAATTACACAGTTTAACCAAGGAAATTAGGACAAACAAATTTGTCAGGGATCAGCAACTTCTCCAGTGTTTTGAGACATTTTATTTATTTATCCTTCAAGGTTAGCATGTGAAATATGAAAAACAGTTTGAAATTTGTTTAAGAAATTCTGCCTTTTGCTATGTCAAGATAAGACAGTGGTGTGAACATCACTGCCTTACTTTTTAATCAGGCTTTCGAAGTTACGCTGTGTGAAGTAAAGCTGCTGACCTCCTTTACCTCTTTTAATCCCTGAAAATAACTTGCATGCCCTCCCTTCCTTCTTCCATGACTGCTCTCTCTTCACTAATGCACATTCTTTTCTGTACTCTTAGCAAACGTCTTAAATGAAAACTAAGAACCTATTCACTTGAGAAATGGACGCTAAGCAAGCTTTGCAATACCTGTTTGGGCAATACATGTTTCATTTTTCACAGAGGTGTGAAATGAAATCAAGAGAAGTCATGAGTTTCCCAAAGCTAGAAATTGCAGAAATGAATTTGGATATAGGAACACAAGCCTTCCAAACTGTAGTTCATTATTTGATTCAAAACCTTGTGTGGACAGGGACAGTATTGATATTTACAGATGTTTTGTTTCAAAATCTGCTGAAGGACAAACAGGAAAATTTGGGCTGGCCCAAAGAAAAGCACAAGAGAAAAGGTATTTGCCACCTGTCTGAAATCTGAAGGATATCTATTCTTAAGGTTATGGCAACGTCATCCCAATGTCTCTTTGTTTTTGAAATGTGTGTCCCCTCCTGTTATCAGCTTTTTGACATGTCTAGTTTGACATACATAAACATTTCCAAATCAGATATTTACAGAGCATGGTAATAGTGAGGATTTATTGCTGTGCGTGTTTCATTTTGATGCATTTTGATTCACTTTATTTGCTTTGTCTTTCCTGTGTGAATTATGCTACTTTGTCTCGTAGCGCAAAAATTGCAGCATCAAATGTATAACAAGCAGTTTTCCATATGCCTTCTAAATGTGCTCTGAGAGACTACCAGATAGTAAATAAGAGGAGACCTCTCCAGCCAGTAAATATATATAAAGAATAGCTATCTTGATTGTTTGATCTGAATATATAGAAAAATTATTTGATTCATTGTGACTTGTGCCATATAGTTTTACTGTATTGCAACTGATACCTTGTTCATTGTTAACAGGCATTAGGAAGGAGTGACATGTTAACAGTGACAACCAGCTATGGTGCTGCTGTTTCACGTTTTATGAACAGCATATCTCTCTTACCTCCAAAACAAATTTTCAGGGAGGCAAGCAACCTGTCTGAGCATTTCTTTTCAGTGTATGTGCCTAGAAATGAAGTGACAGCTGTTAACCATAGCTGTATACATGCATAAGGTTGTACCACTTGCTTAAGTAGTTCTCACTGGAAGCAAAAAAAAAAAACAAAAAAAAAAAAAAAAAAAAAAAAAAACACTGGCTTTCCAACAGTGCTGGTAATGTTTGATGAGATCTTTGGTGTTTTTTATTTGTTTTTCGGTTGTTATTTTTTACAGTGTACTCCTGAACAATGTAAACTTTACTTTGTCTTGGCTTCCTGCTTTGTGGGATGTTTTTCTGTGAGGAAATTTAAAAGCATTATTTAGGAGGGCCATTCTTTGTTTGATTCCTTTCATTTTATTGTCATTTTTCAGGTCTTATTTTCGTATTTTAATTTCTGATTGTTCTATGTTTTGCCACAGAAAGTTTTCATAGAGGTCATGGAACAGTAATAGGTCAGTGACCAAGTTATCTAGAATTATATTTCTAGAGACAGCTTTCCATAGATTTTTTTCATGAAATTAATAAAAGTTCTGTTTTGAGCTTCAGGTGAGAAATAGGTTCGTGAAAGCGCCAGTATTTACAAAACTTTACATCAAAAATGAAATGGAATAGTAGTTAAGCAATTAGTCTTTGAATTAATTATTTCAAAATTTTCTGCATAATTCAATAAAATATTTCTACATGTTCTTAAATTTGAAATAAGTAAAAGCAATTGAAATAAAAAATCTGTTAAATTTCACTGCAATAGTAGTTCTTAATGGCTATTACAAATGTGACCTTCAACTTCAGCAGCAGTTCTAACATGAGATCTATCTCCAGTATGTTGCTTTGCTTTTGCCTTGTTCAGAGGCAAATGTCAGATCATTCTTGTAGAATGATAGATACCTGTTATCTGACACGATTGCTCCTGGCTCAGTTTTCCATTGCACAGTTGTGAATTTCAGTCTTTCTGTATGTGCTCACATCTAAAATACCTACCTAATTTCGTCACAGTGTAGATTTAATAGAACTTGTAAAGGCTGAAAACAAAGGTCTTATAGATGTTGATGCCATGTTTTGAAAATTACTTTATTTTAAATGCAGCAGAAAAACAGTATTTAGGTAGGTGTGGATTTGCAGGGCTCAGAAAAGTGCATTAATTTTAGCTTTTGAAATGGAAGATCCTTTCATCAAAAACAGTATGATCATCAAAAACATAATGCCAGACCCCATTTAGCTGAAGAATCATATTTATGTATCTATCTGTATATGAAGATCTAAGAACTGTTGTTTTTATATTCTTATATTTTAGATCCGCTACCGAGAACAATTAAATGTTGCGTCAGTTTTAAGTAGGGAAAGAAAAGAATTCTGCATCTGTAGTTAGTGAGATGTGTCATTTTTCTTTTTTTTCTTTCTTTCTTTGACAGCTTTTTGGAAACTGCAGCCTATTTCTGTATGAAACCAAAAATGGGAGAGAAAGAGGTATCCCCGCATTCTTTCTTTAATATTTGGCATGAATTCAGTTCTGACTTCAAAGACTTCTGGAAGAAAGAAAACAAACTTATTCTTCAGGAAAGGTACATTTGTTTGTTTGTTCAAAGGCTTTTCTCAGAGAATGTTATTGGGAGCAATCACATAAAAACCAGTCACCGTCACTTCATTAGCACAGGGACTTTCTCACTTCTTTTTTCCGTAACAGAACTTCTTTTCCTTATAATCATAATTTTTGAATGGGACATTAATATCAATTTGTGATAAAGTTTTTCAATTCTGTTAACTGATGGTTTTGGTAGAGCAGGTAACCACTATGCCTCTGTGAATTCAAGCAATAGGAGACTTCTTTCAGGTTTGAAAGTTGATAAAATATTTCCCATTCACATATTTCCTGAAAACAAGTCAAGGCATTGAGACATGAAACATTGTAAATATTTGTCCAATTAAGTTGGAGAAAAAGGAGGAAAAGCAGAGGAGAGAAGAAAAAGTCACCTTGACCCCACCTTAAGAGAAAAATCAAACTAAACAATATTGCAAATCACGGCCTCATGATTGTATGCCCATGTAGCATAACTGACGTAAAGAAATATATATAGTTTTGAAAAATTAGCCACCCTATCTGTTCCATGTATTTAAAGAGCTATGAAGTTTGCTTTTGTGATTGTTCTTTGTATATAAAGATAATGCCACAAGTTAATCAGTTGTTTAGAAAGTAATAAATGCTATAAAAGGACAATTTAAACACAAACACAAAAACTGTAAACAGTCTTATGTAATTCTGCATCTGTTAGCAACTTGAGGGATCTCAGTGTACATACAGATAATGAAGCTACTGCTGTGTCTTGACATTAACAGGACTGAAGCGTTAGGTTCTCTAAATGATTGATATCAGTTCATGTTTAGGTAACTTAACAAGAATAGGTCTTTTTTTTTTTTTTTTCCAAGAGATCACACCCTATATAAATGTCACAGACATCAGATTACTGGTTTTGGAAGTTATTGATAGCTTTCCTTAGGCACCGATACAATCAACGTCATGTAGGCCATATATGTTTAGTATGAGTGGACGCATTTTGGAATGAACAGTCTCACAGTTAGGAAAGATGGATTCTGTTCCTATGGCAAGAGGATGGTGATAGCGTTATACTGTAGTATATACCATGCAGAAATCTGGGGATATATTTCATTTTACTGACTGTCAGCCTTGAAATTAAGTAATTATGTATGTTTCTTGAGAATGGAGTTGACAGCTAAATCCTATCTTCAGTTTCCTACACAGGCATTTAGCTGCTAAAGCAATTATTCACCAGACTGCGTACTATATCATTATGACCATAATTTATAAAATATACAAATTCATTTTATTTCCTTTTTTGGGGTTAATCTTCTTTTTTCCTTTTCTCCCTCTTCTCCCATCACTCTAGTTTAATAAACCTTTTTGCTCTGTCTCTTGAATAGTTTAGGCATGGTTTCTTAAATATTTCATATCCCAGTTTATATATGGACTGTATAGGCAAAGGATTTACACGTTAATAGTGACTGTTCCCTATTTAGTCTCTACAGATATGAGTCACATTCTTTTACAATAATTTTCTCAAAGGCTTTTCGTACACGATATTTCCTAAGGTGGTGTTACTTTTTGTTACTAATACATTAAAACTGTATGTACTTTAAAGAAAGCAGCCAGCCAATTCTTATTTTAAACACCTTTCAGTCAGCATTTTAACTTGTATATTGATTTGCCAGGCATTTATGTGCAAAAGATAAACACTGAAGTGTCAGGCTTCACATTTCTTTCCAAGATGAGGAAAAAAAAAGAAGAGAAATGACATGAGGTTAAAAACAAAATATTTTTTCCAAAATTTTCTACTGCTTTCACTCAGTTCTGTCAGTTGAAATAAAGCAGAACTGGAAAATACCAGCTGTAGAGAAAATTAGGCGTGATAAACTGTTAAATACAGTAGCAATAAAAAGAAAAATGCACCTGAAAATTACAGTGAAAGCATACATCTGCCAAAAGGTTTTCCTGAACATACTTTTTTTTTTTTTTTGTGGTCACATTGTAGTCAAGGCTATGGAACGTTCCTATCAACATTGTTATGCAAGCTATCTGTAATCTTCTAAAAAATTTAGATTGGAATTCTGGTGCTGTTCATCCTAAAGATGTATCCTCTTAAGTGAAAATTATAAAAGTAATATAACTTTTTTCTCAGTAAACCACATAAGACAAACGGGGCCTGATTTCTTTCGTATTTTTAACTATTGGTCTTACTGTTGTCTTTTCACTGTATTTTTGATGTGTCACTGGTAGGCTATGCTTTAGTGTTTGTACTCTGAAAACTCTTAAATACTATCTGACAGTATAGCTTGCACTTCATATGTGATCACAAAGAAAGTCAAGAAGAGCTGACATACACATTAATCCCTTTTCAGTGTTGTTGTAGAAAAGAACAACTGTTCAGCAGTCTCCTACTCTGCACGTATATTTTAGTTTCTGCATACCCTAAGGTATGGGGTAAATTGCTCCTTGAATATTTATTTTTAGATAATACACAGCTACAGTGACACCTGTACAAAAGTCTTATCTCCTTAAGAAAACTCTTAAGGGATTGTACTACCAAACTTGAAATGCATATTTTTCTCCTGTAGACAAAGCAGGTGTCTCATGCAAACTGTCAAAGATAATATAGTAACTCTTTTCTTATTAAGTTATATTTTTATTCCCTTTCTTTTCTTCTTTTCTTTGTTTCTGAGATATTCAACATTAAATGCATTATTCCAGTGTAGCATTGGAGCAAGAGGTATTTTCATTTTTCTTGGTGTTGAGCAAAGTCCTACAGGCCCAGACTCTACCACTTTCCTAGAACTTTTCCTATGACTGAAAAAGTACAAGAGTTCATGAGGCAACACCTTTTAAATCACTGCAAAAGGAAGTCTTGAAAAGCAATGATCAATTAACAAACAGCTGCTGTACATGGCAATCAAAGATAAATTTTGCAAATCAATAATAACTAAAAATAGAATTACTTAGAGAATACCATTTTGTGTGGACAGCAATGAGTTATTGTTAGGACTGTAACCCTATCTTCTCTTTATGGATGGGGAACACACCCTGGCTCCCAACAGTAATAAAAAAAGAGTAGTCAGTCCTTTAAGAACTTTTATGTTTAAATGAAATCAGAAGCAAAAAAAAATTCCATTGCATTGCTGTTGAAGGTTAATATTAGTAGACCTTAGATTCAGACCTTACTAGGATGAGGCAGAAGCGTTTTTGCAGAGCCACAGCTGTACCTTCACTTTCTCTGCATATAAATGGAATACTGACGCTTGTTTGTTCACTTCTGCCCTAAGTGATGGTAGGTTTCTTCAGATCGTTTGTTGTTCCAGACAGCCTGTGCAAGCTTGCAAATATGGGGGGAATTAAAGTTGTGTTTCTAAGCAGAAGGTAAAACATGGAGGGGGGGGAGCGGCATTGAGCAGGTGTAAGCACCTTTTAAGTATGTGCGAAAGGTAAATATTTCTCATAGGCTCAGTTTGGCTCTTGTCTTTACGAAAAGGCATGACACTGAACAGAGAATAACTGTCAGGGATGCCAGTGGAGGACAGTTCATAGGCCAGATCAAGATGATGGTAAAATTCTCTAAGTTGCATCTTGCATCACACTAAGCTTGAGAATTTCTTTTGGCTGGCTTTATTCAACCCTTTAACTGACACGATAAATCTTTGACACATTAAAAATAATCTATACATTCAGGGGAAAAAAAAAAGGCAAAAAAACCCCCTAGTTTCTTAAATGTAAAAATTGCCCGTTCCCGTAAGAATAGCAGTTAAGCTGGCACCTGGTGTGTCACACTGTGTATATCTAGATGAAAGGGAGATTCCTGGCCAGCATGTCTCCACAGCTCATTGATCTCCCCCTGCAGAAAGACTGGTATGTCTCCCTACAGACTCCTCAGCAGGATGATTTAAAACTTGCTGTTGAGCAATTTAAAGTCTGGCATTGGATATCTGTACGTTGCACAGTGAGGAGCATATTGGTAAGCTGCCACTTCTGCTTGCGGAGGAGGGCATTAAATCCCATAGCACAAGCAACGGTCCTCTCAGAGTAATTCAAGGGATATTTTATTAACGCTTATAATAGGAACCAGTGAGTCAGACTTGAGAGTGAGAAATCTGGGGACATGGGAAAATGCACTTGCAAAGAAAGGTAGAAATTGAAGAAAAGAGTAGGAAAATATATATAGAATTGCAATGCAAGAGGAAAATGGATAGAAATGTGGAGTATGTTTAATGAAGTCATATATTGCTTGGCTTGTGTTGTGGTGCAATCTAAAAGCTCCAGTCATGATGTTAGTAAGCAAACGCTTTCTCTGACTTAGAACTTTAACATCAGTCTCTTTATTGCTGTTTAATCAACTGGGCTGCATACTGCTAGACTTTGTTTTACGATGTCAAAACTGAAAGTAGCTTGTGGCTTTGAACAATTAAAATAATCTTCAGTTTTTAAGAGTATTTCAAAATTTTAACTTGATTAAAAGAGTTTCTGATCAAAAAGTATTGTGGAAAATTACAGACGTTGAAATATGTACTTGAAAGAAGAACACATGAAAGATCCAGAAGCTAGGAAGAGTCCTTTGAGGCAGTGCCTCAAATAGAGGCAGTTTGCTATCCAACTGAGAGAGGTTGCTCAATATTTCAGTACTTCTGTTTCTTCCTTGTGCACGTCTGGCAATTTTGTCTATTTTTCAATTGAAACATCAGGCCTTTTGGTTAGGGAAGGAGAGCACTGACTCTCATTTTTAGCACTGCTTAGATAACTGAAAAAATAAAAATATTTTTGAGAGTTTCTCAATCTGGATCTCTGGCAAAAATTGCTTAAAAAAAAGTTGAATGAAGATATTTAAAAGTCTTGGATAAGTCTCCTTCTAGCTGTAAGCCAATCAGTGTACATGAAGTTTGAACAAAGTGAAAGGTCTTGTATAAAAAAAATTCCAAGTCTCTGATCTCTCCTAAGTTTTGTGACTTTCATCAGATTCTAGAATGCCACCAAATATTTAGCAGAAGAGATTTTCAACAGCCTCATTGATTTACCTGATGTTGCAGTGTCATGCTGGCATGCTGCATTGCATTTTAGTATTTTGTGCATAAAAGGAGACAGATAACAATTGTCATCTCATCATAAAGTTTGCCTTCTCTTTTCATGGCTCTAATGTCAGATTGGTTGTGACAGTTTAGGATATAGCCTAATGGTGATATCACAGTTCGTACCCTATGGTGATCTTTTCAGATTTTGTAACTCTTTCCTGTTTACTGCTTCTTGAAAGAGAGGATGAAATTTTGATTAAAAAAAAACAAAAAAAACGAAAAAAAAACCCACCAAAAAAACAGCCCAATGTAAAAGATGCTTGGAGGTGCTACATTTTCAATACTTGTAAAATGTTTTCTTTCCCAGGCAAAGTGATTATTACATTGGCATTTGAGGTACACTAACATATTGAAAGGTTCTACAAATTAATAGCATTTGTCACTAATTTATCTAACTACTCAAGTTAGATTGCTTTCTTACTGAGAAAGTTTGCCAAATCAGTGCATATAGTTGTCATAATGAAAACATCCATTAAATGTAAGTGCATGGCTGTGTGCGTATCTTATGGCCATGAGTACAAGGCATAGTATAGAAAAAGAGATTTTTATATTTTTTTGGAAGAGATTTGCTTTGTCAGCAGTCATTTTGATGTCAGAATATACTTATGAATCGGCAACTCTTGATGTGTTCTCACCTGATACAAAAAAAGTTGGAGGCCTCTTATTTTCCTGCACTCTGCATTGTACATCTCTAATTCCGTGGCTCTGCAGATGATTTCTGCTAACTTTGCTGTTTGTTTTTTTTTCAGTGATCTATTCATTCATTTCTCATATTTCTTTGTACTGCAATGACACTACCATAGCAGCTGTGAAACAGTGGTTCACCTCTGCTGGTGCAGGTTTTTACGAGCACGACATGCAGACTCTTGTTCATTGCTAGTGAAAACGCATAGCTAATGGTGATGACTATTTTTATAAAGATGTTTTTGCAGCTGAGAATTTGCTCTACCGAATAATGTTATCATGCTCTTTGTATTTGGTGTAGTTTTCGTGGAAATAAATAGGAAGCATTAATTTTGAAGCAACCTAATTGTATGTGCCCCAGCTAATTCAATGTAGTTGATCAGCTGCATGGGGTATGTCCCCACAGCCACTTTAAAATAGTCTCCTTCTCTGCATAATCTATTCACAAAGAATTTTCTTCTTATTTTTTTTCTAAGCATTGCACTTTTTTAACACCATTTACTGCTTCATGGTGTTTTAGAGCAAATACGTGGCTTCACATTTCCATTCACTTACAGGTTTCTTTTCCTTTCTTTTGCTTACTCTTTCAGTCACTAGTTTTACCTCACATCCTGTCTTGTTCTTTTCCCTTATCATTTCCTGATGAATTTCCCAATGAAATAGTCAGAATGCAGCCAGCTTCTTTGAGAGCAAACTGGTTTCAGTTCCAAGAAACACAATGGAGGTGATGACTAAATTTTCTTAGAACACTCAGTTTTCATATGGAAAGTCTGGAGGAAAGTGATTACCATCTTCCCTGAAGGTGGCCAGGTATGGTCTGAAATACTGGCCACTTTGACATGAAAAAAAATATATATGATTCTGATGGCACACTGTGCATTTATTAGAATTGTAGCCATCCTTAACAGGTTTTAGTTGGTTGGTTTTTTTGTGCTCTTATATTTTCAAGGTGAAATTTCCTGTGATGTTAAGATTATCATCTTTAGAACATGGATTTTAACACAGTGTTGAGTCAAAAAAAAAAAAAAAAAGTCTGTGCACATCTGTGTTTATTAAAACAGATAAGAAATCATCCAAAATACTATTTTTATTTTAAAAAATATTTTTTAAAAATATTTTTTATTTACAGCATAGAACAGAATAATTCTCTTCCAAGAGTTAAGAAGTTTCCATAATTTTTTTTCATCCCTAACAAGCCAAATTAGAAAAATTTCATTTTTACAAAACAGTACTTGATTTTAGAGCATTGTGAGTTTTGTTGTGGATTGCATTAAGACTGCAAATTTGAAGGTCTCATGTTCAAGTCAGTTGGGCTCACAGCTTCATTTTAGGCTAGTGTGATACGTGGAAGAATACCTCAATTGTATCCCCCAAAGTCTATTCTACTCTATTGACTTAAGAGGAATTGTATTCCAGGTCCTGCTACAGGTTAGTCTCCGTGTTAAGTGGCCAGATTAAAACATTTTAATCTGCTTGTCCTTGGTCCTCTGAGCTGAAGTATGATTAATCACTGTGTTTTTAAACAGCTGTTGTCTACCTCGTGGTCTTCGCAGTAACCATGCAAGGAGCTGGCAGAGATGTCAAGATAGACTAATACATAATCTCTTTCTTAGTAGGAGAGGTTAGGTTTCATCAGTCAGTTTGATGGCACCAGGTACATTAAAATGTGCTTCTTATCTGTATGAAGTCTTTGCAGTCAGTTACTGAATCATATCTATGTCATCACTTCAATCCTAGTATGTGAAAGTAAAAGCTCTACATTTTTTCTGCACTTTTGTTTTGAGAATTGTATTTTTTCTCAACAGTCGCTGTTTGTTTTTTTTCACAAAAGAGAAATTCCTTAACAAAAAAAGTCATTTCAATAGTTTAGTAACTGAGTCAAAGAATAAAACGTAGGCCCATTGCTCTGGAAGAGTTTTCCAAAAAAACAGCTTTAAAGTTTTCTACTCTTGATGTCTTAAGGACATCTACTACTTGATATTTTTGTGGAGATTTTTTTTTCATTATTGTAAAGGTATCATTATTATAAACATGTTATCTCTACCCCAAACTAACCTACATAAAATATTTTGACATGCAAAACACGTTATTTATCTGATAAAAAGCACTTAGGAATATAAAGAATATTAACCTCAGGTTTGCTGTATGTTACAAAGTACAGTATATCTGTAGAAAAAATTATTTTCAGTTTCATGAAATACATTTTGAAGCTGTAAAAGTAATATCTGTCTGAGTTTATCGTGGAAGTTTTTGTGAGCAGCTCTAGTATCTAAGGCATATAACATTCCAGCCTTCTCACTGTGCTTACATTTGTCATGTCTTAGCACTTGCTAGTGAACTGTAAGACTACCAAGCCTAGATGGAGCCAGTAAGAAATGAATCTGTCTGTTGCAGATACTTCAGTCAAAATTATTAATGTTCAGCGTTAGGAAAGTGGCTGCCCTTCTCAGTGGGTTGAATGATGACAGAAGTTCTCTGAGCCTTGATAAGATTGTGACCAGGCTGGCTTTTGGTCTAGAAGGTGGATATAGCTAGTCTGTCTTTTGGGTTTGTAGAGATGTCTGGTTCTTTTTTCCTGTATACTTGCTGAAGTGTAACTCGCTTATTTATCTGTTTGTCTCAGAGATTGTCTTTAAACTTAATCACAGTTTGTTTATGTTTGTCTCACAATAAATGAGGTAGAAGGAAGGTAAATGGTATTTTTACTATGCTGGAAAGAAGAAACTATTTCTTTTGTTACAGGCAATGCTTATTAGACTCTGAATCTTTATACATAGCAGTATTTGAGACATTAATTATTGGGCTCTGTGAGTGACCATCTTCATTCACTTGTACACTTTTAACTGATCCAAGGATTGCTTACTTTTATGTTCCCTACATACTTTATTCTTGTTGGGGCTGTTCAGAAAGTAATCCTTTCTGAAATAATGAAAGAAATATCTGAACTAAATTTAATTAATATTATGGGACGTATATTTGTCCAGATACCCATTATGAGCACCCTTACTGTGCACTTATAGAATCTGCCTTGGACCTGATGTTGAGTCTAATAACTGCTAATAACTGCTCTTCAGATTTCTATAAAGAATTAAGCAACTCTCTGACTGAAAAGATAAGTTTTGTAGGACTATGTCCTTATAAAGGCAAAAACAAGAAATGTCTTGGAAAAAGAAACAACATGCCAAAAATGCCAAAGGTGTAGTGCTGATGCTATCTTTCCTACTGAAAAAATATGCTTCTTTTAAGCCAAAATTGATGTGATCTGGGACAGGGCTTGATAGCAAATGAAACCATTAGTTTATTGAAAGCAAGTGAGTTGGAAAAGCTGAAAAGTATGAAATGAGGTAATTAGAGCATCAGTCTCACAGAAGCATCTTAACGCACTGCAAGCATGCGAACAATTCCTATCACACTTTAACTGCGCCATCTGGCTTCTTCAACAGTATGCCATGTGCTTTTTTGTAGAATTGTAGAATATTCTGAGTTGGAAGGGGCCCACAAGTATCATCAAGTCCAACTCCTGAATCCACACAGGACTACTCAAAATTCAAATATTACGTCTGCGAGCTTTTTCCAAGCGCTTCTTGAACTCTGGCAGCTTGCTGCTGTGACAGCTGCCTTACCCTAGGGTGCCTGTTGAACTTCTTGATCATCCTTTTGGCAGTGATCTCCAACCTGACCCTGTTGGACTCTCTTAGCACCTCTTTCTCTCACCCAATCTCAGAACTTGCCTGGAGTTGCTGTCCCACTTCAAGAGTACTTAGTTGCACTTGAGAGCAGTGATTCCATAAAGTGACCAAATTACCTCTATCACAGAAGGTATTAGTTGCATTACAACTGTTTTAACTAGAAACAGATCTTCAAAACAATAGATCAGTCTATACATGTGCCTGCCTTTGCCTAAGGGTCATATCTCTCAGGCACAGAGGAGCACCCACCTTCTTCAAACTCTTCTCTCCATGGCTTCCCTCAGGGAAAACAAGGCCTTGACAATTGAATTCTCACTCCTAGGAATGTCTTGTTAACTGTTTCAAACATTTTGAGTGCTTTGTTCTCTACAGTGGCAGAACAGCAGTGTCACTTTGGCCTGGAGCCTGTGAGTATGTCACTGTCTACAATTTCTTTCCTATTTGTGAATGTTGGGAGGCTCACAGATTCATAGCTCTTGTGTTGTTTTCTCCAAACATCACCTTCCCTCTTGCCAAAATTGAAAGAGATCTGTTAACGTTTTCATGAAGCAATAACAACTGACCATAGTTAAATATTTAAGCCAGTCTTCCTGATGTCACAACTTGAGTTCATACAATTTTTGTACCTCTTGGTCTTGGATTACCTTGCATCTCCACATTGATAATAGTTCTGCTGAAGTCAGGAGAAAGTAGTACAGGAAAGGTCTGAGCAAGATGACATTACTGCTCTCTACAATTACTTGAAAGGAGGCTGTGGCAAGGCAGGGGTTGGTCTCTTCTTCCAGGTAGCAGCAATAGGACAAGAGATAATGGCCTTAAGTTGTGCCAGAGGAGGTTCAGATTGGATATTAGGTAAAACGTCTCACAAAGAGTGATCAGGCAGTGGAACAAGCTGCCTATGGAGATGGTGGAGTCACTGTCCCTGGAGGTGTTCAAGAAACATGTAGACGTAATATTTAGGGACATGATTCAGTGGGCAGTATTCGTGGTAGGTGGACAGTTGGACTAGATCACCTTAGAGGTATTTTCCAACTAAGTTAAGGATGCTATGATGATATGTAGGAATTTACCATAGTGATAACCAAGTCTTAAACCTGTCTTGAGTTGACAGAAGCAAGGTGGTTTTGCCTAAATGTTGTAAATTTTATCTGCAAGAAGATGAAGAATCCTTCAGGAACAGGAGAGAATATCTAATATATATTTTTCTAATTGCTGGTGGCAATTAAATATTATTTTCCAAATGAATTGAGATAATTGTCCTTATCTCAAAGGCAACGCTTCTTGCAGTTTAAATGGTCTTGGTATTAATATAAAAACAAATCCTTTTGCTCTTTTGGAAGGCTTTAGGTTATTTTAATCTTAAATTTAATAAAATCATAGTTTAGTTCAATGGTCAGTCTTTGGAAAACATACGTGCACACTGCAGCTGGTTCAGACAGTGCTGTAGAAGGCTAATAATTGTCTTTGTCTCTGTATTTCACCAATGTGCTGACTTTTTAGAATTTAGATATATATTATAGCTCTAAATATGTACAGTTTTATGTGCTTCTAGTTTTTACTTAGTCATGATCTAGCGTCCTGACAATAAGACTTTATTGTGCTACATTTACATTTCTAATGACATTTTTTGCTGAGGAAGTATATCTATAGATTGTATTGGTTTTTCAGTGAGGCTTTATCCAACCACTTGAATCTTCATGCAGGATCAGGGCCAGGAGACAGTGAGCTATCCCAAACCCACACAATGAGTCAGTGATATGGTTGGAACTGGAACCAAGTGGCTGCTAGCTCTCAGCTTTGTCTGAAGTGTATTAGGGAATAATGCTTCTCATCTTCTGCATTCCCACTGTGATAAATAAATATACTCAGACTACAAGGAATTTCACAAAGATTCCCAAAAACTTCAGTACCGCAGCTCTACTTGAGGGACCATGGCCTCTTACATAATCTTTGAAAAATGGGTAGCCCAAGCTTTAAGGCTGTTGGTGTCTTTTTTTTTCAAGAGCAGTTTAAGTAACAGAGAAATTAAGACCATCTCCCTCACTGGCTGGCATTGTTGTATTTTGTTCTTTCAAGCCAAGGCAGCCTTTCTTCAAACATCTATTAACTCTTTTAAAAAAAAAAAAAAAAAAAAAAAACAACAAATTTAGAGATGTTATATTGACAGTGGCACTCAATAGGACTTGCTTTCCAGAAAATAACCTGTCACTGTTATCATCACAAGTTCCATTCCATACAAGGATTCTTGTTTTGAATTAACATGAGACCCAGAAGGAGCCAAGCCATCTTAGCTGGTATGTTAGGCAAGCAGTGAGCAGTCTGTCCTTGAAAGGGGGATACTTTAATGCAACCAGGACTGGAACTAGAGATTCCCTGACATTTCCTGAGAATAACATCTGGATCTGCGTGAACTGGTTCAGTAAATATTTTTGTATATTTCACATGCTGTCATTTGCATGACGAATAGTTTGAATACCTGCATATATTAAGTTGCTTCTATAAAACAATGATCTTGATAACTTCGGTAGTGCTTCTGCATTCCCCAGGATTTGATACTAATTTAACCCCAAGTAACATTTCATTTTCTTATTTAAATTATGCCAGCAATGATGGGAGTCAGTTATAGCTGTATTTCAAAAAGAGGAAACGATACGATATGTGAGCTTTTTTATTTCTGTAAGAGTAGTTTTTGGTAGCTTTGAATGTGTCTGACTGTTTTGAAAAGATCCTGAGAAGATCAATGTTACAAATGCTCTTCCTCATTCAGATGTATGTAGAAATGAATCAGAAGAAGAGGTGGTGTTTTAGGGGAAAGAAAGTGTCTTTGACTTTCATTGTAAACTGTTTTATTCCCATAAGCTTCTATTTAAAACTATCACCATATTCTGTCACTTTTATTCAATCTATTTAAATACGTTTTGAAAGTGAATCACTTGTCATTTGACATTTCTGTTCTACATTATGCTGCAACAATCTGACTGACCTGCAGTCATATCAGAAATGTTACAACTTCAAAATAAGAGGTTTCAAAGCCTTTTATTTTTTCTTCTTCCTGTGCAAGTTTAGGTATTCCTCCCTTAATAAAATATACCATTATCAAATGAAGAGAGCAGCATGCTGGAAAAGAACTGAAGTTTAAGTTAAATTTTGAAAGTATAAATTTGAAACTTATGAGAAGAATGAGGTGTGTCTGGTGAATCTAGATGAAGGAGAGATGAATGTGAAGGCAGTTTTTGTAATGTGCTTAGCAGACCCAGCTGGAGTCATATTTTCAAAAATCTGGCCCTTACCGCATACACAAAATTTTAAAAATAATAGCAACATGAAGTCTGATTCTCACACTGCCCTGTGTAGCCTCAGTGAAATAGCAGACATGCAAGTGGTCTGGAGATGAACCGCAAGGAACCAGCCAAAGATATATCATTTCTTCAATATCATTTTACTGTTGGTTATTTTTCATTGTTGGATAATGATGAAAAAGTGGAGTAAGTGCTATCCAAAGTCTATATTGTTGGCAAGACCAAACCCATATAGGATTTACGTTCTTATTTTCTACTTTCCTATTTATAAATAATAGTCTCATCTCTCATAAAAAATAAAAATTACACATCTCACACCATTTAATGCCATTATAAAGAAAGGGTTTATGTAAGTCTTTGAAGCTCAGAGAATTCATAACTTAAATCTGCATTAGTGTTTCAATAACCATGTGTGTTTGTAAGACTGATCTCCAAGATGAGTAAAAATGTTTGAGAAACATTTTATGGTGTGCCATTGAGCCTACCAGACCGATTTTGGCAGACGCCCAGTCTGAATGCAGACTTCTGTCTTTTGGGGCTTGTTCCCTATCTGGATGACTAAAAGGACATTTATCTCATCAACAATGTGGCATTTTGTGGTATTTCATAAGCCCTAATTTGGTACTGTTTACCAAGTCAGGAAACACTAATGTATAACACCCTCGCATCTGGAACCTGCTCCTCTCTTTGCACCCAAGTGCTTTCATGTAAGCTTTGCTGCTCACACTCAGTTGTGGAGAGAAAAAAATGCATGCAGTGATATGCACCAGCTTGTTTGTAAACAGGATGATTTTTAAGAACGATACTGGAATTTTTAAGTCAACATTTTTATTTTAAGCTAGAGAGCAAAGACTGGAAATGTAAATTAAGTTGCTTTGCCATTTTAAACGCAAACAACTTTGGGTGAAAGGGAAGAAAATTTGGTGAGAGCTTTTTTTTTTTTTTTTTTAACTGCAGCTGAGGTACTGAGGTCAGGATTGGTTGAAGAGAGATTTAAAAATAATTGTGAAAAGTAGTTTTCTTAGCATTTGGCTTGAATGTTCTGAAGGCTGGTCTTCATGTCTACCAGGGTAATTTAAATCCTGCTAGATTTCAGTATTAAACTATCGTAAGTACTGATTACTTTTGTAACTAGCATTTAATATGCCATTGATTATGCCTGATCTTTTAAGTACCAGCGCCTGGTGGTATGGCAACAACAGCCAGGGAGTGCAAGTGCTATTTTGTAGAGCCTATTAATGAAGATACAGGGAATAAAATTGTCCATTTGCATCTTTAGACTTAAAAATATATATATATATATATATATATATATATATATTTACAGTGCTTTCTTCGGAAATCATTTTGTTCTTAGGGCACTGTTTATAAATTGTGTCTTGTTTCAGAGTTAAAGAGGCAGAGGAAGTCTGCAGACAGAAAAAGGGGAAATCACTATACAATATAAGACCAAAACATGACTCTGGAATTGTAAGTAAAAATTGTAGCTATACTTCTTTTACCATCATTAATTCTACCTTTTTCTCCTTTTCTTCTATAGGCATCTTATTCTTCTTGTTCTGTTTTGTTTTTATTTTTTTAAGAAGTGCTAGATTAAGCAACTTGAATGTTGTCTGTTAATGTTACTCCATAAAAGAGATGTAGAACAAGCAAAACTAGCATGTTATTGCTCTATCCTGCCAATATCTGCATCTCAGTCTTGGTGTGGGAGGCACATAGATGGGAGAAATACAGTTACGGTCTTCAAGCTTATTTAGCCTCAAATTACTTTTTCTAAAGTTACAATATATAAAGAAGGTTCACAATAGCATGCGTTTTGCAAGTTGGATCACTGTGTCAGGTATTAGTAGCTTCTGTTCCACTGATCTGATTTTCTTTAAAATAGCAGCTCTCGGAAAAGATAATACTGTGCTTTGACTGTTCTAAGAACAGATCAATAAGTATAATGATAGTCTTGTCAATTCATTATTATGAGACTTAGAGGTAGATCTGAATACCAGGATCTTGGTTTATTTGGCACTGCAGAGATTCCCAGTGTTACTGAAAATTTGACAGAGGGAAGAGGAATGTAAATAAATTATTTCACAAATAGTGTTTAGTTGCAGTTTACTTCAGTTCTGGTTTTGAAGGGATATTATTTGTGAATTCAGTTCTAGAGTATGTACAATGTTAACCTATGTGTTTGTGTGCTTTACACATGTGAATTCATTGTCTTAATGAATTTTCTTCATGTTCATATTTATTATTTTTCAGAAAGCCAAGATAAGTATGAAAATCTGACAGAAGAAAAGCAAAAGCCATTGTTACCTGGTTACCAAAACTCAACATGTCTGTGGGTGGGGTGTGAGGGGGAAGGAAACTACATCATCCTGATCATTTGCTTTCTTGACCTTTTGAATTCGCTTTTTGTTCTCTGGAGTTTTCCACCAATTGATGTGTTAATGTACGTTCATGAATGAGTGTAATCACTTTAATGGAGTGCCCGGCAATAGACTAGATATTGACTTGAAACACCTTCCCTGTATTCAGTATCTCCTTTACCACTCAAAGATGATATTTTGTAAAGTGTATGGTATACTACCAATAGGCCAAGTCAGCATGCACAAAAACGGTATCTGCATCAGTTCTGAACATGCTGAAAATTGCATCAAGTTGAACTTCATAAGAATACTACTTGATAAAGTAAAACATTTCCATTCCTACTGGCAACATCTGTCTAACGCAGATACTTCATGACACTGCACTTAGATTAGGGAAAGAAATGTTACTCCTAGTGAATTGTTTGTATCCGTTTCATGTTGGCATATGTAGTTTGTATTTTGAATTGTTAAGTGCTGCTTATACAGTATAATCAATGCTTTCCCAACTTGTTTGGTTGCCCTCCATGGCTAAATATTTGTGGAACAAGATGTTTACTGTAACTATGTTTAAAATCGATAAGGCAACATACTTTTATGACTTTTACTTCATCTTTTGCCAGATAGTGAATGCCAGGTGGTAATGGGGTCAGAAATCCAGCATTTAAAAAAAAAAAGGGGGGGGGGGGCAGGGAGCAAGACAATACAGAAAAGCACAGAAGTACTATAGAGAGAATATGAGAGAGATTTGGCTGTTATAGTTTGTTAACATATAAAGCAGCTAATAATTTTACATGAATTTTAGGAAGCGTAGTATAGATTTAACTGCTGATAAGTCAGACAGGCTTTTGGCCACGTGTACATGACTTCTCTTTTGGAATTAGCTTTACAGTTACTTTAAAACTCCTTTAGAGAGCCGTTAAAGATGCACATGGGGACTGACATTTATGAAAAACAGTAGCCAATTCTAGTGACAGACATGGACTACCAACTAATTGATAATTTCACACTTAGCGTAGTTGCAGTTTTCCTCCAGGCTTTCTGTGTCCCTTGCTAGGAGATTAATGATGGAAATCTATGACACATGCTTTATTTCTATTTACAATCTAGAATTGATTATATCAGCCTTGATCTGCTCAACTACTAACAACTCTTTTCTCCAGTCATGATTAAATAGCACCAAAACAATCCGCCTGATTGATAATGTTCTGCTTTCAAGGCTCGCCTTTCCTGAAAGCAACTAGAGTGTGATACTGAGTTGGAGGCACGTGCTTCATTCAGCCTTGGAGCCTGAGAGACACTAGAGTAAAAAAGCAAATGAGGTCTAACCTGTGGGGGTGTGTTATTCCCTGTCTAATCTAGCATATCATCAGACATTCCTAGCTGTCCAGAAACTACTATACTATACAAGTGTCATAAAAGAAGTGTGAAATATGACCTCAGGAATCTGTTATTCTTCACTTATACCAACCACTAGAAAAGATGTTTTTTTTTCACTATGTGAAAAGTAAGTCTCCTGTTGCTGACAAACCTATTTGAAATTCTGTAGTCATAATAATTTCTGTCAGGGATATAAATTACTGAGAATAGAGTTCTAAAACTTTGTGTTGACAGGAGTAACATTACTATTTGGGGGAGTGAGCAGAAGAGATTATTTGTTGTTACAACTAACTTATGGAAAAAAAAACTTTAAAAAATAAAGCTATTTTAATGGCACTGATTCAAATCCATGTTTGTATTTATGTAAACAGTAGTCTTTTCCTCTTAACTTTGCTCCTAAGTGCAAGAATACAGTAGCATGTTTTCATTTGTAGCCTTCCTGTTCCCTTTAGTACCTACAGTATGTATATTATACTAAATAATAGATCATCTAACAAAGATCACTATGTGCAATACTGTATTTAGTGTTTCTATTTCAATTTTTTTTAGAATGTTAATTTATATGAAAATAAAAGGAATAATAATAAAATAGTTGCATTCTCTTTTCACTCTCATGCTGTGCTGTAGTTTGCTAGCAACCATGCGCTAAGTGCCACTTCTCATCAGGGAAAAACTAATGTGAAGGTATCGGTGGAAATGGGGCTTTTGGATGCACAGTGCCAGTAACTCCTCCTTATGTGGATATAATACCTCTTCCCAAGTGATGGTAGTGAGGAGCTTCAGAGGTCTTTACCCAATCAGACTGTATCACTCACTTATCATGCTTGTGCATGTCTCCAGTGGTGCATTAGGCTTAGATGGTTCAAATACATCTCTTTACAGCTGTAGATGTGACTCGATACCTGTGAGGAGCCTAACTGTTCTTACTAGAAGTGTACCTGTAACCTGTTCTTATTAGCGCTGCCTATGTAACATGCCCACCAAATTGCTATTATTGCAAAAATGTGTTCAAAAATATTCTTTGCATATTATGTTATTATGTCTTTGTTTTATATATATATATATACATATAAAATAATGTATATATTGTAATCATATTCTCATTTGAGTTGGAAGGGACTTCTGTAGGCCATCTAATCCAACTCCCCTGCAGTGAACGGGGACACCTACAGCTGCATCAGGTTGCTCAGAGCACCATCCAGCCTGACCCACAGCATGAGTGGAATCCCAATGTAAGTCTCACCATTACTTTTTTCTGTGGCACACAAAGCTTTGTCAGAATTCAAGACTAACATTATTTTGTTTGCTTTTAGAAAGTAGAAAGGCCCTTTAGGTCCCTCTCTCCCCACTTACTCGAATATCAAGCATGCTACATTTGCTGAGCCTTTGTTGTCATCACCATATATCACTCACAGTTGCTTAAATTGCAGCAGCTCAATAAGGACTTCTATACCTAAGCAGCAGATGTAACTTACTGAGTACGAGAAGAAAGATCCTCCTTTCAAGAGGAACTAAGATTTGTGTTGTTCTGCTTTGCAAATGAAACCTTTCAGAAGCACAGTACTTTGTCACCGTTGTTATGATGCAGCAGTGGTTGGCTTTTCTGTAGCAACTTTCATCATTGTAAAGAACTTCCAAAAGTCAGTTAAGTATTAACCAACAGTGGCATTGGGAACGTGACTAGTCACATCTTCCACAGGTTGTCATCTTTTCCTGTCTGATTTTTTAAGTTATCAGCTTAAAAGTTGAAAGCAGCTATTAATTTCATTGAGAGAAGATATAGCAAGTTCACTATTTATTTTTTTTTTTTGCAACAATCTTTTCTCTGGGTTGGAAAAACAGCAACAAAGACACTACTCTACACTCTGAGGTGCATACACTGTACTCATTCAAGAGCTGATAGCAAGGGTTCAAACTCACCTGTATCTTAACAGACATTTATTTCCATGTGTAGGTTGTAAATGCCAGCAGTTCAGCCAGTGGTGGAACTTTGGTTGCCTTCTTGTCGTTAACCAAAAAAGCCGGTGGTAGTGTAGGGGATTAGTAGGGGAGTGTGTAGGGGTAAAGCAGCTAGGCTTCCCCAAGCTGTCAGAGCAATCTATTTACCTGTGTCTCATATGGTCAGAAGGAAGCTGGAAAACAGACTGATTAAAAAGCAGCTGGACACAAGGTGTTGAAGCAAAGCTTGTACATCTGGATGCCATATAACCCTAGAGTAGCTTTATTATTTAATCTATAATTTAATAGTAGACCTATAAAATAATTACATTATACTTAAAGCATTTCTTCATTTTTTGTTTTCATTTATAAAACAAGAATTAAATACAGTTTTAACCATTACAAGCTCAACTCAGTTTTTACATAAACATAGCTCCTAGAAGGAACTTTAAGCTGCAGCATAGTCATATTGCAAACTGATGAAATCCCCAGGTGGGGCATAAGCTTAAAGATAAAGATTCTTGCACATTATTCCTAACTGAAGTTACCATGGTGCTTTTCTCTCTCTCTCATCCAAAATGACCGACTTTCAGTTTGTTTCTTTCAAGTGGAGACTGAGATCAGTGGAGTCATAATAGATTAGTTTTCTCCACTTTGCCCCACACCCACACTGACACTATCAAGCCTGGAACGAACACTGCCCATTCAGGGGTTGGCATGATGCTGGTAGTGTAGCAATGCCAGCTACTGATAAACAATTGTGAGGGGTCTCCCTCTGCATTTCTGAAAGATCATAGAAGAAAACACATAACTGTTCACATAATAGGGCTAACACACCTGACCAGCCTCATCCTGCCTGTGCCAATCCCCATAAACCGCTTGGTGAGCTCTTGTGGAGCTCAGTCCTGAAAGCCTCTTAGAGCAGCCTGTCTCACATAATGTGGCACTGAACTCTTGGCTGGCCAGAGTCCTAAACACATTAACCCCTTGAAGTGGCTGCACGTAAGGAATCTGGAAGGAAAGGGTACCCACAGCAAGCTGTTATCAGCAGATGCAGATCCTGAACCCTAAGACATGCATCAGGCAGTCAACTTGTCATTGCTAATTAATAAGATTCAGATGATTGAGCATGCATGGGCTTCAGTTTGGGGGAAGGGGCTGGTTTGTTTTTAGACATCTTATGATCTTAATGCAGCTGGTATTAATACAGATCTGAACTGGAACAAACAGGATACACAGGACATGCTAAACGCCACCAAGTGAATAACAACACAGTATGATCAAAATGAATGCAAAGTGTTCACCACCATGGATTATGTAGAACCCAAACACTCAGTGGGCCACCAGTGCCACAGTGATTAGCACTGACTCTCTCCTACTCACACAACTGTGACCCATTCCCACAGCACCGACTGATGGGTTTGTCCTTTAACATCAATACTTTTTCCTGGTTTCCTATCATGGGAGAGATGTCACTTCCAGCACCTGATGATGCTGAACAATAAGGCAGCTTTTGCATTCGGTCCAGCAATGACCAAATTTTGTTCTTTGTGCGACAGTGCTTTTATACCTTAAGTAAGTGAAATGCCACTAGTGTTCTCAGCTCCTCTCCAATCAATCGCCTTCCACCTTCTCCAGTCTGAGCAGGCATAAATATAAGGTAATAAATGGATGTTGTCCTTTTTGGAGTAAGAAACAGGCACAAATCTAACACATTAACGTACCGAAAGCCCAGTTAAAACGCATCCATTTTAAGCCAGGCAGCTGACCTAGCAACCAAGTCTCTTACCACATTTTAATCTCCAACATATTCCGTCACAAGAAAAATATACATGGCTAGGTCTATAATACTTTAAGCAGCTGTTTACTATAGCTAAGTTACAAAACAAACACTGCTGCAGAGACCACATGTTCGGTATATTCTAGCCACAACAGCTTAAGAATCTTTCTTCAGTCTGCTGATGTGATCACAGCGGCTGACCTGAAGTTTCACCCTCTCCCCTTCAGCTCTTATCTGCAGTTCAGACCACAAGCTTGGAACAGTTTGTCATTGCACAATGAGAGGTGTCTCAAGAAGCTAAGCCTCATCAGAGAGTCTCTTTTTGTATGTTACTCTTTGTAGCTCTCTCTGGTCTGCTTCACCCAGATTTGGGCAGAACCCAGCATATCGTGGCGACAGCAGCGAGCTCCGGAACAGCTTAGCGGGATGGCATCTCATCTGGTGTAGGGGGCTGGAGTGTAGGGCAGACAGCTTTACTCCACACAGTGGAAACATTTAATGCTGCATTCAGCCAACTGGTCACTTAGATGCACAGTCTCAACTTCAGGAGCCTGCTCCACCCCGTAAGATTCAACTGTCAGATGATACCGGACATAAAATGAACCTGATGATGAAGTGCATAACGTAGCCCATTAAAAGGCTTTATTCCAGTAGGCACATGACAAGGAGCCCTTCCTTGCTGGAGAGATGCCTCCTGAAATAAAAATAAACAGGGAAAAAAACAAACCAACCAAGAAAACAGGCAGTCTGCCCAATGGAGAGGAGATGCAGTGGAAAGTCTGATGGGGACAACAGGACAACAGCAAGCAGCAGCCACACAGCTGTTTTCACATCTTTCCCGAGTTGTTCAGATTCACAGACATGCACCGGCACTGCTTCACCTTCTGAATTTTCTTGAGTCGGAACGGTGGGTCCAGCTCGGGGCACTCCAGCTGCACAGTCGAGGAGGTCACCTTGTGTGGCTTGCAGAAAGCACAGGACTGGAAGGACTCCTCCTCCTTCTTCACGTGCCGCGGTATGTAGAAGGAGTTGCACTGCCCATAGCAGAAGCGGTTGATGATGGTGCGGCTTATGCAGCCCTCCTCACTGACAGTCTGCCGCAAGGGCTGCGTCTTGCACCAGTCGCTCTTGAGGTACTTCCGTTCGGTGACCACGAGGGCCTCCTGGCTGGAGGCCAGCACCTCCTTGTTCAGCTGCTGCCTCCGCTCCGAGTTGTTGCTGCTGCTGTCCTTGTAGGGGGACGGGATCGCTCCCGCCGGGCGGTTCTTCCTGCTGTCTGCTACTCTAGCCAGTGCTGCCATCAAAAAGACGGACACGGCGAATTTCCAAATCATCCTGCAATGGCAATACAAGTAGCTGTTAGAAGAGATGTGTTTTCAAACCACAAAGTGTTGAACTTAACACATGCTTTTAGGAGAAATGGAGACCTTACTGCCTTTGTAATCCCACCACTTTTCCTAAGATTAGGTATATTCTAGGGTGAGCATTTATCACTAAGAGGTCAGGCCCTGTTGAAATACCCCTCTCCTCTTTGCCCCGTAGGGAAGCTGCTCCTTTGATCATTGAACCACTGACTTTACAGAAGCTTCAGCCAGAAAGGTTTCCTTCTTTTCTGTGAAATCCTGGGCCAAACAGCTGGGCAAATTCCTGGCTAGGAAAGGCTCAGCAGACTCCTGCCAACACAGTGACAGCTCATTTGTGGAGGTTGGGGAGAGGGAAGGGAATAGTATGTTACACAAGGTGAACTCCCATTTTGCCTCTTTAGATCTAAAGTCCCTACCTACCCTAGTTCCATGCAGGGGTGTGAGAGGCGTCCAAAAGTGTATTTTTATCATTCTGAATTGCTTCTGGTGTTTCTCAGGGCTTACGGCACATACAGCCCTTCACACACTGTCTTTGTGGGAGGCAAAAAACTTGATAGATTTATTCTTCCAACAGGAGGAAATGCTTAAATACAACACAGGGGACTTCATTACTGCAAGGTTTCCTAGCAAATAACTTAAGAAGGTTTGTAAACAGGAGAGAGTTCAGTATTTACTTTAGATGTTAAGGAATAGGTTAGAGCATAAGCCAGTTGCTAAGTTAAAATAAGCAGCCAATTGGCAAAAGTATTTTTTCCAATAGCTGTCTATTAGAATTTCTTGTTCTGTGGAGCATATCTTAGCAGCTCCTGGATCTTCATCAACAACTTGTTGATTCACTTTAGTAATGTGTCTAAATGTGCACACATGACATCAGAGTAGAAGTACTGAATTTCCTCATCAAGCCAATGTTCACAACTCATTTGACAGTTTATTTAATTTTGTTGTCCCAAGGAAGGGAGAGCAGAATATTTCTAGGGTGCCAGAAGTGAGTGCAGCCCAGAAGCTTACCATTCAGAGACAGGGACACTTCAACTCTTTCTAAAAGTGCTCTACTTACCTTTGTTCTGAAAGGACAGTATTTATGGAACAGTATGTAGATGAAAGAGTCATCCCTCTTTTCCCAGTATAGTTTCAAATCCTTCCAAGTAGTGCTTTTTTTTTTTTCCCCTTCAGAATGATGCCAAGAAAACAAATACTATCACACCAATAAATATAGATATATCTAACACTGCAGACATTTGAGATTTTGCAGTAGGTAGTCCTAACATAAAAACACACCATTTTCCAAATAAAGACACCAACAGATCAAAAATGTGTTTGTGGTGAAGATTCAAGACATCAACAAGGTAGAGCTAACGTATTTAAGCTCTGGAGAGAGAAAGAGAAGGAACAGTAACAGACTAAGTGGGACATCTTTTAGGTAATTTTCTAAGATCTCAAGGTCAGACTTTGACTAAATTTTAAGGGGAGAAGTTGGAAGTCCTGAAGGAAAAGAAAGTGCTTATCCTAGAGCTGTGAGTGGAAGATGCTCTAATGCAAACATCAAATATCACCAGACTGCATGCATGAAATGAAAACAAGTGTTCCTAAAACCCAAATAAGCGAATTCACCTGTAAGTATGCCAAGTGCCCACTGACATCCATGGTAGCCATGGGTTCTTTAAATCAGTGGCCTATTTTTGCACTGCTTAGCATTCAGCATGCAAGTCCAGAAGGTTTGTCCAGATCCTTCAAATGAATCAAGACTAGACTTGGATTTCATCACAGGTATTGTCGCCAAGACCATTGGATGTCAACCGCTGCAGCCAGGCCAAACTCTAATCGGGTAATTAGTTTCACTTGAATGCAGCGTTCCACATTTCCTCCCAAATTGTTCTCATGTTATTCTGCACTGATGGCTGCTTTGCAGTAGTAGATAAAAAAAGTATGCCCACTGTTTTGTGTTTTAGATAGAAAAGGGAGGGAAGAGAACAGGAGTTACGAGCCTACATCCTCTAGAAAAAGACAGAGGATGCCTTATGCCAGCACTCCTCAGACAATCTCTTCTACTTCTTTTCTATATGCAGGGACACAAAGTAAATGCTCCAGCTCTACTGTCCTTCAGGGAAGGAGTTCAGTCCTTTTCAGCAGGGATATCACCTCGCCAGTTTCATTTATCTTACCCTGACATGGAAGAGAAAGGTACAAATCCAGAGACACATCTGGATCATCATCTGCACACTTTCCCCCACCCCTTTCTTAGCAAAACTCTGTCTTACCACGTCCACACTTTCTCATCACAAAATGCAAGTTAAAAGACAACTTCCTTTTCACGTCAAGGATGGGTTTGAGTAGAAATCCTACACACGAATTCTGTAATGCTGACAGAGCTAGCAACTTGAAGTTTATAATGCGGAAAAATATTATAGTAGCTTTATAATTTCTGAAATAGTTTTATGTAGGCATGGGGAACCATTCAACAGAATAAATAGGATTTATTCACTAAGTCTATGTTTATAACTAATAAAGCATTATTAATCAAAGCCACTATTGTACAGTTATAAACCAAACTCTACAGTACACATTAGCAAGTAAGTACTTCTACAGACACTCAGGAATACAACGCCTATTTCTGGCATTGATCTCTATCAAATCTGAACCTTCTGATATGTACAGAGAGCACATTACTCTGATTTACACTAGCTAGTCTAACGTGCATCCTCTCAGATCATGGAATTTCTAATCACAGGGCTGCCCCTTGCTAACCGACAAATCACTCTTTCCTAAACCCTGGCACACAAACCCCTATTCAAGCCAGTAAGGGTGCAAACAAGGTCACCTGATGCCAGGAACATACCATGGACTACATATGTTTTAGGGAATCACATGCAAAGAAAAGAGAAACTTCACTGTTCTCAGAGAAACAGAACATTCTGGCACACTCAGCCTGAATGCAAGGCAGCATGCTGAATGCCGCCTGTCCGCAAACAGAGCAGAAACAGAAGAAACAAAAACATTCTGGTTTCTGGCAAGGACAGAGCAGTTATGTCCTTCTTCAATATCAAGGAATTATATAGCAGGTGGTCTTAAGAGTTGAAAACTGCTAACACTTGTGCCAATGCCAGCCTGGGTCCATCATTCCCGCTGCACTGAGGGGCTTCTCACGTCAGAGCTGATGGAAGCTGCTGTGTGATGGTTTTCAACTACTTCAGGATTTTTTGCCAGCTGCTGCAAGGTCTCTGTTGCTCTCCCCCCCACCATTTCCTTTTTTTCAGTGTGTGAGCTGGTGCAGAAAATAACTTAATCTTATACTAGACGTGAAACAGGGCCTAGCTGCATTTACATTTCACATGTTAAGTTTTTATCTCTTTTAGATAAGGAAATCAGCATCAAGCATGAGTTCACAGGCTCCTGAAACCTGTCATGCTGAAGCAGAGCAGTAAGGTACCCAGGAGTCTACAAAATCCTTGGCCAAGGAAGCAGGAATGCCAAAACCCAGCTTTGTAATCCAGAGAGGTCAGGGCATGCAGCTAGGAGGGGAAGACCCAGGACTGCTGTGTCTGCCTTAAACTAACTTTATTTCTTGTTTGTATCCAATTACTGTGTAACATAAAATATCTACTAAGTCAGGCTCCCTCCTGCATACCATCCTTCTGGCCCTATAACTCAATGCATTCTTGAAAACAATCCAGCTCTGGAGCAGGACAGGCAGTAGTGTAGCCCCCAAAATAGCCCACAGTTTTGCCATTAGGGCACTTCTCTGGGAATTAAAGCAATGGCTTTGACCTCATTTTGGAGAAGTCCACCGACACAGAACTGGGAGCTGTGGTCTGAAAGACAAGACAGGAAGCAATGGCAGCACCCATCCGTACCAAGTGACTGCTCCAGAGTTTCCTTTAATGACTTCAATTTCTGAGCTTAAGATGTAGTTCCTGACTAGGAATTCCTGTTTCACAGATTGGCCTGCTTAATTAATCTTCAAGTGATGAAAAAGAGAGAGGGATGTAAGCAGAACCAGCAATTGTGAGATCCATTTTCTTGTTTAAGCATGGAACACCTACAAACCATTCAGCATTATCAGCTTGCCTGGAAGCATCAAGCTCTCTGATGCAGTCATGAATACACTGAATTTAGTAATATAAACCTATTCTACCACCATCAAAAGTCTTGTTAGAGCCAAAAGGAAAAAGAACAACAGAAAGATGAAAACTCCAAATTCAGAGACACTTCAGTTTTTGAAAATTAAAATTTATAAGAGAATTTGTCTTGGAAGATTGCGGTTTCTCTTCTACTAGCAGCAAAAGACAGGCAGTGTAGCCTAAATTTAATCAAGTACAGTTTTGTGGCATGGTACATACACAGTCATGTGATTCCCTGCATCACTCTTTTCCAACCTGAAAACTTCAGAGACTCAAAAGCTTTCCCTCGGGATCAGCCCTTTGCTGACTCTGGGACTCAAAACTATGTTCTACTCCACCTTTTACTTTCTTATTATACCTAGTCAAAAAAGAACATGTACAAAACAGCCATATGTTTATTAATGCAAGAACATGGTGTACATGGTCAGTTCTCAGCTTTTAAGATGGCACACAAGAAGTGTTACTTGGCTTTAATGATTTATGTGAGAAGCAAGGAAATATCAGATTCTCTACCAGGAAGCCAAAAATGCTATTTATTTAATTTATTAATGGTTAAGCATAATTCTAATGGTATAATGTTCAAATAAAGACGACACAAATGAGCATCTTTATGCAAGGGAAGCATTTGGTTCTAGCCTCTCCCTTTGAAGTATCCTTTGGAAATTATTGTTCCTATGTCTCCAAACAACAGAAATAAATGAACACTGTGCTATATCTTTCTTTTTGAAGAGGAATGAACTCTTAGTGATTGATTCCACCATTAACAGATTCTCACAATTAAAATACCAAGACTGAGACCATTGACTGCATTGACCATTCCAGTTCCAGCAGAACTGGAAGCAAGTTACAATAACAACAAAAAAAACCCCCAAAAAACTAGAAAATTCCTTGGTTTTAGCAGGGAAGTTCTACCATGTACAAGCAATACTTTTAAAACATCACTTTTAAACACCACTGCATGCAACACCAAAGGGCATAACTGTTTCAAAACCAATAATTAAAGCCACTACAAGGAGAAGTTTGTCTACCCTCACCCTCTAAGAACCTTCTATAGAGATCTGGGAGAAAACAATTGTATTGCACCACAGAGCAGAGAGAAAATATTCTACTTCAGAATGAATAAAACTCCTCGCACCCTCACTGGCTGGCATAGAAGGAGATCCTTCCTCCCCTTTATCCTTCCCTCTCCCTCCCACCACCACTTCTCTCCCAGAGAGGCTCAACATAGCCTATGGGCAATGCCACAAAGGTGTGAAGGAAATAGGAAAGGTGTGCTCACAAACTGAATGCCTCAGGAATTGTTCTATTCTGACCAGGCTCTTGTTCTGCTTCTGAAAGGAAGTGCAGAAGGATTTCACTGATGCATAGTTGCATTCCTCTGAAGAGGACAGCATTTCCCTTGGAACTTAGACATTCTTACCAAGACAGTTCCTGAAGATGTTCAATGTAACACAACTAAAAAAAGAGCACGTAAGTAGATAAAACAGAAGTACACAGAACAAAGACATATCGGGCTGGGTGATGTTAAGATAAAGCTAATTAAAAACAACTCAGGCAATGTTACTAATTTCAGCTCTTACTATAGATTTTCTACAAATAAGAGTTTTATCTTAAATTTTCTCTGATAAAGCTGGGAGATTAGAAGGATTCCTGGTGTATACATTCTAATATAAGAGGAATCAAGGACACAATCAATTGCTGTTGTCATATTCAGCAACATTTAATGTGTCAGATACATAATTTTTAGGATAGTAGCAATTATGAAGAAAATTTGAAGGTTTGCCTACATCTGGCATTAAACCCAAACAGCTAGAACCATATTTTCTTCCTTTACAGTTTGTCCTCTTTCTTATCTACTTTTCTGCCACCAGAAATCCATGCTTATAACTACGATTTCCTTCTCTCGGGAACTTGGGACAAGCATATTAGAAGCAGGTTTGAATGCAGCTGCTCATTTCATCAGAGTTAAGAGATCACATTACTCTTTTGCTCCTCTTTGCACTGACACCTTGCCAGGAAGTATATTGATTTAAAGACTGTATTACCAATATATGGTATTAAGTTCTCCACAGGCTGAATCTTCCTGATTTTGCACAGCTTCTAAGCCTGGGCTTCAATTTTCTTTCTTTCTTTTATTTTATTCTTTTTTAAATAACAGTGTTAGAGGAGTTCAGAAAAATCTATCATTTTTTCAAGCCAGGACAAGGAGCTTGTGAGGACAGCCACAGAAAACTTCATTAGCTGATATAGCAGCTTTTGGCTATTACAGTCAAGATGAGATCTAGAGTTTCATGAGTCTGAAGAGTGACTAAAAAAAAAAAGTATTGATGAAACCTGCCCTGGTATTTTTCTTTGAAATACATTTTCCAATACTTCTATCTGTGATAAATATCAATACTTACAAATAATATATGTACCATAATAATAATAAACCACACCTACTCTTAAAATAAAAACACATTTATAAGAAATGCAATTCCTAAGGCAATCATTCAACTAGAAGAAAATATTGAAGGGACTTAGCTTCTAGTTTTGTTTTATTTTAAGGCTAAATTTTACCCAGGTATTTAACAGCAGCAAAGTTTCAATTCCACAACTGCATCAGCATTTCTCAGTTTTACACATGGAAAAGTAAAATACAGATGAGGAAGAAAAGTGGCAACATATGTAAAAGTCATCCTATAACATTCAGGCAATGAAGCAATGCCATTTTTAAGGCACACTGAATACACAGAACTAAGATGATAGAATACTAAAAGGTAACCAGACAAAGGCTTTTTGGAATATTGTTATGATCAAATCTCCTAAATTTTATTGCAATTTTAGCTTCAGGAACTTGTGGTTTTAGAGCGAACCACAGTCAAATGTCTGCCTGGTGAGCACATGTGAATTGTCCCAAGCAGAGTGAGATGTCCTACTCAGAAGTGTCTGTGTAGTCGTAAGTACTGGCAGCACACGCAACATGAGGGGAAAAAAAAGGGGGAGTGGGAGGAGGGAAAAACCCACAAAATAAAACCAGATTTCTGCTTACTGCCCATGAGGTTGATTTTCTTTCTCCCAACCTGGTTTTGGAGAATGCTACACTAAGGGGGTGGGAGGAATAAATAAAACTCCTTGGATACAAGGAGAATAGCTTTTTGGAAAGCACTGAAAGCTAGCCCTCCTATGAATCTAAAAATGTGTCTATTCACGAGTGAACTAGGTTGAAAAGATACTTGCTCTCCTTTTCAGTGTTCTTCAGCTTTTCAGCATAAGATAAAGAGCCCCACATAGGCAAGTCATTTCTGTTTGGACATGAACATTTTGTCCAGTACGCAATAATAGCCTACATTTAACTTTATTCTTCTGTGCAAAAGGCAGCTGGTACACTCCCATTTGGCAGTGTTTCATTCGGGAGAAAACAGCAGACTTCTGCCCTTGGGAAACTAAAAGCTAAATAGGAAGAGAAGCGGTGGCTTGAGCAAACGTCTTCATCTGTGACCATCCCTCAGCCTGCTGGAAAAGAGAAGAGTCAACACAAGAATGGGGAGAGTTCAGCACTTACATACAATAGCTCATTTCAAAGCTTCCTTGCTGGAGAATCGATACTACAAAAGACTGTTTTGCAATGAGTAGCCTCCATTACATTTTCGTTGTTCACATTACAGCAGAACACAGAAATCTCATCCAAGATCAGGGCTTGACTAAGTGGCACAGCTTCAAAATGTTTGTAGTCTAACTTGGTGAGCAACATATGGTGGGACCAGAATAGAGCACAGAGGGGAAGTGAGTTACCAGAGGTCAGAAATTAACTGTGAACAGTTTCTAATGTATTTTAATCACATCATATGATACCAATACTATTTCTTTTGCTCATCAATCCAGATTTGTTATACTTAGATAAGCATTTACTTAAAAACATTGTATCTTTTTATGTTAAAGTAGTTCTATATGAAAGCGTCAAGGGCAGTTTCCCTGAATTTTGGTAGAAGAGACATAGGGTTAGGAGCTGTAATGCTTTGTATCTTCAAACAGTGCCCTATTCTAAGAGCACAAAGCTCACTTTCTAGTTCACAATGTGGGACAAAACCATTAGTCTTCAATATGCATGCATTACTGTATTTGTTCCATTTCCAGAAGAAAGCATCTGGATGAGGTATGTTCTACAAGAAAATTGAGTCCGGTACCTTAAAGCACCATAAAAGTGCTCATCAGAATTACTGTTTGCTTATCCTAATAGAAAAATGTAATTCCTTCTGGAAATCAATAGGTGGCAGGTAATCTTGTATATGCAAAACACCACACTAATCAACAGACAAGTAAAATCTACGTTTTCCAGATTCAGTTATTTGCATTCTGTCAAGCTCTCTATGCAAGATGTCCTCAGTTTCTACATTATGATTCTTAAGTAGTCATATTCATATTTGAAAATCTAGAATATTATTTATGGTCTAATATTTACATTATGAAGTTTAATGTGCCAATATCTTATTTGTGGAGTTGAAACACACAAATGATTCAAGTAAGAATTGTTCTTATCTCAATATACGATGGGCTAACCCTTCTATAGTATGCAAATTCCCATACACACAAAATTTCAGACACGTATCTCACTACTTTCCAGTGTGCCGCTTGCAAGAAACACTACAGTTCAATTTTTCATAAAGTTCTCCTTTAAAAGAGCTTGAAGAGTTTTTCAATTACATTTTTTCTCAGCTTAAATTTGCCTGAAAAAGCCTCAGTTCTGCTGACTAAAACTTATAACAGTTCCGAGGACAGAAGACTTAACGGACAAATAAAACAACTAATAAGCCAATCCAGCCTGTTAGTCGCAGCCAGGTCTATACCAGGCAAACGTAACTAAGTGCCTTAACAGAATGATTACTTTCACAGAACAGCATTTTTTCTCCTTATTGATGCTGAATTTAGATAATTTTTTTTTCTTCATTCTTTGGTTAATGATCAACACTGAATTACACATCTGACAATTCACCACAATTACAGTTTTTAATCCACTGACCAAATTTCAAACAACTTTGACAACAAGGCAGTTTTGAAACTTCTATTGCATTACACTGAGTTTTCTCTCAGGGTATACAAGAAGGCATGAAAAGTATTTCAGATGAGGGAGGGGCAGACAAGTCAACGATATCACTGTTTGGTACCCTAAGAGGCACAATTAGGACAGAGGACATTTAAGTTTTCTATAGCGGACTGGCAAATCAAACACAACCATAGAAAATCAGAGTTTGTGAGCTCTAATGGTCACATGTAATGCAAGATATATTCAAACAACAATGGGTCATGTCCATGTTTTTACTGCATTCTCTTGCTCAGGGTGTAAGCTGGCCCAACAGTTAAGAAAATCTTGTTTTTGCATCATACATTGACAGAAGCCAGGTGAGAATGCATCACTGCTGAAGACCATGTATGATATTACCATTTGGTTGATCCTGTAATATCTTGGATCATTTTTTGTTCACAAACTTGGGGAGTTATGTTTTCTTGTCTCCCTAAGAACACCAGACTTCTGCTTGGCTTGTTTTAATGCTTACTTACATTCTGTGGATTAAGCGATGGTCCATCAGAATCCCTGTTTAACTAAACTACTTTTGTTTCAAATGTTTAACTCAGCTGTTAAGCTATTCACTCAAAGTCTCATGTGAGAAAATTCAGGTACAAGGCTGAAGTTCAATGGAAATTTTTGAGCGCTCTAATGGCTGTTTGTATATGTCTGTATGCAAGCCTATAAATTATGATGAAGTTTGGAATTCAAAAACTTTAGTATTATATGGCTTCTTGGCTATGGTAGTACATACATCAACTGATGTCTTGGTCCAAGTTCCTCAGTACAGAAATCATTCTGATCCTTAGTTTCAGGTTATTCTGTAAGTTAACTAAATACATTTTCATTTATTCACTACAAATCTATTGATATTTACAAACTGACAATACTATTTACCAAAGACACAGCTGTCAGCTGAACAAAATAAAAATCACATCAGCTGATGCTCAACAACTGCTAAAAGTAAAAAACATGTAAGGTGCTATAAAGTCAGAAATACAAATAAAATTGTAATTAGATATGCAACAATAAATTAAGTATTTAGCAATGTTAAGCTTTTAAATTCCATTTTCTAGATACATTGGGAAACATATAGCACACAGAATGAAAGGACAAACTACAGTGTATTCGTTATTATTGACAATATGTGTTGCTTAACCAGAAGCTGAATTTTCAGTGAAATTCTGCAGGATGACCTGCACTTCAGGAAAGTTTACATTCAAACACTGGAAACTTACTCTTTCCCTCCTACTTCACACTGATGGCAACACATGGCTGTCCCACATCTATGTTCTTCTGGCTTTGATTCATGCACTGCTAAGTGATTCTCCCTCCAACATTGTCCTAAGAATGTAAATATTTGTTCTGTCTGTATTCTGGTTTACAGACTTGGCCGATTATTGAATATGAAAGTTGTAATTCAATCATAGAAGGATCTGTTGCCATGCATAAACTGGGATTTTATATTTTATGACTTAGGCTTTGCAGAGCAGACGTCTTGCTACTCACCTCCCCCTCTCCTTGCCCATGACTGAATTATGGTTCTCTAATTGAAGGCTAGTATTATTCTATTCCTCTTCTTCTACTGAGAGGAAGACCAGAGCTATCATTCTGAATACACACCAAGCCACAGGAGCCTGGATGAGATACTTTAATGACAAGTCCTCCTACACAGCACATTTGCAGTCTTTCTGCTAATTAATTTGATTTCCTTTGTCTGGACTAAAATAATAACAGTAAGTTATGCTCATTTAAAGGAGGATTGTTAGCCTTTCAGTTCCCTTTAAATGAGGAAGAAAGAAGAGTCAATAGACTGGAATCTGTGGGAGACTGACTTTGTCCTTGACTACACCACTGCTTATGTTTTCCCTTGACCAACACTTTGCCTCCAGGAGAACCTGAGACAGTCCTATCATCAGAGGAAAGACTTTAATCAAAATCAGATATTGTTGGTATGTGCATAGCAAGGCAGTCACAGTTACACTGAAGGGTTCTGTCTGCTATGTACTGCAGTCAGCATCTTTCTTCCTGGCAATCATTTGGCATTTACTATTCACAGCTCTTGACATCCACAGAGGGCTGAACAAACATAATTAAAAACATACAAGCTGGTTTCTTTAGACTTCCTTCATAGAATGAAAGGGGATTCACCAATGTGCCACTGGACAAGTAAATCAGAAGTAAAAATAATATTGGGAGCTAAAGTAACTACTCTTCATTATTTGCAAAGAGAGATCTTCATTCAGCAGTCTTTACAATGACTGAAACTGTGAAGCTGCACAGAGTCTCAAAGCTGAGCTGTCAGTCAGATACAGGATTTGGGAAACAGAGTGATGCATGACAGATGAACTTGGATATGAAAATTCAGTCTTTTAAATCAAGTGGACATATCCAGTTTTAATACCCAGAAACAACAGTGTCAAGGACTCATATATCATCTAGGTATAAATGGAATGGAATGAATGCACACATTTCTTAATCATGGCAGGATAGATGCTCCCTATGACAGAAGAATAAGAGAGGAAGCCTACAGAGAAAATCCCTAACATCTTCTGCTCACAAACCCAGAGAAAAGAGCCAGAACTCTTCTTCTGTAGGCTGCTTCAAGATGATTTCTAACCTTTTAACCAGAGATGCATTTATCATTTTGCAGAATCAAACAGGAAAGGATTCCAACTTCTGGGTCTACTGGCTCAGAGATTTTTTTTGGTCAGTAGTCATTGAGGACTCTTTACATAAACACAAGCAAAAGATGAAAAGCACGTAGATAGATACTCTTTATTAACTTGAAGTGACCTTGTTTTTTAGCAGTGCTTGGCCACAAGCCATTCCTACTGCTTCGCAACTGTTAGGTTTGAATATTTTTCCATTACTTTTATCCTAGATCTAACTTAAGCAACACTTCCCTGAATCCAAAAGAGAGAGATGGCACTTCTGCTCACCTATGATGACCTCCTATTACTGCATACAAGGAAAAAGATAACAAGACTCCATTCCATATCACTGCTTAATTTGAGAGTTGTGCAAGACAGTTTGGTTGTTCACGGTTTTGCTTTGCTTCTTATTACAAAGCTGTCTTACTACAAATCATTACAATCTAAATTAGTCATTTAGTGGTGGTCTAAGCATTTATGTATTTCTTGCTGAGGCAACAAGAGAGAGCAACCAGCTGAAGGGTCAGCATACTACTTGTACTAGTTCTAACATCAGCACAAAACTGCGCCACTCTATTAAACAGTCAGTTGGCTCAGCAACTGAATGCAGTCTGCATCACTTGCCAAGATCCATTTTAGCTGATCAGACCAAATAAGACCATCCCTAGATAATTCTAAGGAAAATCTGCCTCTCCATAGCTTTGCTTTGGTCCCTAGTGAGTAATTCACATAGCTGTAAGTGATTTAGTTCAAATGTATAAGCAACAATATCAAAATTGCTTTCTCAGTCATAAACACAGCTTTTCCTACTTTCTCCTATGTTTTAATTAAACAGAAGACTTACCAACAAAACTATGTGTAATATCAGATTAAGAGGACTGGATTCACAAATGAAAGAAAAATATTGTATGATACAATGAAAACTAAGCATGGTGAAAGGCTGTATCCTCCTGTTATGCACAATCTGGAGAAAATGTCAAGTCCTGATCCTTGGTTTTCAGTTCTCATCAGCTGAACTACTAGATTCCTATATCGTCCTTATTTGCCTTTTGAAGGAGAGAAGTGAGAAAAACTGGTTTTAAGATACTTTTAATGTAAAATTATTAAATTTTCAAAAATGAAGAAGACGTCGCAGAAATAAAATGAAGGATCCCTTTTGCCTCAGCAGTGCTAAAACTCTAAGGAGTTATAGAATGGCTTGGATTGGAAGGGACCTTGAAGAGGTCTAGCTCCAAGCCCCCTGCAATGGGCAGGACTGCCACTCACTAGATCAGGCTGCCCAGGGACCTAGCAAAGCTAGCCTTGAACACCTCCAGGGATTGGCATACATTATATGCTCCTTTTAAGTACTGGAAGGCTGCAATAAGGTCTCCCTGGAGTCTTCTGTTCTCCAGGCTGAACAAGTCCAGCTCCCTCAACCTTTCTTCATATGAGAGGTGCTCCAGCTCTCTGTGCAACTTTGTGCTCCTCCTGGGCCCACTCCAACAGCTCCATGTTTTGCTTATGCTAGAGGCCCCAGGCCTGGATGTAGTACTCCAGATGACACCACCACAAGGGCAGAGCAGATGGGGGCAATCACCTCCCTTCTCATTAATTGAACTATAATGCTCAGATGTTTTCAGCCTTAAGATGCTGATATCTCTTTGTGAGTAAAAAAACCAAAAAAACAACAATGCTGAAAGAACAGTTTTGATCAACGCTTCATAAATCTTTCACTTCTACTACACAAAGAGGAAAAAAAGAAAGTTTCAACTCTGAACAGTCAAAATTAGCTCACCTGTCTAAACAGTTGGTAACTCAGCAGACAATGTTTCTCTTATACGACCCTGAGAAGCTCCTAATTAGCACAAAGACCAAGGAACATTAACTGCCACTTGGCAAAACTCTGCTCATTAAAAACATAAGACAAATGTGTGGGGTTTTTTTTTTTTTCTTCCCACCCCCCACTCCCCGCAATCAAATTCTTGTTTAACAATGTGAATGGCTAAAAGGCTACATGGCTACATGAGAACAAGTTTAGAATTTAATATCTACGAGGGATGCTCTGAAAGTGATGTTTCCAGTTTCATTATGTTGGCACAAAAGGCAAATGATGGTGTTAAGTCGGTAGAGGTTGAACCTTCCCACCAATATTCTGTTACATTTTGTCGCCATGCGACAGCAGCAGAGGAACAGTCTGACAAAATGATGCCTGACGTGAAAGTGCATATGAAGCAAAGGTGTGGGACTGAATTCCTCCATGCAGAAAAAAGTGCACCACTGACATTCACTGATGTTTGCTAAATGTTCATGGAGACCAAACAGTGGATGTGAGCACAGTGAGGTAGTGGTGCATTTCAGCAGTGGTGACAGCGACGTGCAAGATAAGTCATGCCACATCAAAAAATGAAGAGTGTCTTGATCAGCTCATCCACGCAAATCAGCAAATTATGACCAGGGAACTGTGTGCAGAGCTGAATATAAACTTCATTAGAAATGATGGTGGCAATACTGAAATATCACAAAGGTTGCACCAGGTGGGTCCCACAGATGCTCACACAGGAACAGAATGAACACTGTATGTAAGTTTGTCAGGACACATTGAACCAATACAAGGGTGAGAAGGACAGTTTTCTGGATCACATCATTACTGGTGACGAGACATAGTGTCACTACTACAAGTTGGAGTCAAAACAGCAGACCCTAGAGCAGCCACACATGAATTTCCCATCGAAGAAAAAGTCCAAAATGCAGCCCTCAGCAGGTAAGGTGATGAGCACTGTCTTTTAGGATAAGAAAGGGGTGATCCTGGTGGGTTTCCTAGAACCCAGACAAACCATCAACTCTGACCACTACATCACAACACTAAGCTGAAGGCTTGAACTTCCAGAGTCAGATCACTGAGAAGACAACCTTTCTCTTGCCACACAATAACACCAGGCCCCATACCAGTTTGAAGACCGTGGAACACACTGCCAACCTTGGTGTCCTACCATACTGACTATATAGTCTGAATTTGGTACCTTCTGACTTTAAGTTCAGGCTGATAAAAGATGGACTGCATGGGCAACATTTTCCTAGCAACACTGCTATCACAGCAGCTGTGAAAACAGTGGTTCACCTCTATTGGTGCACATTTTTATGAGTGTGGCATGCAGACTCTTGTTCACTGCTGGTGAAAATGCATAGCTAATGGTGGTGACTATGTTGAAAAAGAGGGTCTTCTAGCTGCAAATTTACCAAACAGTGTTATTATGCTGTTTCTATATGTTGTAGTTTCCATGGAAATAAATAGGAGGCATTACATTCGGAGCAACCTATGTATATACTTCTTAGAAGGCTTAAGGGAAGGACAATTAAGCTTATCTAAATAGGAAAAAAAAAGTGATAATTCATCATACCATATATTTTAGGCAAAATATTCAATGGTACTGCACAACAGAACAGGAAAGACTGCAAGACAGGCACATCTGAGTTAAGAGAAATAGACATGAGAAGGAAAGCTACTGTGTGAATTTACAGAATTAAATACAGAAGACAAAGACTTCATCTAGATACTGTGGTTTTAGCAATGTCCTCTCTATGACTATTCTCCCCCCCTTCAGAAAAAAAATAATATTTTTTTAAGGCAGCTTGCCAAATCCATGGTAAATCATCTAAAAGCAATCAGAGATGAGATTTGGAGACACTTTAGAAATAGGTGACAGGGACATAACTGTCACTTGAATCAACACAAACAATACAGAATACTCTTGTTCCTACACCTACAAAGCCTCAGTTTTCATCCTGGACTACAGCATCGCTCATATATGTATATACCAGTGCCTCCTTAGGGTGCACAGATGCACTGCTGGCTGCGTGGCAAAGCCATCTGTTATGATTCACACAGAAGGCAGGCAAAGATTAGGTGCCACACAGAAACTCCCTGGATGTTAGGAGTATTTCACATACACTGAGCCGATATCACCGAGTTGAATAGCATTAACTACTATCAGCCACTTAGATATTCAGCCAGAGGGAGCACAGCTACTCACCCTTCCCATTAACAACTTTTCAATAAGACCTTCCCCATTTACGAACATAAACTCAGAATCTCAGTAAGATTACAGGAGGCAATACAACTCACATCCCCCACGCTGCAAAAAATAACATGGAGAAGGGTAGAGGGGAAGAGCAGAGCACAAAGAGGCATTAACCCATACTTTCCACTAAAGCAGGATTATTAGGTAGAGAATAAAAATAAAACTCGTGGACATAAAGAGATTTAAAACAAGAGAGCCCACCACTATTTTTCTGTGATTAATCTACATGATGTAGAGTGTAAGATCTTGATTTCAACTCCCTGAATTTTATCATCAACATATTAAAATAGGCTTTTGAATCCAAATTAAAATAATCACACGCCTAAAGAATGAAAACCTATGCCTTTCTCTTTTAATCTAACCTTCTGAAAAGAATAATGCAGAATGTGTGTTCAAATATATGTGCCATCTACATACATACACACTGTGGAACAGTGCAGTTCCACTTTCAGGTAAAGTACCACAGCAGAGAAAACCCTGTGTCTGACCTTGAGAAATAACCAAAACAGCAATTAATGTCAGCTGGATATATTTCAAACTGTAACCCGTGGCCCTCTGAGATAAACCTTAAGTCATCTCTTGCAGTTATCCCGTCCAGCTTGGGTGTAGTTTAATTAATTTAACCTGTGAGCTGCAGTCCCTCTGCCCTGGGCTCTACCACCACCACCTTCCCTCCACCCTCTTCTGCCTGCTGCAAAAGTGTGTGCATGCACACAGTCCTCAGTCACTCAGTGCCAGCACTAACAACCAGGCAGCCACACAGTCAGCAAGACGAGCTGGCTGATCCAGCTGAATACTATATTTTCTGTTTTGCCGACCAGCCTGCAAGATCAGTAGTACCACTGGGACCCCGTGCCAGCGCAGGGCCACTCTGCTCTGTCAGTCCCAGCCTACAGGCAGGCTGCCTTCATCCAGCTGCCACACCACACCCTGATACTGCTTCCTACTGCGGCCTGGGAATGCAGTCACCCAACTTACCTGTTTCAGGGTGGAGGAGGCTAATGTAACGGAGGGTGTGGCTGATAAAGGTACCGCTGACTGACAGAATGGCATGCTTTTGCTTTCTGTATGGGAGGCATGGTCTTTATAAATGGGTCACTGTTAGGACTATGGCCTTTACCACAGCAGTGAAAGGAAATAACTATATGAAATAACAATAATAGCGATAGAATGTGAAGGTTCTATCACCTCATAAATGTGCTTCAGCTGTCTCACTAGAGATAACTAGTGCCATTCCAGATTCCCAAGGTGATTGTATAGGCTGCTGCATCAGAGAGAGCCCCTATGACAGATGCACAGCCATCCACAGTGCCCACTCAAAGCCAGCTGAGAAAGGCAGGGTATTCAAACAGGCACAGGGCACAGCTGTTGAGGTAACCAGCTCTCTGCCAATTCATCGTTCTGCTGTAAAGGCACAGGGACTCAATTTTTTCAGTGTCTTAAACACTACAGTTTTTATTTAAAACTATATTTCCAGAAGAGGTGTGCATCATTTATCTCACTTCCTCAACAGACATGGGATTCTTAAAAAGAGGATTTTTATATTATCTTGAAAATAAGCTCCACAATTATGGCACAAAATTAGATGTTAAAGGTGGAAGAAGCAGCATAAAAATGTAGTCTAGGTGCTGCATTCTCCTTCCTTACCTTAGAGTGTCTCACTTTGTAAGCTGAAAGGTTTCTTCCACCAAGACTTTGGGGTTTTAAGTGAATTTGAATGTAAACATTTGCCCAACTTCCCATTCAGAATAGAGTACTGGAACCATAACAAAAGTTGTTCACTTGTTCTGGTTGTTGAATTCACATGGATTTTTATCCTTGTTGGCAAAAATATAAGTTGTGCACACTTATGACGTAACAAGGTATGGAATGATGATACTGATGCACAAACAAGGAAAACAAGGAGATAAGTTTTCCAGGAGCATTCATTCAGCAGACAACTGAAACAGCATCTCACCAGTCAGCATCTAAGATGAAGCTTTCAATTTCAAAGGGCATCAGCTTCTATTTCCCACCTAGTCAAAAGGTGCATATACCACAAGCTATCCAAAGGGCACAGAACCTGCACATTAAGCTTCTTTCTTGTTACCAAACAAAAGCATCTTGATTCTCCAAAAATCCACAGGATTTTGTGTATAACACAGGATAACGTTTTCCCATTAAAAACAGTTGTAGGTAAGCAGAAATATATTTATGCATACAAGGGCTAAGATCTCATACACGTATGAGCTCACATCATTCTAGTAATTAGAACTCTGATTACGAGACTGCAGCTTTAAACTAACACATTAGAAGTTAAGAAAACAATTAATACATTTCCTGTATCCAGATCCAAAAGCCTGTTAAAGGAACCAGCCATTAGAAGAAAAGTTTAATAGCATACCCTGTACAAGAGCAAGTCAAAAGCATCAGGGAAAACACCCTATCCACTTGTAATTAAACTGAGATGAAAATTTTATAATGGCTGGATAAATTTGTGGTTCTGAACAGATGATATTTAAATGGAAAAAGCTGTCTATCATCTCATATTTTTAGCTCTTATTTTTCATCAATAATTGTCTCAAGTAATATTTATTCCTCTTAAACATAGACTTAGTTTCTGTACTTTACCGACAGCCTCCATATATATATGCAGTTTCCATATATACACACCAAGCTATATGTTGTTTCTATGTGCACTGATATCTCTCTCGGGGTGGTCTCACAATAACCAGTGTGTCCCAACATGTCCCACATAAGGACAAGAGGCTTCTCATCACATGGAAACTAAAAAAAAATTCCAAAAGACAGCCTAATTTATATGCAAATCTGGGGGGGGAGGGGAGGGAATGAAAGTCAGATCTATACCCATCATACTTAGGTAACTGTATTCTGAAGACATAAAGGACAAATGAAAGTTCTGGTTTTGTACTTGAAAATATGATTTGTCAGTACACAGGTTACATACATGAAGTAACAGGTTATGTGCCTGTGATTCTATAATTCAGTAAAGCCATGAATATTTCTAGTGGCAGGGCAGGGAAGAGAACTGGTATCATCTATATACATGGAAACTAAAACTTAATGCAGAAAGATTGCAAAAATTAGGGATCTTTAATATCAAGAAGCAAAGACCAACGAAGTGCTGTTAATACTTCCCAAATGCACAGAAGAATTGCAGAACAGAACAAAATTTCTTTACCTTTCATGGATACAAACTCTACAGCGCCAGCAAATAAGATTTAAAAAAATACTCCCATTAACAAGCCTAAAGATATACACATAGTGAGGCACTGGAGTAGATATGTCTAAGTTTGTATACTTATCAGAATTAGATGAAATGAGCCTTACCTAGCAGAATATGAGCCAGATGACATCTCAGAGTCCCTTTAATTCCCTTTTATGTAAATATATATATATATATGAATTATATAGTTATTGTGATCAAAACAACCAATTTTTAATAGATTTTTGCCTATTCTTTTATTTCTCTTTTCTAATCTTCCTAGCCTTTTTACTTTCTTAGTAGCTATCACAAAAAAAAAAATTGTTTTTTTTGCAGTACCATTATACCAAGCTAGCCATATGTTTAATACATTAAAGTCTGCTAATTGTGAAATTACCAAGTTTATAATGCAGACACTATCAGATATTTTCAGAATTCAAGACTCAGTTTCTTTTGTTGTAGGCAGAATATTTAACATTTCTTTAATACTTCTCTGTTGTCAAGAGAGGCCAAAATTCAAGATTCTGGAAAACATCTTGCTATTTAGAAAGCATCCTGCCTCGTTTATTTGCTGTGGGAGAAGAATTTAATTTATAAAACATTAGAAAATAAGTATTTAAAGCTTCATTATTTATAAAACACACACACGCACTTTTCCATAGAAGATGTTAATGTACTTCACTGCGTCCAGAGGAGCCAATGAAGCTGGTAACAGGGCTGGAGGGCACTACCACTAGGGAGAGGCTGCAGACATTAGGACTGTCCAGCCTGCAGAAAAGAAGGCTAAGAGGTGACCTCATTGCTCTCTACAACTTCCTGAAGCAAGGGAAATTGGTCTCTTCTCTCCAGTAACTAATGATGGAACACAAGTAAATAACACAAAGCTGTGCTAAGGGAAGTTCTGACTGGACATTAGGAAAAACTCCTTCACTGTGAAGGTGGTCAAACACTGGAAGAGGCATGCTAGAGAGGTGGCCATAATAGGCCATGTCTGCCAGTGTTCAGGAGGCATTTGGATAATGCCCTTAATAATACACGCTATATTCTGGTTAGCTCTGAAGTGGTCAGCCAGTTAACTATGTAATCTTTGAAGGTCCCTTCCAAATGAACTCTACTCTACTCATCTTTGTAGCCAGATTTCAAGACAGAGAAGTCAAAACTGGTGAACTATTAGGTGTAGATAAATGATACCATGCCAACAGGACAACAGAAGTACCTAGAAAGTACCTGGGGGCATGGCTGGGCATTGTGATGGCACTGTGGCAGCTTCTGGAATATTACCCACTGGTCTCAGTCCAGTGTTTTAAACAAGTCATGTTTGATTGTGACCTTTGCAGTTAACTGTTCCTTACTTAAAGCCTGAATGCTGTTGCTTTTTATGTCTACTATCAGCGGTCCGGGGGCCCTAGTTACCACTGCCCACCAATTAGGGCACAAGTAATTTGGCCAACATGAGCAGTCTGCTGTAGGAACATGTGGTCTACAAGGCATAGGAAGCTTTTTCCCTAAGTCACTTGATATGTAATTCCTTTCATGAGCACTTTCGCAACTCTTATCTGTTCTCAAATGTTGATGAGACAGGCATTAAATAATACATTGAAGTATGCCAGTATCCAAACTTCAGACATGGACACAACCATCTTCTCAGAGATGTTGAGGCAAACACACAGAATTTTATACAGCTCAAAACATCTATATTGTCCTAAGAGCAAACACCCAAATTCCTCTCTATTTGTAATACTCATAATTAAAAGGTGTGGAATAGTTTGTCAACAGTTCTCATCATAAAGCTGTAATATTTGCCCTATAATCACAGTAATACCATATGAAGATGTATCTAACGTTCAACCCTTCCTTTCCCACAAAACCCAACAATTAAATAAGTAAATTGTTCTCAGACAGAAACTAAACACACTCTGGAATCACATTTCAGTTTCCCATCTGCCTTGTTTATCCTTCCAAAATTGAGGTAAGTTTAGAAATTTCATTTATTCATTCTGGCTAATTCCCTAAAATTAGTCTACAAAATAAAGGTATCTCTTCAATGTTTTCTGTGAGAGGAACTGCTCCTTTACCCAGGTATGGTAGAGTATTTCTGAATACGTTAAAGTGGTAGGATGATACTGCATTATGAGGTTCCCTAAAAGCCAGAAAGGTCATTCATCTATGTACAACTTCCAACAAATAAAAGCCGTCCTCTACTAACTGTTGTTCAAATCTTCTAACTAGAGTTGTTTCTGCAAGAAAACAAGTTGCTTCTGTACATTTTTTAAACCACTGTTTCAATATATTCTTGTTACTTCAGGCAAAACAATGATCAAGTGGATATATATGCTCAGAATCTAAAAAGAAGCACATCTCTAATGGTGAAAGTATTGAGACAAAGGGAAAGTTTAATACAAGATAGAATTCTGAAACAGATTAGTACAATATATAGCAGAGTAACTACTCTGCTAAGCTACAGAGTGTAAGATGAAAGGCTTCATGCAATATTGCAGCATTTGCTACCAACAAGAAGATCCCACCGTATCTCTTCACTGTGCCCAGTAAGCCCAGGAATAAGAGAAAGGAAGAAAAAAGGGAGGATTATTTGAAAATATTTATCTACAAATTGTTTCAGAGTATTCATATGACAAATACTGACTTCATTAAAGTAAGTGGAAAAAGTAATATTTTATTCCAATGGAGCCAATAATTTTTCTTCGTGGGAATGTCAGTACAGAGACTTTCAGAGACTTTCAAGTTCACTATGCACAGCCATTTAGACCAGTCAAGGAACTGCCTTCAGGTCATTCAAAAAAGAACTCACCATTAAAAATGGACTATCACTTTCAAGCAACAAACAGATGATTACAGATAAATTGTTGTGATGGAAAACAGGTGAAATACATATTTTATATATTTATTTTTTATATATTTATATATTTTATAAACATATACATATAAAAGTTTACCAGGAAGCAGTCTGAAACAATATATTCACAACATTTATAGTGTTGATATCTTCTGATTACAGTACAAATTATTTTTCAATTCTACTCAGCTTTAAATTTCTTCCTTAGCTTTTCATATATTTAAAATTGTATTTTAATTAATCAGACTTGATCTGCCTGAACAAGTGAAAAAAAGGACAAGAGAAAAGAAAACTCCACAAATATCTGTCTTCTGCCTAGTGTAATATTCTAAATAAACCTAGCATAGTTAGCCCTAATCTAGGCTACAGCGCTCCTCACATATACAAGGGAACTGGTAGCTGAACAGGTTCTATAAAAAAGAGCTGAAAAGTTATTCCACCAAAAGTGTTTGCAAGAATGAAATACTGGCATTTTTTTAAACACGCGCCAGCTGGCAAAATTCTGGAAGTCCTATTACATGAGCCAACATTAAACTCAATTTTTCTGCTCCTTGGTTTTGTGATTTAGATAGTCTTAAATGAGACATCCAAGAATGGTTCGGACTCTTATTACAATACTTTATAAGAATTTTGAGACTGCAATAACTAAATATTAACACTCCACAACCAAATAGCTCCTAGCGTTATCTTATCTTCCACAATCTTAGTTACTGAGATCTAGTAAGAACTTAATGGAAGACCATTCGGACTGAAGATGAGGGAGAAAGAGCTGTAATACAACAGAGGGAAAAAAATGTAGAGGCAAGGACCTCCTCCTACATACTCCGCCACCCAGTCTCCAAAGATATTCATGCTATTTTTCCTCTTGTTAGCTTTTTCAGACTCTCAAAGCATCACTCTACATGCTTATCACAAGCTCCACTTATTTTTTAAAAAATATACTCTGCACAAAAACATCACCAGCTCCACATTTTATCACTCAGGAAGTTCAAATGAATTCCACAGAGCCATGTATCTGCACACTGGAGTTTTCTCTGGTCGACTTCCTTTTCCCCTTCTCACACCAGTGCTATAGAAGAACACAGAACCATGCATTCCTTCTGAGTGCAATTAAATCGTACTAAAACAACAACAACAACTAGCTTGCTGCCATCTCCCACCAGTCTTGAGGTATGTTCCATGTTGACCAATATCTGACTGACTATATAACTGACTACATATGGTATGACTGCCTGTTATCTAAAACACTAAAGTGCAATCAGAATCACCCTATACCTCACTGATTTCCACCACTGACTTCAACCAAATTAAGATCTTATCTATATGTTTACTTTAGAGACATTAATCCTTAAGTCATTAGGATCAGTTTCGGCAACAGTGACAAACAACAATCTATTTTTTGGAAGCTAATAGTAACTTTCCCACAATGTGTGCATTAATTGTAGGGTTCTTAACAGTTTGTTGTTTGGTACAGTTTCCTGGCTGGGAGGACCAAGTTACTGCCAACTGGCTGTTCCAGGCAAATAATAAGCAAAGAACTTCTGTTCCTATCTCTCCTTATACAATGCTAATATGGTGTCAAAGAAGAATTCATTGTTGTGTTGCTTTGTGTGCACAATTTCTTACTGGACTTCATCCTTGTAAAATTAGAAGTTACACAGCAGTTTCTCATCTTGTACTGAAATCATGGTCTGTGATCATCATTTGAAAAAGCCTCAAAACTACCTAGGAGATCCCAGCAGACTCCGAAAGGCTCACTGGCTTCGAACTGTGTATTCTGGCACTGGCACCTCAGACCATTCCCTACATGAGGGCTTAAATGCAGGTTGGGGGAGGGGGTAAAATGTGTCTAGCTGTACTGTGGATCTGATTACATCTTCTTATAGCTCTGAGGATTTTATCACCTTTAGTTCCAGAGTGTAACTTAACCTGTGCATTCAACCCTCATAGTGATTCTCCCTAGCCTTCAGTTGCACCTTTTTCCTTGCAGAAAGAAAATCGCAGCACATGCATCCAAAAATGGGAGCATTAAGAAGGGTACTGGAGCATTTTTCAATCTATCATCTGTCTTTTTTCCTCAACACTTGCCTTAGCTATCACTCTCCTGGCTTTTCTGAAAGGCGAATCAAGCTCAGCTTGATCTATCTACACAGCTTCACATACAGAATGAAGACCCTGCAAAATTCTTAATCATCTTCATAATGCTGAGTAGAGGTAAGCCTACGTATTCCAAGATACAGGATTAAGGTGAACTGCCTAACATTAAACACAGGTTCATGGCTCCATGTTCCCAAACTAGTAACTAGACATTGTTATTTGTAGAGTCATTTGACCTTCATAATAAGTCAGTCTTCTGCATAGTGAGAATAGGTGGAAGGAAAGAAGGCAAAGGCTACTTTTATCCTCCACGTATCTAAGCAGTGCCAGAGGTACCAGATACATTTAGATTCTTGCTAAGTTACTCAGAGACTACACTGAAATATCAAGAATAAAAGCAAAGGGTTCCCTTCTTTAATAAATTATGTATGTGTCGAAGTTTTATTACACATCAGAGACATGCAAGGTTTGCCTAACAAGCATATTTTGAGTAAAGAGTAAGCTGATATGAGAAGGTGATCCAGAAAGAGAGAGAGAGAGAGACAGAGAGAGAGAGGTAATGTTGTAGTTACTTTTGATTCATGATTTTCTGAGTAGGGAAAATCCTTGGAGTAAAAACAGTGAAAAGGAAAATGACTAAGTACTTAATATTTCTTTCCTTGTATGCCCAGCATGTCCTGGAGAGCAGACTAACAAACAGGAGCAAGGAAAAGCTATAAACATACAACCTTCCTCTTCGCAGACACCAATTATTGCTCTTTTAAGAGTAGAATCAAAAGCATGCCCAAACTTCTCTTCCTCCATTTTCCCTTTCCCATTTCTTCTGCAGACCTCTAACTACAACTTTGCATGAGGGAAATAGTTGCATGCTGCAAGACAATTATTTGGAAAGACACCACTGTCTCAATGTACCATGAAGATGACTAAATAGTGACAAAGTAAATCATGCCTCAAAGTCAATAGCAAATAAGTAATTTTATCTGTCAAGAATTAACATGCAATGAATACTTGCAAAGGTTACTCCACAAAATCTGTTAGCAGACAGATGTGATTTCCCTCACATATGCTAACTGAGGAAGCCTGCAGAGGAGTAGATCCCATTTGACTTCTTTATTAAGAGCCTTAACAACATGTATAAACTCCTAGAAAAGGATTATATCCTAGGAGATTGTTAGCTTACAGCCAGACATCTTACAGTAAAGACATAATTTGCAAGTACTTCTCAGTAAACATGTTCATTTTCCATGAATAATATTTGAAATGACTAGTAAATAAGTGAGAGGGGAACAGTGTGTAATGCATAAAAAAAATTCCAAAGGTTATTTTAAAAAAAGCACAGATTGGAGGGAAAAAAAAAAACGCCCATTCAGAAGCAACAAACAATTTAGCTTATGGTTAAAGCTGGCAGGCAACTGAAAAGCTCACCTTGCTTTTCACTTCTGTATAATTTGCATTTTTCTTTTTTCATGTTATCCAAAGGCATGTTTGGATTTTTTTCTCGAATATACTTTCAAATACACAAATATGTTTCCATTTTCTAGTATAATATCTGTCCTAAACACTGTGAAAAGAGCTCATGATGTTTTAAAAGTTCTATTACATTAAATGAAGTTAAGAATCTTGATAAAACGTGCAAGCTATGGCTGTATATCCTGAAAACTATGCTGAAAGTATACGTCCCTTAAATTTTCCCATCGCTTTGAATAAATAGATCCTCTGAGGTTTCCCAGAGTAGATATATTTTGGATTACTTGGGCTATCCAAAGAATGCTTTTGCTGCTCTGTGCCATTAGAGCTGGAAGTGCATTTATCTTGCTATAAATAAGGTGACTCTTAAAGAATGAAGTTCAGAAGTGTTAATTTCAACTCTTTAGTGAAGACATCTTACATAGGTTAACTCCACATCTCAAACTAGTCTACTTTCACTCAAATTTGAAATGAATTCTGACCCTTATAACATATGCAAGTTTGAAAAAAAAAATATGTAGGAAAACTGGTAAAGTAACAGAATAATTATATAATGAGCTTTGCTATAAAAGCTCAGTGTTTACAGAGTTTCCATTTTTACGCGATGCCAACTGAGAGCTATACCCAAACTCATAGAAAAAGTGTAATTTAATTGTTTCAAAACAATCGATGTATGGACTCACTGTGTTCATCAGAAGCAAATCCACTCCATCTTATTACGTATACGTTTAGGGTTAGATATACTCGTTAAAAAACCATAAGTGCAAAGAGAAAAATGCAAGGGCAATTAACTGTAGTTTCATACTTTTACTGCAGTAAAAATATATGTGTATTTTACAGACACTTGTGTAAACAATATACAAAAAATGGATGTTCAAGTTTGGAAATATTAAATAATGAAGATAACAAAGCAATACATAATGGGTGGTTCTTCCCACTATATAGGCACAGTTATCAGTGACTTTTGTGAAGTACAAAAATATTTCTGAATTATACTGAAGCAATGCACCATCCAGCTCCTTAGTACAGAAATTAATTTACAATCCTGTGGGTACAAATTTACATTAGAATTTACATCCTTAAAGGCTTTGCAGTAAAGCAAACATCTTTTTTGCTGTTTTTGGCATCTAAAGATATGAACATGGCAACCTGTTTTATTTACTATTTGTATTTGTGTTCATATACATATGAGGGGTGCTCCAAAAGTAATGCCTCCTAATTTATTATGTTGGCCCACAACATCAGAGGCAGATGTTGGTAGTATCGCAGTAGAGGCTGAACCTTCCCACCAATATCCCATTACATTTTGTTGCCATCTGACATGAAAGTGCATACGAAACAAAGGTGTGTCACTGAACTTCTCCATGTGGAAAAAAATCTCACCCACTGATATTCACTGACACTTGCTGAACATTTATGGAGACCAAAGAGGGGATGTGAGCACAGTGAGGTGGTGGGTGGCGTGTTTCAGCAGTGGCAACAGCAATATGAAAGACAAGCCATATCCCAGAGGCTGTATACAACTGTCACACCAAAAATGAAGAGCATCTCAATCAGCTCATCGGGGTAAACCAGCAGATTACAACAAGGGAACTGTGTACAGAGCTGAATATCAGCTTAAATGCATTGGAAACAATGGTGGGAAGGTTGGAATATCACAAAGTTTGCACCAAGTCGGTCCCACAAATGCTCACACAGGAACAAAATGAACACGGTATGTTAAGTTTGTCAGATCTACTGATCCAAAGCAAGACTGAAGGTGACAGTTTCTTTGACACAGCATCTTTCTCTTGCAACAAAATAATGCCAGGCCCCATATTAACTTGAAGACCATGAAGCACAGTGCCAATCTTGGCTGGACTGTTCTACCATAACTGCCGTATAGTCTGGATTTGGCACCTTCTGTTTTCTATCCATTCAAGCTGATGAAAAATGGTATGCATGGGCAGAATCTTCCTAGCAACAATGCCATCACAGCAGCTGTGAAACTAGTTCACCTCTGCTGGTGCAGACTTTTACAAGCACAGCATACAGGCTACTGTCCATCACTGGTAAAAAAAAAATGCATAGCTAATGGTGGTAACTATGTCGAAAAAGAGTGTTTTGTAGCTGAGAATTTGCTCAATCAAACAGTGTTATTGTGCTCTATATCTGTTGTAATTTCCATGCAAATAAATAAGAGGCACTACTTTCAGAGCAACCTACATATATCACACAGTAATAAGCAGTATGTAATAGAAGCATCCTAGTCCTTCATTTTTTTTTTTAAATCTTGCCAATTACTGTAACAGTTTTTACAACCTGTAAAGTGTAAAGTGACCCATAAAACTGTTCAAGCAATAAAAGTACTACTTATTACTCAGAAAATCTGGAAACTCTGAGCTGCATCTTCATTAGCATAATTAAAGATCTTCCTTATTTACCAACTGAACCTTACTCTACGAACTAGACTACTAATGCCACCCAGCACTAAAAGGTTTTCAGGACACCACACAAGGTTTCTGCACTTACTTATTAACAATGTCAGTGAGAGGACAAAAAGTGTTCTAAACACTCATGTCAGCCTTTTCAGTACAATTTATAAGCTACTTTCTTATAGATTAAGTGTACTATTTTAGCATACCATGCTAGGTGTCATGAAGTCTGTAACAGAACTAAGACACAACCAAGTAACTAGGAGCTGAGCCAAGGAAGGAATGACCCTTTCAAGACAAGTTTTGACTCATGCCCAGCTAAACTGACACCACAGGCTTAGCCATAGGCATCGTAACAAGGAAGCAGTGCTCCCTGGACCATTTATGCTTTTGAGAGGCTATTAGGGGTTGCCACCTCAGAGAATTCAGTCACAGTGAAAGCAGAAGTCCATCACAGAAGATTTGGGAAAGGCTTACAATTAGCCAGAAGACAGTACTTATTTAAAAGCAAAATTGAGGTGTGTCTCACCCAAAAAAGTCCACCAGGATTGCTGTCCAACCAATGGGTATGTTCGCAGTTCACAGAATCGCAGGGGTTGGAAGGGACCTCCAGAGATCATCGAGTCCAACCCCCCTACCAAAGCAGGTTCATGTATCTAAATATTCACAAGTTACAGTGAATTCCAATGACATAAATGAGAAATGGTAAAATAAGCCAGTTTTCAAATGCAGTTAGCACTCGGGGGGAAAAAAAATCTCATCTGGGGTAATTCCATAACAAAGGTGTCATATATTGCAGTTCATTTTTATTGAGAAACTAAGCATCTCTTTAACTTATACAAATCTATCCATTCATATTCCAATATGAAAATAAAAAAGGATTTTTAAGGCATTTTTTGTGCTATCCTGTAAGCAGAAAAGAAAAAGACATGATAAACGCAATGAAAAATGTATTTCAATATTCTCAACAAATGCAACTAAATTCCAGTCTGGGGGAAAAGTACAAGTACTGCATTAGCACCGCAAGAACGCTGTATTTTACACATTCAGAAAAGGAAACACCTTAAGTCAGTCATGTTTGATTGCTACTATACAGTTATTTATGAGTAAATAAAGCTTGCAACGGAGTGGGGAGATGAACTGGGAACTTGCCGCAGCTTTGAGTTACAAGTTGTATACAATGGAGCAAACTGCAAACAGTCTAGTTGTAGCCTATCTATGTGGATGAAGCTAAGCAGAAGACCTCAAATAGGCAATGTTCTATTTGAACAATGATAAAACAAGATTGAGATTTCTTCAGCCTTCAGGCAAAGTTGCCCAGGACAGATCAAAAGAAGAACTCAGCCTCTCACAGTCTGAAGCACAAACTGCCAGCAGAGTAAGGTAGACAATGTTATCTTCCTGAGACAGGAAACACTTGTTTACAGACTTCTCAGCCACGAACTTGCAGTGCATAGAGTCATAGAATGGCTTAGGTTGGACAAGACATTAAAGACCACCAGCCCTCATACCTCAGTAAGTTCTTCTCCCAGTCTGTATTCGTATCTGGGATAGCCTCGACCCAAGTGCAGCACTTTGCACATAGCCTTGGTAAACCTCGTTAGATTCTTCTGTGCCCACTTTTCAAGCGTGCTCATGTCCCTCTGGATTGCATCCCTCCCCCTGATTGCATCAACTGCACCATTCAGCTTGGTGTCATCACCACACTTGCTGAGGATACACTGAATCCCACTGTCTATGTCACTGATAAAGATGTTGAAGAGCAGTGGTCCCAAGACAGACCCCTGACGGATACCACTTGGGACCAGCCTCCACCTGGACACAGAGCCAATGACTACAACCCTCTGGCTAAAACCATCCAGCCAATTCTTTATCCACCTAACAGTCCTTCAAATCCATATATATCCAATTTAGAGATAAGGATGTGGTGCAGGACCACATCAAAGGCATTGCACAAGTCCAAGCAGACAACATCAGTGGCCCTTCACCTGTCCACTGATGTTGTCACTCCATCATAGAAGGCCACCAGACTGGTCAGGAGGCATGATCTACCCTTAGTGAAGCTGTTCTGGCTGTCTCAGATCACCTCCACATCTCACAAGTGCCTTAACATCTCTTCCAGGAGGAACAGCTCCATGATCTTCCCAGGCACAGAGGTGAGGCCCACTGGCCTGTAGTTCCCCAGGTCTTCCTTTCTACTTTTGTTGAATATGGAAGTGATGTTTCCCTTTTTCCAGTCACCGGGGACTTCACCTGACAGCCACAATTTTTCAAATATGACGGAGAGCAGCTTAGTTCTGCTGTCAGAATGGAGCAGCTAAAATCAAGGGGAAAATGCCTGTTGTTGGCTCTTTCAGAGGCTCTCCAACACTCTGGACTGTGCCATGGCCATCACTACCACAGGCAGGTATGGATCATGAAAGAAATAGTGAGGAAATGTAATTTCCAGCAATTCCACAGATCTTTAAAGATAATTTTGGGTGAGATAGGAAGGAACATAAGAGAAATGAAATTATTCCCCCTTAGCACAAATGTGCTGAGCAGGATAAGAAAGATTTTTTCAGGTTTGAGTATCTGGGAACAGATTAGCTGCTCACAGTACTCACTATATGAATGGGAGAAATAGGTATTTGGCAGTAACAGAATGGATAGTGTACAAACCCATAAATCTCATATGAAAAAAAAAAAAAAGACCCTTGTTTTTCAGACTCTTTTCTAATAAATTTCAAAGAGTAGATTAGAAATAATAAACTAATTTCCGTGTCTATTCATTAAACAGTTTTATTACCATACACAGCATGAACAGCTCACAGCAGCAGCTTCCAAAACCAACAGCGACTCCACTCTGCATTTCCTACACATTCCCTGTGTTTGTCAGGAATAGTCCACTGGCCTTTCTTGGTTTTCTGAAGTACAAAGTAAGTAGTTGCCCACTTTTGCAAGATACCTTTCACTTTGGAGGTGATTAAAATATTTACTATGGCAGCTTATGTATCATTGTCGCTACTGCATATTCCCTTCCAGTCTTGATATTTCCCAAAAAATTCCCTGTGTGTCACTCATAGCAAAATTACTTCATTCTGTTTTATTGATACACAGCTTTTGTGTCCATGTAAAACAGCAGATATCTAATGACCTCTCAACATGTATTTAGGAACGAAAATTCATCCCTGTGGCCTCTTCTTTCTCCTGAGCTCAGTCTCTAGTTTAAATATTGGCCAAGACACAAATAAACAAACATTAGTAAATATGAAACTAGGCTGCCATTGCTCCTCAGCAGTAGAGCCTGCCAGTACCAGATATGGATCCAGAGGTATTGCTGGGTTTGCCTTTTCCAGAATAAATTTTCCAAGGAGCTACACCCTCGTCTAGCTTTTTCAGATTTTGAAAATCGCTGTTTATGACTGTGGCTACAATAGTTGACCTAACCAGAAGTGCTAGGAACCAAACCACAGACTTTGGAAAGCAACAGGATCCATAAGCTACAGACTCCGTATTTTGAGAGTCTATGGTATGAGAAGCCCAGTGCTAAGCCAAACAAATGGCCATGCCAGGATAATTGTTCAGATTCTGCAAATCACATCCATATTGAGAAGCCTTTCTAAGTCCGGTGTAGTCTTAAATGGACAACAAATCTGTTTGTTGGATAAAGTCTATATAAATAGTGATAAATTTCCTAATACTACTGGGCAGACTCTTCCTGCAAGTACAACGGGTGTTTATCAATTTCCCGCTGAGCTAGGGTAGACTTTCAAATTTCCTTTAATCTTATTATAGTAAACATAGTACAGCTCTCTGGCAAACAAGGGAAACATTCTTCATGTAATATCATATCCTTCTTTGAAAGAAACCTTAGAGATGTCCAGAAAAGAACAAGGCTCAACTTGGAATGACACAACAATCTTGTTTCCAAAAAAGCTTAAGTTTAATAAAATATTAGATTTTAATCTTAAGAAAAAAAAGAAAATAATACTTTTTTTTATAAATAGAAAACTAGCAATTTCTGATAGATACTCAACCTTATATTTGCAAATATCATACTTTAAAGTCAGTTATCTGAAATAAAATGTTTTTTGGAAGCTGCATACCTGAGTTGAAGGATAAGTCAACAGGCATTTTGGTGCTAGGCTTCAGAAAAAAAAAAATAAACTTCAGCTTGTGCTTTTTCAATACGACATCAAGAAGAAAGAACATCAAGTGCAGAGGAGTTGTTTAAAAAAATGCGGATACAGAAAAACAAATGGGACTTGTTACGGTACAATTAGTATTTAAAGTTTCTCCTCATTTGGGAGGAATTCATGGTAGCCAAAGGTGGGGTTTGTCTTGCAGCTCTTTAAAAAAAAAAAAAAANAAGGGAAAGGGAAGGGAAAGGGAAGGGAAAGGGAAGGGAAAGGGAAGGGAAAGGGAAGGGAAAGGGAAGGGAAAGGGAAGGGAAAGGGAAGGGAAAGGGAAGGGAAAGGGAAGGGAAAGGGAAGGGAAAGGGAAGGGAAAGGGAAGGGAAAGGGAAGGGAAAGGGAAGGGAAAGGGAAGGGAAAGGGAAGGGAAAGGGAAGGGAAAGGGAAGGGAAAGGGAAGGGAAAGGGAAGGGAAAGGGAAGGGAAAGGGAAGGGAAAGGGAAGGGAAAGGGAAGGGAAAGGGAAGGGAAAGGGAAGGGAAAGGGAAGGGAAAGGGAAGGGAAAGGGAAGGGAAAGGGAAGGGAAAGGGAAGGGAAGAAAAAGAAACTAGATTGAGCTCCTGTAAGAGACAGAAGGGACTTTAGAAACCTCAGTGAGAGATAGAGCAAATGACAAAAACTAGCTCAACTTCTAACCATGCACATTTCTCTCAGTTAGTTCAGGGACCCTACAAAAAAATGACAAATCAACAAATACATTTAGTATAAATCCATTGTATGCGCTAATCTGCAAGGTGTCAGCCAGAGAGCAAATTAAATCAAAATATGAGAGATAGCAATCTCTCTCTTTATTAGGAGACTTTACTGGATGAATCCGTTAAGTAATGCAATAGTAACACAGAGTATGTTCACGTATTTCCCATCTTCTCTGCCTGTCAACCACTTCTTGCTCCTAGGAAAGGACACTGAACTCCAAATAATAATGTTGTCAGAACAGAAACTGACAAACGATAGATGGATCATAACAAAAAACATGCCTAGAGCAAGAAGTCTGACATCTGAGAGCTGGGATGTTTTCATTTTGGGTAGTAGCTCTGACCCACTATTTACACCCCTGTCCCAATCTCTCCCACAACTCTTCAAATGACTACTTTCCAGATGTTATCTGCGTGGAGACTAGCCAGATTTATGGGCAGGATCCTGCTCAACTCTACGCCAAACTAGTGTTTTGGCCTCACTGGAAATGGGATTAGGTCTGAGACTTGCAAGAGGAAAAAAAAACTTATTTCTTGCCAGAAATGGTCATGCAGAATTTTTACAATGCTGTTTATTTTTTTGTTAGCACTACTGTAGAATATCAGGCTATTCAGTGCTAGCATAATAGCACTTAAGCAGACTGGTAGAATAGACTACACATGGCTGTAGCCCATAGTGAAACTGCATACAAATGAAGAGTGGCAGCCAGTTCACTTGTAGCCCCAGCACCGTGCAGTTTTCCAGTTCTAACAAGTGTTTGTACAAGGCAAGGTCAATAACGCATTCTGCATGAGTTGTGCAAATGTTGTTTCCAACTCTGAAGGTAAAAATTTAGGAAATTTTTAAGATTTATTACTGTTAAATACACAGTCTGATGTTACATTTGTGCACTGCCCATCACACTCAATAAAAACAGTTTCCAAAATGAAATTTGGAGGATAAATGCTGTATTTTCCTTTGCCAGAGTACTTTTCTTCTCCCACTTACTTAACACAAAATAGGCAGAAATAAAATCTTGGTAAGACTTTCTGTATTTGAATGTACACCACATTAATTTCCTCCTAGTTTCTTCAAATACTCACTTCCATGACTTTAAAAGTGTCCAAAATGGGAAAATTTTACCTTTTTGTTTCTATAAGGAATCTCATAGTAAAGATGGTAGCATGCGTATTTCTCTATATAATATACATTTACAATATAACACCGTATGTCAGTGTAGCCTCTAAAAAGCTGACCCTTTAGTTTTATGAATAATCTAAAGTATTCTGCTATAGCTATTACATACATTATAAAGAAAAAAAAAAAGAATCAAAGAAGTATTAAAAAATCTCATTGATAAACAAAGTTGTACCCAGAATTGAAAATGAACATGAAAAGTAGATGCTGTGAGGTATCCCTTTCACGAAGACAGGTTACAGGTAAGGTTTCCATGGTTGTATCACATGGGATACTGAAAGATAGATTGCCCCATGTTTTAAAGATCTGGAGCAAGACACATTTTTGTGGTCTGTTTCCCTTTCTGAAGCAGGCTTCAAAAATCTTCTTAAAACAAACAAACAAACGGTAATAAAAGGCTTGATGCGCTGAGAACAAGAAATACCATGTTTTCAAAGTGGCATACCCATAACCTAGGCAACTCATCTTAAAGTCAGTCTGTGCTTCATCCCACAAAGCAGCTGTGTATTGGAATAAAGTTAGGAGTAGACAACTTCTAGTAATATAGTCATCAAGAAAGGAAAAAAAAAAAATCTTGCTCTTCAAATCATTTTGAATAGCACAACTTTTTTGCTTTCTGGAAGTGCTTTTTGAGCAGTCACAGCAATGCAGAACAAGGAGGATATATACAGCATTCATGCTATTCACATACAACCCTGCGACCTATGTTATGAACCCTGTGAACACAGTAAGCATGAAATTGAAGTGTGAATAAGACTGATTGCAGCAATGACAATGATCTTACAACCCACTGAACGGAACTGCTTTAGCACGAGGGGTTGGACTTGATGATCCCCAGAGGTCCCTTTCAACCCCCACAGTTCTGTGATTCTGCTACTGAGCAAAAATTATCTGATCCCCTAAAAGTTCTAGTAATGTATTTTCTAAACAGAATGCTTTCATACAAAAGATAACGTTAATGGTTTATTATTTAAAAAAATATATCCTTTTTTCCTATTTAAAATAATTTTCACAAAAGCAGCAAAGGGGAACAAGAAAGTGCAAACAGTCTTCCAAATCACCAACCAGAGAAATATTTTCAGCTTTAGAGTGAGAAATGCACACAGAAATGTTTTAGAACTTTTTAATCAGCGTATGTTTCTAAACCTCTATCCGGGCAGCCTGCACGCCCACCTGCCTGGGCTGCAGGCATTGCCCCTTCCACGGAGTGGTGTTCCTAGGGTGCTATGGGAAGCGCAGTCAGCCGGCATGCTGCACCCATGGAATGCAGAGCAGCAGTGCTACGCGACAGTTTTCAAGTTTCGAGCCAATATTTTTCACCACTCCCAGATGACACGAGAAGCATAAACACAGCCTTGTGAACCGTCACACGCACCGGGGCTACAGCCAACGCGGGCAAACAAGCACAGAGGGGCACTGGTTGTCCTTTTTTAAGCACGACGGCTGTGTTCGCATTCAGCAGGCAAGCTCAAGCCTGCATTATCCAAAGTTCTCACTCTAAAAGTAGTCTGCAATCACATACCAGACTGTTACAAAACAAAACCAAACCAAAACACCTCTCTGTCTGCAGAGATCTCAGTGTGTGCAGGCACAACCAGGGCTACACGGCTGGCTGCAGGGCCGTGCTCTCCTCGGCCAGAGCAGCCCCTCAATAACATATCCGCAGCAGTGGTGCAAGGATCAGGGAACAGTCAACGCCCTGGAAGGATGCGTACTGCCTGCCTCAAACTGGGCTCTGCACCAGCACTGTATGCTGCAAATTGAATGCGTCTATGTTAGCAACCAGATCGGCCCAACAGGAACACATGGAGCAATACAAGTGTGGGAGACTTTGTACCAATGCTAAATGCATTTTGTAGGGTTTTACTTCAGGCTAGCACTGGTCTGGTCCCACGGACGGAATTTCCAACAGTGACTCAAGACTCTAGCAGATCTTCCAGTTTAGATTCATCCTAAAAGAATCCAGCTGGCCCACCATGAGGTATATGGAGATGGACAGTAAGTGGGAACAACTGGGAGACTGGCGTCAAAGAGCCCTCCTGATAGGAACCACAACCCTAATATAAATGCACAGCCACACCCATCAGCATCTGGGAGAGTGAAGGGAAAGAACTCAGCGTGCAGCGCTTGAGAGGCTCTTCGGGTGTCAGGAAATCTGCACAGTGACTTCAGCAGCTCAGCTTCACTGTTCTACATGCAGCACCGCTAAATTTACATTGAAACTGTTCTAACGCAAGCATCCAGTGCTGGTACATTGGGATCTGCCTTCCACCAAGTTTATCAAGAAAATCACAGCGGGACAAAGCTATTTGTTACAAAAGGGAGTGATCTGCGTCTCCTTGATTTACACTCACATAAGCATTGACAAATGATGACCGAAACCCATCAGTTTCCAAAGGACAGGGTATACCTGCGTAGTTCAGCTGGCAATTCAGACTGTTTTTTGCCATTACCTGATACTATGGAAAGAAACAAAATTCCCCTCAGATAATTCTTCACCCTCCCATGCCTTTGTTCTATTCCACACTGTAGGAATGTCTCTTGATAGCACAGTCTATTCGAAAGACAAACAAAAAGCAAATAGATCAGCTAGACCAGCCGCTCAACAACCAGAGACAGAGGCGTTCATTTCGGTGCCGCCCTTTCAGAGCCTCTCTGATGCTGCTCACTGGCCTTATACCACTCCTGGCCCTGGCCAGAGGCTGAGCAGCCCTCACTGCTACGGGCACGCTTCCTCCCAGCACAGAGCTCTGTGTGTGTACAAGAGGTGCAAAAAGCAAAACGCTGCAGCCAGATTGTCCCTCCTTCTACAACACATTGAGCAAATAGGTCCACCCTCTGCAGCTTTACAGTGATCACACACATCTCTTCGGAAATTAGGACTTCACTTCTTGGATGATGGCAGTGCATTGCGGGCTGTGCAAGGAAAGTGAGGAGAGGTCCCTTGCTCAGAGCCTGGACACCAAGACAGAACACTGATTCTTGGCAGAAACCAAACTGCCTCTATTACATTATTTTGTCAAGGCTCTGCTTTCTAATCCTAGAATATTAACGTTCCTCCTTAGCATTTGGAAAGGCCAGCCTGAAAGTTAGCAAGTGGAGCATATGCATTAAAAAAATCTCTAAGGCACGTATTTCAGGTGACACACATTTCTTGGGAGTTCCCACAACAAATTTATCTCCTGAGGAGCAGTGTCTGCATTGCATCAGTGCTGGTGGGCAGCAAGGACTCAGTGCTCACACTCACTTCTCTCTGCTTTAGCACAAAGCAGCCCAGAAGCGGCCTGAGCACTGGCATGACCCAGGGCTGTGGGCAGGGAACTCCTGCACCTGTTGCCTGGGGACTCCTGCAAGATCCTGGACTGGGCTTGTCCTTGGGGGATGTCTGCCTCAGCCACTGCTAAGACTGATGCCCACCAGACAGCACTCACTGAGCTCTCATCCAATTCATTTCACCTCTTTTCCAAAAGGAGAGGTTAAACTTGTTATGGGCTGTTAATTTCATCCTCAAAAACTCCACCAAAAGTTATATAATCCCTTTCACAATAGCGTGCTAAAAATAAGAGTCATTCAGCCAAATGCCAGTGCAATTTTTTTATGGGACCTGTGACTCCAATTCTGCAAGACCTGCAAGACTTAGGTCTTGCAGAAAGTCAAGTGTGGTATGATGATAACTGTCATCTGCAGGATGAAAAAGTGGCTGTACATACGTCCTCCCATGTATTTCCAGCTCCTGACTTAAAGCAATGCTGGATCAGATCCCTCAGGGGGTTTCATAATCGCAAACCATCATTAACCCAAAGCAAAGAAAGAAAGGTACAAAGGGGAACAGCTCTCACGCACGCACGCGCTACCACACTCCCGGCCCTGCAGGTACCTGGGGCAGCTAAGGGAGCCGCCTCTCGGGGAGCTGTGCGCGGAGCCGCCCCGCGGGCGGGCAGCTCCCTCCGGGACGCGGCGCTCCCGCCGCCGCCGCCGCTGCCGCGAGGGGACGCGCAGGGACACGCTGTCAGCTCCCGGGGCCCTGCGCCCTGCCCTACCGCCGGGACAGGGAGAGGAGGGGAGGAGGGAAGCGAGCGGCTGCCGCCGGCCGCCCCATACCTGTGGTGAGGCGAGGAAGGGTCCGCAGCGCGCTCCGTCCTGCCAGCTATAGGTCCAAAGGCGGGGTGGAGCGGGGTCGCGGTCCTCGCCCGCTGGCGGTGGTGCGAAGCCCTCGCTCGCTGCAGATGCCCATAGGCGCCCGGTGGGAGAGCGCGGTGCCGGGAGAGAGCGAGGCGGCTCAGCCGGGTCCCAGCTGCAGAGGGGAGCTCGGCACTGACTGCTCTCAGCCGCTGCCCGAGAAGAGGATCAAGCCCCAGCTTTCGATTGGCTCCGGTGGCCAAACAGCTCGCACCAGCCTCCTGCCCGCCCGCCGCCCGCCTCCCCGCGCCGCAGCCGCACACGCTCCGCTCCTGCCGCTCCTCTCCCGCTGCCAGGCGCAGCCCCGGCCTTCTCACCCCCTTCGCCCCAACAGGACGCCCGGTCCCGAGGCTCTTGTTAAGGCGAGGACGTTCTCACGTCCCGGGTCCGACGGAAAACACTCGTTCCCCTCACATCTCCCTCCGTTGGCTGAAGGACCTGAAGCTTTAAGCATTTGTGACACTTTGTGTCACGCTCAGTATTCAGCCACATTTGTTCTCAGAACGTTTTCTCAAATATCCCCGGCCAGTCAAATTAAAAGCATGCAGAGCCTGATCACCTGAGGGCTGAATCGGAGGTGGGACAAAGCATTCTTAGCCTCAGTTCAGTTTGCTTTTCTTACGCTGTTTGGGTTCCTCGCCCTTTCTTGGTTAAATCCACGTCAACTCACGGCGTGCACAGCAAATAGAACCAGGATGCTCAGCCTCCTCTTCCCATATCTACAGTTATTAAATCACAGCAACTCTGACTGTCATTTCTCGATGCATCTGTGCTGCTGGTGTTCCATTTGCTTGGGCTGACTTCAGTAGCCTCTAAGAAAGGAGTTTCTCTCCCACAGACATGCTGCTGTGTGAAGCCAAATCTCAGACCTGTCTTCTGGGGGAAACAGCAGTCCCTTGGCTGCAGTGTGACCCTCTGTTTAAACAAGAATATGGTTCAATGGGATAAATGGGCCCTTTGGGTTTTCTCGGCACAGGAAGATGTTGTAATCTTTCCAGTAATCATGTTGGCAAAATTGCTTATTAAAAATCAGGGAGAACAAAATGATCAGTTATAACAGATGTGCTTGTAATTAATGTAATGACATGTTTCTGAGAGGCGCTGTTAAGTAGTGTTGGTGTATCAGGTGCCCTCAAAAGTCAGCATTTATCCAAATTTGGTGCTGTGGCATTTGAAACACAGAGGATGGAGTTGCTGAGATACTTCTGCTTCATAGCATATATATGTTTTTAAATGGCGACTTCCACAACATTTCAAATTGATGCTGTGGGTTTGGGATGTTTTTTGGTTGGTTACTTTGGGGTGTTTTGTTTCCTTTTTCCATAAGGTTGGATGCTATTTCTCCCTCTCTAGAAAGAGTCCGTGTTTCTGCTTCTTTGGGGCATGCAGATCTAGTTAACAAAATGGTTTTGTTTATTTTTTTTCAGGCAAAAGTCAGAAAAATAAGAACAGAAATATTGAGAAATATATGAAAACAAAGATATGTAGAAATATCCATACTTGGGGTATAGTCATTCCTTATGTTACCAGCTTTGGTAGTGGAAAGATCCCTCAGTGAATTCAGTGGATCTATACCTCTGGAACACGAGAGTAACAGCAAAAAAAAAAAATTTAATTAATGTTTCTTTATTATTATACATGCTTCCTTCACATATTTCCTATTTATTTTTTGCCTGAGATAAATGAAATTGCTGGCTTAGAGACCTGTGGCCCAGTGGGTTCAGCCCTAGTTGCCACCACAGCTCCCTGACCCCACCGACACCTCCACAGCAGGCGCATTTCTTCCTGCATCTTCCTGACCCATTCTCCTGGCTTATTTTCTATCAGAATTTCCCAAGTCAAAAAGTGATTCCTACTTTCATACTGTCTCTTTCCTTGGAAGAGTGCTGTATGTCTTCATACAGTATTATACTTCCACAATTGCTGCTTCCTATCGCCTATTCTCAACATTGCATTTGTCTCCTTTTTCAGTTCAGATTCCTTTGCAGCACTGATTAGGTTTCCCTCCAGTCTTGTTCAATTTAATAGCTTTTAACCTGTCTGTTTTATTTACGTCTGCTTAAGTGCTTATTTAATCTTTTCCTTTATAACTATAATGACCTTCCACAGGTTACTATAATCCTAGAAGGTATGTGGGGAATTTAAAGATTTAAAAGTCGTTTGACTTCATAAATAATTTTTATTTTCTCATTATGTGCCTTATTTCTAAAACAGGGATTTTTTTATTACAATAAGTGTTTGTTTCTCACAAATATTCCTTCTGCATATCTTGTAGTAGGGCTTGGTGAGAAATTCTGGTTCCAAAACAGCTTTATTTATTTATTTTTTATATACATACAACTTTGTTAATGGGAATTACAAGAGGTGTTGATCTGTCGTCGGAAATATGTAACACGTCTGTTCTCTGCCACAATTTTATGCCATAATTTTATGCTGTAAGAAGTATTCTAGTTTATGTGCAGGTTTAATTTTTAAAAGCGTTGGTATTACTGCATCTTTCCTACAGCCTGATGTCTGTTGCATGCCCTGCTTAATCAAGTTAACCAAACTTTTAACAGCCCCTGCCAATTACAGATGCTGTTGAAGCATATACCTATTTTTATTCTATGTATTTCTGGACGGTCTTTCCTTCTGATGTGGCCATTCTTGAGGAATGGCTATTATCCACATCTTTGGTCTCATGTTGAGACAAAACGCAAGCAACCGGTGCCCATCTCCTTCACAGCGAGGACTATACCTCTGTCACCATCATGATAGAAACACTGTTCTGCTTTGCAGCCCTGAGCACCATGATCTGTGACCATGTCTGACTGGAGCACCTGGAGAAACAGTAGCAGTGTCCAAGGCCACTGGAGTCCTGGGAGGTAGGGCAGCCCATCACACCCCAACCTCCTCCTGTCCCCAGGTAAGATTCACAGTTTCTTGAGATGGAAGAGAAGCCTGAGTGCTCTGTTAACGCCACTACACCCATTTCCCCTGCTTGGGGATTGGCACACCTGCACTGACTGGATAACCTTGTTATATGCTAGAGGTTCAGCACATGCCATCCTCTCTTGGGCCCTGCTGCCAAGCACTGTAGCCAGGAACTGGGAGGTCAGGATCCTGGGAAGCCTGACTACCTGAGGTTGGCATGTTCCTGATTTGGCCACAGAAGGCCACCTCGCTAACTGCTTTCATTGCCTTGCGTCCCATTTGGTTCTGTGCCGTTCCTGCTTCTTGACTAACCTGCTTTATCTCTTTGTAGACTTAGCTCATCTTTGTCTAAGACTTTACCTTTTACTGCAAGCTCTTTTATTTCCTGACCTTGCTTTTGATTTGCCCTTTGATTTGGGGTAGCCCTGATTTCTCCATTTTCCTGAGTACACTTTCCATCTGGAGCCTTGGGCTGGTCTGTCCTTGGTGACTGACTCCTGATCTTGAGTTTCCTCAGGCTCAGTGACTGGTCCCACCCCAGCTACAGTCACCACATGGAAGTATTCCCACTTGTGGCTCCTTAACAGCACCCACTTATAACCACCTTACTAAATGGGAATGATATTGCGTGATATCACAGTGCTGACGCAGAGAGTTTGGCTCATATCTTATCTGCATGATAATTCAGCACCTCTGTAAGAGACTGTAGCAGTGGTATTGGGTAAAGGTTTAGGAGAATATATGAGAGCACATGAGAATGTCATGTCCCCTTAGGATAAATCACACTTGTCAAGATCTTCAACAGCTCGTACTGTTTTCATAGACAATTAGGCACCTAAATGCCTTTGGACATAGTGCACCTGTTTTTTAATTTGGAATTCTTTCTGACATTGTGGATTCAAGCCAGGAAAGCACTCTAAGCAGCAGTAATTTGGATTCTTTTTTTTTTTTTTTTTTTTTTTTTTAGTACTTTATCTCTGCTGTGAAAAACAACTCTAAAATACATCTGTAGCTGAGTCAGTGCAGTATCCTATCACTGGACATGAGTAAATACTTCACCCAACCACCAGTAATGAAATTCCTTAAAGTGAATAAAACTATTTCTGTCAAAAATGCCTTATTTGTATTTCACAGCAAACATGAATGAAACTTTCACAGTCTAGCCTGATTCTGGCTTCAAACAAAAATTACTCTGTGTACTCTTTGGGAGGAAAAGAAAGAGCTAACACATTTCACTACCTTTATCTTCTACCACTTCATTCCCAGCAAAATTTCATTTGAGTCAGGTTCCATCCAGATGCCCAGAGCCCACCTCTATGCTCCAGGAATTTGTGCTTTGGGTAGCACATCTCTGGCTACTCTTCAGAGGCTCACATATTCAGTTTACCTAATAATAACAATAATATTTTTAAAGATTCCTAGCAGAGGCCTGAAATAAATAAAATTGTCCTTGACCAGAATATTTTCCAGCATGGGGGTGATTTCTGCTTGCCTCAGTGAAGGCTTAATGATACAAGCTGCCAAACTGTTTTTGGGAAGATCATGGTAGGAAAAGGAGTAACAAGTGAAGAACAGAAAAAAATCAGAGGGGATGAAGGGTTGTGAGATGTCAGTGCTGTCATTCTATTTTTAGACAGAATGGGTCTGTAAGTATTCACTGTTCCTTTCCTTCAATGTGCATAAAGTAGACCAAAATATCTCATCACTAATTTTAAAGCTGTGATTTCTTAAGTCATGAAAATCTTACAGAACCCTTGATGTCTCAGAAAGAGTCTGAGAGCCTTGAGCCACCTGCAGCCCTTTGAGAATTTCTCAGTGAAAGCAGTGATCTCATGTGTCCGAGCATTATAAGTGGATGGACTTATTATATTTTCTGTCTCACAGTCTAAGATCTAGGATTTTTGCTTGGATGTACCTTCAGAGTCATTCCTCATCTCCAGACTAACCTTAGACACTCATTTTTTAACCTGTTTTGATGATGCTTTTATTGTTTAAAAGAAGATGATCCTGCCTAAATCCAAGAGGAGGTGAATGAATGAGGGGACTTATTCACTCCACCAATGTTTTCTCTAATTGGATGGAGAGAATGTCAAGTAAGAGAGACGAGCAGCACAGCACAGAAATCCATTTGGGATGAGTTCTCTTCCTTCTTCACTATCATAAGAGACTGTGGGGACATCTGGATCTCTAGGGAACATCACTAAATAGGACCAGATAACCTCAAAATATTAGAGCCAGACCAACTCTGTCATGTATGATTCTCTTGCTGTATAACGACTAATAAAGGCAGTATGTGTGGAACCAGGAAAGCAGCCAATACAGCTTCTTCCAAGAACTGTGAGTAATTAACTGGGTCCCTGCTTAATTTCTTTCATGAAAATGTGTTGAGTGAGATTCTTACAAATGGTGCTCTTTGTGTGACGTCTCCCTCTACTCCTAAATAGAAAAAGTTCACGCAATTAAGAAGGAAGGAAAAGTAAAATATGAAGCTTAAAAATCTTGGGGATTTTTTTTTTCTACTGATGCATCAGCTTACATTTCCTTGTTACTCCTTAGTTCTTAATCTCCTGGTGGTTTTCCTCTCAAAACTTGTTCTATAATCCAGATACATATATATATTGAATCCTTGTATAACATGCAGCAGCGTTTTGCTTTAGTCTGAGGTGCCTCAGTTTTCAGGTGTTTCAGAGGAAACATTCTGTAAAACTTCCCTAAGACGGAAGAAACCCTATTAGTTGCAGTACATCCCAAAGGAGGAAAAATTCACCCAAGGTGCCACATTGTCCTTCTTTGTGAATCTTCCATCATAGCAAGGAAGAAGATGAAAAGATAGTTGTTAGCCCAACCTGCTACATCACTGTTGCACTCGTTAAGAAAGCTTGAGTTCTTTCTCTCTGTGTACTTATGGCTTTCCCATTACTGCTCTGGAGGAAGCCCGTAGCTTTCCACTACTGAGAGCACGTCTCCTTCAAACTTGAGCATTTTTTTCTTGCTACTACAGAGTTAGCAGGCTGTGAGTGATGTTCGAGTTGCACAAAGCAAACGGAGCTTCCCCCTCTTGCACCAAAAGCAGCAAAGGATCCTCCAAACAAACAAATTGAATGATGGATTGTTCATTCTGACAGCAGGGCAGATATTAAGTGACAAGAATCCCGTGAGGGTTATGTTCAGTACGGAGTACATATGACAGCAATTTAATATGTACAGCACACAAGGGAAAAGTATATTAACATCACATGGTGAAATTGCACTAGATATTTTAATTAAACTGAAATTTATCTCACTTTGATAATGAATGATAGTGGATGTTTTGGGAAGTACACAAGAATTTTGCGGAAATGATTGGTTTAAATAACAGGATAGTAACTTCTTTCAACATTTCAAACATATTATGAACACATCAGCTAAAAGTTATGAAGAAATAATATTAAGCTGCTACTGGATGAGGTAATGAAGTGACAAAGCACAGAATATCCTATAGCATAACATTTGCCACATATTATTGTCCTTGAAATTCCAGTCTTTAGGACGCCTCTTGAACATAATGTCCAGTCTACATCCTCTTACACTATTTTTTTCAATAAACTTTTTTTTTCCATAATCCTAAGAAATAAGTAGATGTGATCAGCGCCCAGGAAAACCAAATGACAACAAAATCTGTATCACTGTGAAAACATTCACGTGTATTGCATGAACTAGAAAGGGACCAAGATTTGGCCAAAACAAGTGGAATCTATGATTTGTTGGGAATCTAGGAATATTTCTGTTTTTTGGTTGGTTTTTTTTTTCCTAGTGAAATGTACCAGTTTGAATAGCACCAACTTGTTTTTATTGCGTAATTTGACTCTGTGGATTGAGTTATTTTTGCCAAGTTTTGTCAATCTGCTTGGCCTGTTCTGTACAATTTATACACAGTTAATACATCATTCATCAACTCCATGTAAATGATAGTATTTTTTTCCTTCTTTCTGCTCCTAATGTCATATAATGTTGTCTGCCCAGTTCTAACTAAAATATCCAGCTAAAGTTTGAGATATTCATGTATTAAATATAGCATTTTGTTTCTTTGTCCTTCAGTTTCTTCTTTTTTTAATTAGTTTCCAGTTAATAACACATCTTTGTTATATGTGGGTTTGATTCTTTTAAATAACAAATAATACCGAATACTGAGCGTTATCCAAATAAAATCACTTATTTTCTGTATATTGAAAGTATTTCCACACAGTCTCTTATAAGAAAAAAAAAAAAAAGAAAAAAGATATTGCCTTTCTTCTTTTTGGAGAGGCTAGAAATTTTTCGAATTTGAGCTGACTACATACATATGTGTTTTTCTACAAAGGTACAAATATAAGGTTCAAACTGACACCTGAGCAGAACTATCAAAGCAGATGTGTTAAGAGCAAATCTTTCATCTGAAAAGCTCTGTCACTTTTCCTGTCCTGTTAGAGAAATCCCCCTGTAATTTGAATTAAAGCAATTACTTTTAAGAGCAAAGCATGTCATCTTCCCACCAAGTGAAAGGGATCTGGATGGAGTGTAGGAACAGTGAGAGCATGGTCAGAGGCTGTGATTCTTCTGCTTATTCCTCCATGCTTACATAACTAACCTTCTGCCTCATCTGAGCTGCCTCCTCTCTCAAAGAGCAACTTTGCTCTTTTTTATATATTCATATATATGTTCCTTTGAGTACTGGAATAGATTGCTCAGAGGAAGATTCTCTGTCCTTGGAGATCTTGAAAAGCCACCTAGACATGGTCGTGCGCAGCCTGCTCTAGGTGGCCTTTCTTGAACAGGGGTTGGACCAGATGGCCTCCAGAAGCCCTTGCCAACTCACACGGTTCTGTGACTTTGATTTTGTGAATACATGAGCAAACTATATAGGGAGTTCCTCAGTGATGGAGTGGAATTATTGATAAAGTGCTGAACATCAAAAAGTGGGGTGTTCCAGGTAGATGTATCTATCAGACAGCAAATAGTTTGTGGATAACAAGATGTTCTACTGATTGACATAAAAGCATAATGAATGTGCATTCCTAAGTGCAAATGCATTTTTGTATCAATAATACATAAAATGAGTTATATATTTTAATTCATGTTAAATTATACAAGGACAAGAAGGGAATCAACCATAAAAAATATAAATCAGTGAGTACAGTGTAATAACATTTATTATTTTGGCAGGGTTTTTAGGTGTTATGAATGCTTGACAGTACAATTGGAAAAGTATCATCCTTTCTACAAGGGGCTGAAATATATCTTTTTTCAACTAGGTATTTGTAAGGCCTCCAACTCCAAAATATTTGAGGATCTTCAACAAGTTAAAAATGGCATTACTGATGAATATATATTTCTCTCTTTTTATAGTCACACTATATAGGATCTGATAATTAACCTATCTAAATAAGACTATAAGATGGGTCAAAATGGTGAAAAATTTGCATGATAGAGAAAGAAGATAAGACTACTAAAATTATGCTAGAAACAGGAAGACAGGTCCCCCATAGACAAGACTCCATTGAGGGCCCTTCTAGGCCTCAATCTATTTTTTCCTTTTTTCTTTTTTCTACTGCTCAATCTGTGTTTTCCTAGATCTACCTTGAGTCATTTTCTTGTTGATGTTAGTGATGGACTGGGATTATTCATATTACTGACTCATATTAACCCAAGTTAGAGAACTACAAATAAAAATAATAATAATAACACCAAAAAAGACATTTCTGAATATAAGCATATCTTCAGGTTTTCTTTCAATACCATCTCTATCTCCTTAAACGTTGTATTAGAAGGCAGGGTTAACAATTTCCTCTGTTTAATTCTTTGTAGCCATTAGGAAATCCAGAAGCCAGGTTTTTGGGCTTAGTGTTTGGAGATAAGAGTTACAAATACGGCAGTTCCTGAGGTGCTGTGGATAACTCATAATGAACATATTTATTTAGGTAATGAAGTACTATGTACATGAAGCACTCCATTCAATGGAGAAATGTACTGCAGAAGTTCTTAGAACACATAGCATCTACAGCAAGGTGACTTATACATATGCCTCCTCATTTTTCCAAATAATACAGTTTTATAAGCCTAGGGGGTGTTGAAAAGGAATGTTTTGGAACGGGAGAAAGCTCTGGTGATAGAAGGATTTGACAATTAAAAACTTAAAGAGGAGATAGAGGAGAAATAGGCAAAAAGTTCAACATAGCACCAGGAAAAATGACATGTGAAATAGAAAGGGTCAATGTAAATGCTGGTGTGTCATGCTATTTTCCTCTGAATTCTCATTGTATTGCTGCAAAGTACTTGAAAAGTATTTTTAGGACTTTAAATAATTTCAGTGTTCCTAGCATACTTTCTCATATTCATTTCCAGTTAAGCAATTAAATTTTATTCAAGCCAACTCCTGTGGATGCTAAACTTCCATTTGGATATGCCACTATTTGTGTTGGATGTGTTAGGCCATTAATCCGCCCAGCATAAGCAATACCATGTAACTATTGCAATCAGATGATCAAATAAATAAATAATGCATAATATTTACAGTAAGTTTTTATCTGAAAATAAAATTTAAAAAAGTCCAATACCTTAAAATATTGACCAAATCTGATGAACTTATGATTTGCAAATGGATATCGAATGAATCTCGAAAGAAAGAGTCCTAGAGTAAATTTTTTCTATAACATTTTTTTTGCAGCATAATCTCTTCTCCAAGTCTTTGGACATATGCACCAACACATTGATTTCATGAATTTGGATGACAACTCAAATCTCTTCTACAAGAAAAAAAAAAAGCAGCAGCATTCTAGTTATCCATCTGTAAGAACCTAAGTATATAGTTTAAAATGATCAGTTACCAGAATTGGCTCACCTTGTCTCAGGTTTTCTTTGGGTGTGAGATTATTGTGCCAACATTCATGTAGCTACTCAAAAAGAAAAGGCATGAGGCATATGGCTTGAAATTAAGTACCTTGCTTTTCACTGGTTCGGAGCTTGACAAAACCCGAGGGGAATCTTACTAATTCTGGCCTCAAATCCATAGTTCTAGTTAAGCATAGGATATTTTTAAAAGATAAGATAGTCTAGATTCAAAACTTGGAAGTGATAGAGAAGCTAACTAACTTGTCACTCCCTGCCTATGTAATTCTAATACTGCTTGTTTCTAACCTGAATATTTCAGGATACAGCTTTCTGATACTGGATCTTGTTATGCCTTTGTCTGCTGGATTAAAGAGTTCTCAAAGCACTCCTGAAGCAGTTTCCTGAATTCTTACCAATTTTTCAAAATCCTTTTGAAGGTGTGGATACTGGGACTGGACACAATATTCCAGCTGACAGTTGAGTTTTATTACCTTGAAATAAGGATTAACTAACTTGTAAGTCAAAACTACATAACTTGGTATAGTGACATTTCACCCTTAGTGACCTAGGTTTTAATTTGTGTTTAGTCAGCAATGGAAATTGTTTTGCTAATCTTATCCTAGCCCTGTCTGACGTTTTTCCATATCAAAAAATACCACTTGCATTGGCATAATTTTCTTTCTCAACTAAGGACAGGCCCAGCACTTGTGTGGCTGAATAATGGATTAGAACAGCAAGGACGCAAGTGTGAGGTAAACTGACAGAGCTGTGTCTGCCTCTGGCACACGCTATCAGCTCCTGTGCTCCCAGACACAAACATGTCCTGAACAAATGCTATGTTTACATGAGTCACAGCAGCTCACTTCCCTCTGCTCTAACCTCAGGCGCTGCCAGCACAGAGCCTAGCAGGATACTTTCTCCCCTTTGCTTAGGGGTCTTGCTTGAAAAATGGAGAAGGAACCAATTTTCTTTACAGTCCTTAGAATGAAACGATATTTCACAGCTGCAAATTTATATAACAACTTGAGGCTCACAAGCTGAGCAACAGGAAGTAACCCAATTTTAAAAGCACTTTTACACTATAGAATATTGCCAAACAATATGTGATAGAGAGCATGAGATGTTTCCAAAAGCTTTTTCTTCGATAAGCTAAAAATTTCTGATCACATACAAAGTGTTTAGGCAGTGATGTCTTCTAGTCTATGAAGAGACTGAAGGGTATGTCAGGAAGGAAAGAGAACCAAAGCAGACTGATGTTGCAATAAATGTAGTTCAGGCAAATTAGTATAAGGTAGTTGAATATATGGGGGGTTTTAGACTTATTTATATACATAACCATATGCATAATTATTTTCCTGATAAACAGCTTTTTAGTTAACATAAAAACATTCTTTTCACTAGCTACTAAAGCTGAGAAATAGCTGTTGGCATTTCTGTGATGTAACACTAGCAAAATGACAAAAATTAGATCAAGGTAATCATCTAGGACTCGTTTTATGATTGGACAAGTGAGAAAATACCACTAAGGAGTCTTTCACATGTCTCCAGAAGAAGTGATTTGCCCTACAAAAGCTTTCTCTCTCCATTAAGTATTAAAAAAAAGCTAGGGAAGTCATTTCTATTTGATGCCTAATTTTTAGAAAACTGAGGTTAAGGAGTTGTGACAGATCCCCCCACCCATTCAGATTAGAAATGTATAAGGATATTAATGGTTACACACAAAATGTTTAATCAAGGAAACAAATGATTATCACCCTGTTTGTGGGGCATTCTTAATTCAGCATTTCTCAGTTTTGTGAAGTAAATTAAGTGAGAAATTGTTAGAAGACTTGTACGAGAGTTGATATCTGTATTTATTGTAAGAGCTACTGAAATGAATACCTGATTTTCATAAGATGGGATACTAAATCAATATTCTAAAAAGGATGTGAAGGAATAGTTAAGACACTTACTAATGTGTTGTTGGAGAAGGGTAAATAAACTATTTCCTTTTTGTCTCAAAAAAATACCATAGCATGTAGGATAGTCTAATTAAACTCTTGTTTTACAATTTCAGTACTACTGAGGAGCTCATGCCCTTTTGTAGCAGAAGACTTGTGTCTCACCTAAATACCCTGGAAATTCTGGCATGGCACTCTTGAACTGAATAAAATAAAAGAATTAGTCAAAATCAAGGCTGGTAGTAGGCCTGGTTAAGTTGTTTTGACAGAATACAGCAGTGGAAGAGAAGAGAGAAAGAACAGACTTCCAATGCCAAAGGTCCAACGTGGATATTTCCACCACTTTCATTGAAGAAAGAGGTGATATGTTGGAAGCTGTCACCATCCTGGTCTGGAAGCAGCATTGCCAGGCCCATTTTCCCTGTCCTCCTAAGAGGAGTAGGAAGTCTGAGCATATAATGCTTTTCCTCAGCTCTTCATTCCACATACATTCCTTTCCAATCTACCTCTCCTGACCACAACAGCCTGGCTCTCACCTGTGGATGGCAAAATTCAGGTTTGCTTGCACAACCAAGACTTCATGAGTTATCTCTGATCATTAAATCTTGATATCCTTGAACTGTGTAGACAACACAGAGAGCCAAGCATTTGGCATAAAGAACTGTGTAGAAGAGGTCGAAATATTCTTGCATGTAAAAATATTGTTTTGATTTCAAATTGATGTAGTCTACACTGAGGTTGCAATGCTTCTTGCAGTCCAAGAGAGCTGTAATCTCCACTAACCATTTTTAAAATCCCCAGTGAAATGATGTTTTGAGTCAAAAGATCAATTGGTATAATATAAATTTATCATTTCTTGCTTTGCTATAAATGTCAATTTCATTGCTTTTATTCAAAATAAAACCAAAAAAATGATGTTTGAAGTGTTCTGTTATGTATTTTGCTTTTATTTTCTCCTAAATCTGTTTAAAACTTCCTGGAGAAAATACAGAAAAGATTGTTCTTCAAGCAGAAACATTCCTCAACAACATTTTATTTTAAAAAGTTCTTGACGAGATGTATTTGGACTTCTGACCAGCTATTGCCTTAAATCATTTCATCACTAAGCACAGTAAAAAGAAGCCTCACTTTGTGGAAAAAAAAAAAAATAACATTCAGACAGCCTCGTTTGGAAGTGTACTAGTGGTAGCAGAGAACTTCAAGGCACACATTTGGTTAGTAGATCTTCCAAGACAGTGAAGTAGAAATGGTTCCTACTTCAGAAGAAATAATGGTAAAAATGAACTTATAATTCAGATTGAAGTATGAATGAATTGCTTAAGGAAGTTGCTTCCTTAAGCAATTCAGGTACATAAGGGTTTACAGAATTGAAATAGTAACAGGTTAGTGAACTGATCAGTACAGTTTATAAAGCAACTTCGGGCTTTCGGGGATTTTAAGGGCTTCATACGCAGAATTGTAGCAGTTACAGAAACAACAGGGCAGCAAACTTCGTGTTTATATATTTACCATTCAAACTGCACTGTGTTTTTCAAAATACACATCCACATGCAATAAATTCCCAGAAGCTGTGGCAGTTATCTTATTGTCAGCTGCCATTTCAGGCAATAGTAAAAACTCCCAAGTTGGAAACAGAACTAGGGCAGCGTTAAACACAGCTGGGAATATCACTCATGCTGTGAAAACAGTATAAGTGATCATTTGCACTACTTCAAGATGAAATATTTAGCAATTCCCCCACATATTATTGGTATTTAATTAGTTGGACAGTAGATAGGAGATCAGATGTTTGCAAGGGAAAATGTGAGAAGCATGTTAACGGAGAAAAAGAGGAAGAGGGAAGACAGACTGCCAATAAACTCTTTCAAGGATGTCGGCACCATCAAGTATTAGTGATCTGCCTTGTGCCTAAAGGCGGCTCTTACATACCCATGCAGTCACAGCATAGAGACCCTCCCCATGGTTTAGACTCCTTATTTACTCATCTGAAATGGGTGCTGGGGGACAAACAAGGTAAGCAGTCTTGTAAGAATTCATCTTTAGTTCTTCAGCATACAAACTGGGAAGTCCATGTGCCACAAACCTGCTGAGTGAAACCTAGTTATGAACTGAACATGACTCTTTGACTTCATCTGGAGGCAGAGAGGCCTGGTTTTCAGCTTAACCAAATGAAAAATGACTTCAAATTTTGATCAAAACGTTTTGATAAAAAATTAATACATAGGAAATAGATGCATTTCCATCACAAAGCTATTAAATCTCCAGTTTTGGCTTTGCTCCATCTAGTGGTAATCAAACAAATTCTCTTTGCTCCATTCACTCAGAAGCAGCAAAGCACGGACTATAACTAAAAGTCTGTGTTTGATGTGCTTGGCATTGTTTGGGCATGTTTGTAGTTAGTGAAGCGCAAAAGAAGTCAATGAATTGGCTTTGATGTGTTCACTGCTGGCAATGTGTTTCTCATTAGGCCACACTGTCCTGGGTAATGAAGCCCGGTGCAGGAAGCATCAGAAAGGCAGGAGGAGACCGTGTCTGATGCAGATGGAAGGAAAAGTCCACTGCATACATGTAAACAAGGGGTGTGATGTTAGAAGGGCTTGAGGAAAAGGCATTCTGCCTTTTCTGCTAAAGATTTCCAGGCAGCAGAAGTGCAGAGACAGATTCATCTGGAGTCAAGTTTGTGACCTAGCGTCCTCAGTCAAAAATCTTGGATCAAATCTTGTTTTGTATGCTGTAAACAGACTAGTTCTGTAAAAATTCTGCTTTATACGCTTTATGTTACTTTTTCTCTGATGCTTTACCTGAGCTTGCAACCATACAGTTTCCATTGAGTTTCCTAATGAGACAGAAACCATCTCTGGCTGTGCCCAAATCAAGATTCAGAGGCAAAGGATCTGTACTGGTCATATCAGTTCTGACATTTGTTTTCTGTGATACAGGTTTGGGCTTTGTGTTGGATTTGGATACATTATATGGTCTGTGCAAATACCATTAGGACATGTAAGCTTTAATTAAACCTTGAAAATTGTTAATATGTATATTAATATACATATACATTTATGTAGTAATGTAGTTGTTCCCTAGAAATACTACAAAAGGAACTGGGTCTCATTCTGCTGTATTTTGTTAAATAGATACTTAAAGTGCAATCCTTTTGAAAGGAAGGGATTAGAAGAAAGAAACTGTAGGAACGCATCTTATATGACCTCTCTATCAACCAGAATAACAAAAAGCTCCAAATATATTGAGATAATCATCACTGAATCACACTCTGTTTTCATTCAATTCATATAGTAATTAGTAAGTGATGATCTGGTTTAGAAGACAGAACATATTGTTTTTGTACACTGTGCTTTGTGTACTGTTTGGGCTAAATTAAGACAAATAACCAAGAAAATATTTTGCTTTGATATCAGTAAATATTGGCATGAAGAAACCATTGCCCCATTATTTTTAATGGGAAGAATTCAGTCTAAACCTTTTTTTCATCAAGTTAAGGAGGTGATGTCATATGGTAAAGGCTGGATATTCAAAATAAATCACTAACAAGTCATTTTGGCTGAGCAGTATGTGTATCAGATATGCAATTGAACAAGTCTGGAAGAAAACGTATTATTGTCATAAGATTTAGGAGTCAGAGCCTGATGAGTTTGTATATCTCACAAACAGTTACACAACTAACCAGACATTTCCTGCACTCCTCAACATTTTTCAGAGAATGTGCTAGACTTTATAGGAAATTACTTTGGGTTGTGCACTTAGATCCTGATTTGGCATCCATTACTGAGTGCTTTTCTCTCTTCCCGCACATCCCCAACGACATGCCTGTCAAATAAGTGTCGTAAAATCATTGCAACATCCAAAGTGAGCAAGTGACCGAGCATTTTACATTCATTCATGTGTTTGGGATCTGCATTCCTAGAGACACTGCAGCAGCTCATAATTATGTGCCTTCTTCTCTACTTCACTCAATCTGTGATCCTGAATGCCCAGAATGACTTAAGAGCTGAGAGAGCCAAAATTCCCTTTTACTCAGAAAAATTCTGGTTCCCCCATGCTTGTTCTCTACCTAGAGTACGAGGAAATACTATTTTGGCCACTGATGGGATTCAGTCCACACACAGCAGGACACAGATGTATAGGTGTCTGTCTATAGGTGTCTGATTCCAAAGCAGACCCCCTGAATGATGAGTTCAGCTCCCCGTGGGGAGTATGTGGGTGATTTAAGAGCCTCATAGACAGCATGTGATACATGAAAGTTCTCAGGGTAATTATGAGTGCTCCTGCTAATTTGATGTGCAGTAAATACTGAAAGGTTTTATCAGCAGGAGGTATATAAAAATAAGCTCATTACTCTTTCTCACAAATCACCTATGATTTTTTTTTTCCTGATTTCACTACCTAGCTTTATGAATTGACAGAGAACAGAGTATCAGAGGACAAATTAGTGTCTCCGCCTGATAACAACGCAGCAGACATCGCTTCAGAAAAGGAGCTGTATCAGTACAAGCTTGGTTTATGTAATTTTTTTCAGTAGGGTCACTGTGGATCTACCCTGCAGAAAACCAGAGCAGATGTGTAGTGTCTGTGTGGAAATAGGAGCCTTCCTTTCTAATCTACACAGAACGGATACCTTTGACACAGATTAGAATCCAGGCAGGGCATTTCTCATGCTATAAATTCTGAAGGTGGGTGAATATTTTCACAATCAAAGTGAAGCTGGAAAAAGAGTTGGCTTGTCTCCAGGAAGTTCTGTTTTTCATTTCACCTGAACTGTTTAGAATTTTACAACTGAAAATTGCTTCTTTCCATCTGTGAAGCATTTGCTTCTTGGAAAAGATGCACAAAGCAGAGACATGAAAGACATTTGAAATAAATAAATAAACTAATGCATTCTTTGGAGAATCCATGCTGTTTCCCTACTGCTCCCCATTTTCTTATGAAGACCTACACACAGATGGAGGGCAGCCATGGTCTCCTCAGCAGTAACAAGGGATGGAAAATAATTCCAGTAAGCAAATTACAGTAGCTAATATGTCTGCAGTCTTAAGCTTTATTTCTAAAGCATAGCTGTTAAGTGGGGGTAGGACACCTTTCATATATAAGCATTCATAAACTTTATAACATCCATAGAAATTCTAGCTTACCTAATATGATCAGCAGTGAATACTACTTCCCTATATAGAAACATTTTTGGGCAGGAGTTGTGTGGTGATGCCATGTGAGGCAGCAGCACATGCTTAGGAACAAATCAGGTCAATGCTTTTTCTAACACGAAGGTAGCTGGAGACTGTTGTTTTATGTGGATATGTAGAGGCAGAGATACAGTGACTTATTTCTCTGGGCTCTCCATAACCTCCCATAAATCCCAAGTACCCAGTAACAATTATAAAGGTGCAGAGGTGGCTTAAAGTCACCTTCAGACCTCCTCTTTCTGCAGTGAGACTTTTGTCATCACCCATCTTGGAAATGTATCACACAAAAAACTTATCTGGAGACATAGCTGAACTGAAACTGTGATAGGTAATTAGGGAGTTTTCCACTGCTCTTTGATCTGAAATGAGTACAGTAAAGTAGAAAGAAAAATCCACAAGCAAAGAAAGCAGTGGGGGCCAGATATTCACTTGGAACAACTAGAAATCTTTCCATTGGCCTCAGCTGAACACCACTAGCTCATTTCAGTTCCAAACTTTACCCTAAATGTTTCTCACTGGAAAGCTGTTGCCAAGTGTTCTTCCATATGTTTCCGGTAGTGACAAAGATCATTTGGTGATTATTATTATCAAATTCTCCCTATCCAGATGAAGGGACTATTTGCTGGATTAGGGTTCAGAAAGTGAAAGCTGTGTTAAGAAACAGCAGGAAAAGATCTTGGCCTTACTTACTGCAATTATTTAATGGAAGTAAAATTATTAGCTATTTGATGGCACTTTTCTTAATTGTTGCTTTGCAGTGCCAGAATAGTAAAAGGAGTTATTTCAGAAAAATGACACCATTCAATTAACTGTTTGATACATCAATTTGTAGCAAAATGGCAGTACCAATCTCCATGGTCCACCAAACTGGAGACAGCATTTTCTTCATGCTGAGCTACGATTAGGTTGTATTTGTGGAATGCAGAAGAGTAACTGGGTCTGGTAAAGACCTGAGGAATCAGCTTGATACTAAGGTTGAAAGCTTGGCTGCTTAGGAATGGAGCACAAAAGATTTGCTCTCTTCTCTGTAACTACTCTGAAATACAGAGCACATGGGATCTGATCCTCCTTCTGCTATAACACACTCAAGAGTAAATATCTCGTTCTAAAAACTTCTCCTTGGTTCACAGAAGTTCTGGCTAAACAACCTATCAAGTTCCAAGCAAAAAAATAGAAGTGAAGCAAAAAAAAAAAAACATTAAAGGCAAGCATTTGATCACAGGAATAGCAAGGCTGTAGATGAATTTGCAAACATCAGTTATATCTCTATGCAATAGTCGGAGCTATCAGACTCTCCTTAATGCGTTACACAAAAGGGCTTCGGCACACAAAGCCTGGAACACATCAGTTTACAGATCCCAAGAGGGTCCTGTGGAGTCTATTACTTTGATGAAGTGGTATTTAAAACCACATTACCCAGCAGTTGTTTAACCCTCCAGATGTTGCCCCTGTGGAGTGTTTAATATGACGTGAAGCGCTGGTAGGCTAGGCCATAACCTCATGTCATCTTTTCAGCAGGTCACATCAGGTCTTACTATCTTCTACTAAATCAATACAGGATGACCTGACAGCAATTTTCTTCCTCTGCTGCACTTTTGTAAAATAGTGAATAAAAAAAAAAATACAGAAGGAAAAAGAATCAATCCAAAAGAAAAGGAAAAAGAAAGATTTAGAAGCACACAGACTTCGGGAAACTTTTGCTCTACTAGGTTCATAGCTTATTCAGAGTTTGCGCCAGCAGCATGGATAAAGCAGCCTGATGCTGCCATCTGCTGTTTCTGCTGCTTTTGACTTTCCTCATCCTTTTCAGTACATCAAGAAGCAGCTACAAAGTGATCAACATCACAAATAAATAAACACTGTTTCTAAACGGAAATAAGCAAAAAGTCTGTATGTGCTAAGTGGGATTATTTTGTTAATGTCTCTTAACATTCTTGAGACCCTAACCCTACTCCTTCATTCACCAAGTGATGAGGCACATTTGCAAATTCAGCTAATTTTATTTCCTTACAATGAAGTTTTAGAAGCATTTGCTCAGAAATCTCACATGGCTCTCACACAGACCAAGGACCTGACACATTCTCTGTTTTTCCACAGCTTAGGTATTTTGTGTTACAGGTATGTTTTACAGACCTGACTTTTAAAGTTCAGAAAATTAATAGGAAATATCCCTTTGATTACAGTTGGCATTTGCTAGACAAGACTCATGAAGAGAAAACTTTCTACCCAAAGGTTCTGTGATTGCCTGAAGCTGCAGATTGAGGCTTCAGAATCAGGTTCACCACACTTTCCAGAATGTGAACAAAATCTCAACATCTACCAGAAGGAATTCAGTTGGTAACTGTAATGCAATGGAAAATGCAGCAACAACAGCAGAGTAACCAAGTCCTAGGCTACAGCAAGTGAGGATATGCTCAAATGCAGCAGCTATAGACACAAAAACAAAGGAAAGAAGCTGCTTACCTTTGAAAGGCCTTAGGTACACACAGATCTCCAGCAAAATACCCTTACCTCCACTGCCAACACTTAAATGAGGTCTGGGAAGGGGTGGAGCCAGGATCCACCCCTTCTTGTCACTCAGGTAAACTGCATGCACCTGAGCTCCACTGGGTTGGCTCTCCCTTCCCACCAGGTGCTTGGTCACTGGTTCAAGCTGTGACTTAACATTTCTGTTATAGTATCAGATCCACATCATCATTCTGATACTTGGCTAGCAGTGAATCCACTACCATTTGCATTAAAACATAGTCCTGCCAGGTTTACTCTTTTAGAGAATTAGAAATGAAGTTAGAAGAGTGAACTCTGTTTTGTTTTGTTTTATTTTAACACCAACAAACTTCAATTTTTATAAACTTTAGGACGTTAACATCCAGGATGTTGAAAAGCAAAAAACAAACAAACAAACAAAAAAAAACCATTACATAAAACTCTGTTTTTCCATCTGTTTATTTTTGCGTGAAAATCAATTTTACTTCTCAGTGAAATTTTTATGGAAGGTTTCAACAGGGCCGAGATTTCAACCCTTGCTGGCCACTGTTAGCACAAATTTGACTGCTGTTACTATGATATTATATCTAAAAGGAACCAGTGCTTAGAGAAAATAATAGTCTACTGGCGTCTTCTTACTAAGTTTTTGAGGTTTATGTATCAAGTATTTGTTCTTGTATTGAACTCACCATGCCAGCACAAATAATCTCTTGACACATGACTACAACCGCAAAACTCAACGCCAGCAGCATTCAATCAAATTTGAGTGCATTGACCACTTCCTTTCATTGTTTGAAAATCCTGTGTAGGAATGTAAAGAAGATATCTGTAGCACATGGCAGCACAGGAATGGATTGTCTGTCACATCAAACTGTTGATAGACATGTTTTCCATCAGCTGCCTTAGCCTTCTGCTATTCTAATAAACAGTCCTACAGAGTGAAATCTTTGGTCTGCAGCTAGTTCTGGCATTTCCTTGTCTGATATTAACAGCAGTAGTAAAGCAGCATTTATTGTCACTAGAGGTTCTTTTCTGTAATAAACAAAGATGTGCAGTAACTTCTTGCTCTGAGGAATGCTCCTTTGCACCTTTGCCAGTCCATTTCCTCCATCACCTACCTCTTTTCAAAATGCAGGCCTCCTGAAGACTTCTGGCAGCAAGAAGCACTTGCACCTTTGCATCATTTTAGAATGAAACAGCTAGAGTTTAAAGAAGTGTTTTGTATGCACTTGTGTGAAAAGAATTAAGCAAGTTAACTGAGCAGGTTTGTGCTTACAGAGTGTCAGAGCTCTTGCTGAAGGTGCAGTTGCTGTCAGGGGCAGAGAATGGACTCCAATCCTCAGAACTGCATCAGTAGCTCCAGCGCTGATGTGCAACCACCACTTTAGGTCTTAGACTGAAAGTGTGCTTCCAAAGACTCCTCAGATTCAGACTCTGGGACCCAACCTTATAATGCTACTGATACAGTCAGAACATATTTTAGTCTCTTCCCTCTTCTCACTTCCCTCCCATCCATTGAGCCCAAATATCAACAGCTAATGTAGACATTTAGTGTGATGTAAAATGTAAAGTGAATTGGTAATAATTAAAAAATCTGAAATGCAGATATGTGGACATACTACATCTGAAAACTTCATTGGTGTATTGGAGTGGCAAGTGGTACATTACTAGATGGAGAGGAAATATTTTCAACTCATCTTACCAGACTGGAGTCATTTGTGCTCACAAGCAGACTGTAAATGTAGGCCTGAAGCTGGAGGTCATGTTCAAGTCTATTGGGACCATCCAGGAAATAAAAATCACTGTTCTTCTGACAATGCAGATGCAAATTCATGCTATTTTCTTGGTAAAATTCATGTTTCCTTGCTTGATGCTTTAGGGGAGAGAGAGAACACATGCAGAGGGCAAGCTGTTTTAGGTTATATGGCAACTGTGGGCCAAATAAGCATTTACCTTTTCAGGTTGAGCATGCTCCCAGTAGTGAAACCAGAAACAGCTGATCTGACCTTTTAAAACCAATAGTATTATTTGCTCAGTCTTCAAGATGCATGTGAGTTGCCCACACATATCCTCACAGTTTCCTTTTCCTTGCCCTTTATTTTGTGAAGACTGCAAGAAAAGCTTTCAAAGACAACACTCCAGTGATTGTTTTGGAAAAGAAAGACATCAGTAGTTCACTTGCTCACCACAGTCCTCCCAGTTGGAATTCTCTTCCTGTTCACAGACCAGTCAGACCCTCAGTGAGCAAAGCTCCTCACCTCGTGTAACAGTTTCACAGCAGTCAGGTATGAGGGCACCCCATGGGCAGGAGCGGGAGACTTTACACATCAAACTATGCCTATGGAAAATGGATCTGTAGCTTTTGTTCTTTACTTCTAGCTCATGTCAGCTCACAGCGTTCCCAAACCACCTTCTGCTGTAGCTGTTAACATCAAGACAATCTCTCCAGGCTTTCTTGGGGACAAAGACTATTTATTAAAAAATAGATTTTGTTGGATCATTTTGCATGGTTCAGTTTACCTTTTGGTACCAATATCATGTTTGACTGGTTTATATATTAGTTAAGGACAGCTGAGTCATTACTTCATCAGATTTTGGTTTCATCTGTCCTGATCATTTCCATTCCAAGACCCATATCTTTAGTATAATTCTGTCAAAATACCATTTTCTGAACATCAAAGCTTCAAAAGTTTTAAACTGCTATTGCCACTGACCTATATCCAATAGAAGAAACATATTTTTACTGCAGAGGAAAATGAATTTTTCATGCTTCTCATATATTATCTTTATTAAACATTCTGACAGATATGCATCCATTTATTATATGAATAACCTATGGCTTAGTCTGCAAATGCTGGCTGAAAGTTCACAAGAGCAGGCTTTTCTGTGAACCTTCTGTATTCATATGACCAGTCAGTGCAATGCTTGAGACTAATGCCTGCTTAGCAGTATTTTGCACTGCACCCCCATGGCTATACCAGGGAAGCTGGGCGTTCTACATCTGAGTATTTCATAATCTCCGAGCAGCTTGATTGGAGCTTGATTTTCTTCTGAAATAGTGCAGGTGGTTCTGATGAGAACACATAATGACAGTTATCTCCTACTCAAATCCTTAGTGGCTAACATACAAAGCTCCACTACTGCTCAGTGCTAATAGAGCTTTCAGTTAAGCAGAGCTTATGGAAGCATTTTGTAGTCACTAGAAAAAAAGTGTTCTTTGTGCGTGCTGTAGTTCAGAGCTGTAAGGTCTTTATGAATGGTTACTCTCAAAGCGCTACAGAAGTTCCCGTGTTCAAGGTGGTTCCTGGCTCCTCGGAAAAATGAATGTGGGGTTCCAGCCTGGGAGGAGAGAAATAAGTGAAAAAGGAGCATCCTTACCCTAGGCAGGAGAGGTCTGCCTAGTGCAGCTCTGCAGCGGTCACCAGTCAGTGCTACGCTTGGTCAGAGGAAGGAACAAAGGTGAGCGCTGACCCCAGTAAACACAATGAGCACCACTGAATGCAAAGTCTCAACCAGAGTAACAGCTCCTCCAGCCTTATTTGTCAGAGGAAAGATTTTCAGATTACAAAACTAGGAGTCACCATGTGGTCACATAATCACATAATTTAGGACACAGAACATCCTTGAATGAGATCCAATTTAAACTTGACTACATCTTTTAGATTAAAAAAGCAACAACAACATCTATTCTCAATTTAAAAATTATGAATGAAAGAAAAGCCACAATATCCTATTGCTATCCATGCCAGTAGATGCATATATCACTGGTGTAGCTGCTTCCTCCTGTAAAATTGTCCAACTCTTGCCACCAGATCTTTTTTATATCTTTATTTGCTAGATGGGAAGAGCATTAGTCCTGAAGTAAATACTTACCATCCATGATTGGTCACTCTTTAACCTTTAAGCTCAGAGGACTGAGTAACCAAAGCTTCTACTAGAAGGTACTTTCCAGTTGTTTAGTTGCTCTAAGAGCTGTTGTCTTTCAGAAGGACTTTAGGAGTGCCTGAAGCAAATGGGATGCTTCAGAGCTCAACACATGCATCAAAGAAACAAGACTTCCCTGTCAAAAATTCATATCCCGAAGAATCACAACCTTTTTGGACCAGCTTTTCTCCTTTGAGTTTGTGTTCAGCTGATGATCTGGACATGAGTCTATACATCCTGTTTAAAGTTCTCGTGGAGAGTGCTCCTGCCAGCGGGCACAGCCTATACACTGCGTTCCTCTATGTCCAATCTCATCTTTGTCAGCAGTAGAAATGACTATTGTTCATTCAGCTGCCATCAAATGACCAAGCGTTTCACATTTTCTCTGCTTGAGATCCTTTAATCTTCATTATGTACGATAACCCTAATCTTTGTAATAGTTGCCAATGTTTTAAGCGATGGTTTTATTCTCCTGCCAGTCCTTAGTAATAGTAGCACCACGTTTTTGCAGGATACTACCAGACATAAAGCTGTTCCCTGCTGAACTGTTCCACTGCAGAAACATTAGTTTGTAACACCATTATTGTGTGTAGCTTCATTTCCCTGGAGTCACAAGTTATTATTCACTTAATGTCTAAGATATTGCACAGAGTTAACTGCACTGCATTTTCACCTCAGAGATATCTCTCTCTAGTGATGCAAGGAAGCTTGGCAAACAGAAATCACTTTCTCTATTTCTGTTGTGCTTTTCAGCCGAGAGTGACAAAGCCATGTATTAATTAATCATCTTCTTTTACTAATTGAAATAATATATCCTCCATGTATTATCTGAAATATAGATTACACATAGATAAAGTTAAAGCCGCAACAAAGATAAATATGAGTTCATGAGAACTAAATGACAGAACATGAAGAGGACCCTGGGAGAACAGTGGAAACAACACTCTGATGCCTTGTTTTACTCATGAAGGTAGATTTTTTTCTGTCTGAAAATGGTTCATACTCAGTCTTTCCAGACTGTCCAAAGTATCTTGGGCTGCATCAAAACAGGGATGGCCAGCAGAGACAGGGAGGTGATTGTCCCCCTCTACTCTTCCCTCATGAGACCCCATCTGGAGTACTGTATCCAAGCCTGGAGCCCCCAGCACAGGAGGGATGCAGACCTGTTGGAGTGGGTCCAGAGGAGGGCAACAAAGATGATCAGAGGGCTGGAGCACCTCTCCTATGAAGAAAGCTTGAGGGAGTTAGGCTTGTTTAGCTTGGAGAAAGAGAAGTTTTCAGGGAGACTACATTGTGTACATCCAGTACTTGAAGAAAGCTCACAAGGGGATCAACTTTCTACATGATTTGATAGAGACAGGACAAGGGGGAATGGCTTTAAACTAAAAGAGGGGATTATTAGGTCAGATGTTAAGAGGAAATTGTTTACTCAGAGTCAGTGAGGCCCTGGCACTGCTGCCCAGAGAAGCTATGGGTACCCCATCCCTGGAGGCGCTCAAGGCCAGGTTGGATGGGGCCCTGAACTGGTGGGGGGCAGTCCTGCCCACAGAAGGGGGCTGGAACTGATTGATCTTTAAGGTCCCATCCAACCCAAACCATTCTGTGATAAAGTTCTATGGTTTACCCTATGCATCAACTCTCTTTTTTCCTTTTTCACATGCTGGATGTCTCTTGACGTGTCAGATAGGTCTCCATCAAACAATTCTCATCAGGCTGCCAAAAAGCCACATGTATCATGTAGAAAAAAAATCTCATCGCTCCTCTGACACATGAATTTCTGCAGAAATAACCAGCCACAAATAACCAGGGATACATATTTTCCATGATTCATGCTGCAGATTCTGCCATAGACTGAGGAGCTGTTGCACAGAATCAAGCCTTCACATGAAAAAATGTTACCAGCCTGTATGATGGTGAGGGAAGCCTTCCAAAATAGGAACTGAACATGAATCAGGTCAGGATGACTCAGATTGTTTTTGTGATTCTGCAGAAAGACAATCTGAGATAATAGCTGGGTTGTGTGAACTATTGCTATAATTTATTGCCGTAAAAATTCAAAACACAATGACTTACATTCATATTACTGTTGCGAGTTAGATTTTTACTTCTACTATGTATTCCTAGATCCTTTGTGTGAATAGACGCACAGAATATATTTATAAAAGTCTTCTGTATGGCTCTTAGGCAAAATGTGAAGTTTCACCCTAACAAACACAGCAGCATCCCTTTAGTGGGTCGAGTTAAGTACATTTTGCTATGAAGACAGTACTGTCACAACAGGACTGAGTTACAGAGGTAGATAGCCAGACTGAAGGCACTGAAGAATTCATAATACGATTATTACGTGTTGAAGCAGGGAGCTTATGATAGAAAAACATTTCCTTTCCAGATGGTGAAAAAAAAAAATCACTGGGAAGAAGAAAGCCAAGCCTTTGGTTAAATATCTAAATTAGATTTCTGCTGCTTTTAATGTGAGGAAAGAAATAAACCCAGGCAATTTCTATTTCACAGAATAAAATTACCACCTGGTTGCTGAAGCCAGTGTAGCGTAGGCAGCACAAAGTACAGTACAAGGACATCTATGATTTTTGTGTGCTGTACAGGCAGGTTAAGTAATTGATTTTAATTTAAATAACCAGATCTTATGACTAAAGGTGCGAAAAATTCTTCTTTAGTGCTGTACTCCATCTTTGCCAGAAAGCTGTTCTCAATCAAAACTATATTTATCCATTATTTACCAGTTTAGTCAACTGAGGACAAGCTGTACTGAAAATATTTTTTTAAATCAGCCAGCCAGGCAGCAATAGGAATAAGGATAGGAAAGAAAGAAACAAAAACAAAACAGAAAGACAAAACACATCTAGAATTCCAGGGAAAGCCTTTCTGTTGACTTTACTAGGGTTTGGCTGAGAACTGAAATCAGCAGATGAGAATGATGGTTATTAAAATACGCGCAAGAGACTAGAGATTTCAAATAAAGAGGAGGGAGAGGGAAGGAAGAAGTTTGCAAGGTAAAGAGAAAACTGCAAACAAGTAAAAGAAAAATGGGAAAGCAAATTAGAAGATATGCGAACATTGACAATAATGGATAGAGGTTTTTTTTTTTTTTTTGTAGATTTTCCTGAGTGGGTGCTGGAGTCACAGAGTAGGTTTATTATGGCTAGGAAATTAAAACAGCTGCAAAACTCAGAGAAAGACTATTCACATATGAAATGTTGGGAATATCACATCAAGGTAGTACTAACAGGAAAGATCTATCTTTTCATTTTAATTTGCTATTAGTTTGGAAATGACTGGGGAGTTTTTGTTACAAAAGTTATACTTGGGGTCCTCCCACTGTGAGAATATTTTAATTTGCACTTTCTACCCTGACAAAATGATTTTAGTAGTTCAATGGATTTTATGAGTGCAAAAAATATATATTAATGATGACAATGAAATGACAAACTCTGGTCAGGTAAATGCACCTGCAGGAAGCCTTACGTTAAGGAAGGACAGAGTCTGAGTTTTAGTAAGAAAAAAATCCCAACACATTAAGAAATGTGACTGTAATACTATGACTAGCAAATACTTCAAAAATGAGCCCTTGTTGGAAGAGGAAACATGAAAGGCATATTTTGTCTTTTTAATCAGTAACAGAGACAGACACATCTTCTGAAGAAGAAAATGCAATTCTTTCTAAACTACGGAGTCTTGACTGGAGAGCAAACATGGTCTGAACCACACCAAGCCTGGGGATGGAACAGCCAACTTGCTGGGAGTGCACCTTTGCCCGAATGATACTTAATGATCCAATGAGTCTTACAGACCTATGTGTTTGTGCTCAGTGAATGCTGATGTTTGTCACAATGGCAGAGAAACCCTGGATCTTTCTTCCTTTTTAAATAAATAAATAAATAAATAAAATAAACTGGAAGAGCTCCTTTTTCTTCAGTAAAAACTTAAAAATAGGCAGATAGTGTAGAAATAGGTAGCTGATCAACAGATGGGTAGCAGATAGAAGATGCTTGCTTTTTTTCTCCCATGCTTTTCTGTTTGGTAAGACTTTAATTTCCTTATCATGTTTCTGATTCAGCTTCCAGTGCAGTGAATGGTTTCCATTTTTATTTTGTCAAACTTAGGTAATTACAGCTTTCTCTATGGATGTGGGGAGGGACCTGGTAGTCTTTACAACCACATTATAAATGATGGATGTACATCCTGTTGATATTCCAACTAGATGAACATAGGCTGCCAAACTTCACATTAAAAGACATTTTTACCCTTGTCTTACAGCCAAGAATACGGGACAGAAATGATCCATCACCATAAACATCTTCTGCATAGCCCAGGTCATGGCCAGAACCTTCTTTTAGCGCATCAAGATACTGGCATCCTTGTGAACTGCAGCACCTCCTCACCTTTGGGTCCATGGAGGCTCTGTAGACTGTTTGCCTCTGTTGTGGAATGCTGCCTCCAAGGCCACCACACCACTTCCAACACAGTTATCTGGCTTGGGCTTCCGCTTCATGCACATGGGCACCACGATCTGATGTCCCAGGTGAGAAGGATATTGCTCTTTTCAATTTCTGTGTAGGTACAACGTGATTCTTAGTACAAAGTCAAAGAACAATCTTGCCAGTTCTCCAAATCCTTGGAGAATGCAGTAAGGAGAGCCTGACTGACAAAAGCCACCTCTGATGAGAGACAAACTGTCACAAAATTGTTTCTTTTCCTAGCATGCATCTCAGTTTGCTAGCTTGCTTCATCAGTAGCTCCCAAGTGGTAAAAGATCGTATAGGATTGCACAAAAAGTTACGTAAAGCCTTGCTAGGAAGGAAAAAGAGTATTTGGCAGCAGTCTCTCACATCGTAATGCTTCAAAAACATCAGCTCTGTCACTAAATGGCCTGCAGGAATCACAGCAGCTTCCAAAAATCCAGCATTTCCCTGGAAGCAATCAGATCTTCCTTCCTCCATCATCAGCTGACAGGTTTTGAGTCAGCACAAAGTACTAGTAATAGTAGTATTAGTGGTAGGGTCATTGCATCATCTAGATGGGAAAAGGCTTCAGGATAATCAAGTTTAAGCATCAAGCTGGCCTTCCTAAACCATCACTAAGCCATGCCCATTACTAGGAGCAGCAGTAGCAGTGATAGCGGCAATACTACTACTAATGCTTGCTCCGTCAGTGCTCCTCACAGGAGGCTTTGAAGAACAGTTTTCCAGCAGCGCTGTGCCAGTCGCACACACAGCAGGCAGCAGCAGAGCACATCTGTTTCAAAGAACGTGCTGTCTGCAGCAGGCACTCCCATGCTCATGTACACAAAGGCACCAGCAGACTTGCTGTAGGACACTGTGGGGTGGGAGATCTGTTCCTACCATGGCCAAGGACAGAGCTGTGCTGCCCATGCTGTAGCAGTAAGCCACATGCAGGCTGCATCCTGCTGCTCTGTACATGCAGCACCACATGGCTACGCTCATTCACCAGCACAACCATCAGCCCTCCCGCTCCCTGGGAAGCCAGCACCACTCCAAACTGCGTGAAATCCACAACCAGACCCCTTGTTTTTGGTTCCTGTGCCTGCCCAGCTGCATCACCGGACTCTCTCAGTTTTACCAAAAGATGCAGACAGGAGTGAAGTCTCTGGGTACTCCGTGGATGTCCTCCTGCCTGCTGCCCCACCTCAGAACGTGACCCCCCACTTCGAGTGCAGCGCTTCAAGTTATCCTTCATTTGTTTGTTGGTGTGTTCCCTCAGATCTGCAGATCGCTTTGATTATTTGCACATCTGGAAGTTGTCACACGCTTTTTCTGACCGTGACCATCTGAAATATTATCCAGCAGGACTTGAGGGAAACACAGTAAGGAAACAAAAACGTCCTACTCATAACAACATGTGGCAGAAATTACTAAATGACACCATCCCAAAGGGGAGTGCCATATATCCAAGCAAATATAAACTTCTCTCCATTCCCTAAAGCCGGGACAATTGCTTTACATAGCATCCAGTCCAGACATAAAGCAAATACTACATATAAGTACTTAATATATTTTTTCATTAAGCATCATGTAATGAAAGTTATCTGTTACAAGGGCTGAGGTGGAACAAAGCCATTCCTTCCATCCCGTAAGTTTCAGAGGGGAAGACCGTCTTCCCACAACATGATTTTCCATAGAAAAGCCTCCCTCAAAAACAGTTGCAGAGGACACCGGGGTGTACAGCCCGTTGATCCCACACAGCCCCCAGGGCAAAGCTGCAATTCTGTGTGCAAAAAAAAAAACATTAGATGGAGATGGCTGAAGTAACAGAGGCTGTTTCTCAGCAATCCCAGTACACGGACGGCGTGGGGAAGAGGGCAAAGGCAGCCTGAGATCGGTGCTCGAGAAAACCGTGTATTTGCACACACGCCTTTCCCCGAGGCCCCGCTCCTGCCCCCAGGCTCCGGGTGGGGGCGCCGTTCCTCGCCACAGCGCCACCGCGCGGTGAGTACCACCGCCTGCGGGGCCGCGCGCCCCCGCGAGGTGTCAGCAGTAGCCCAGGCCAGGGCGGGGAGAGACAGGGCCGCTCCCGGCAGCGCCGTAGAGAGAGAGGGCTGGGTGAAATGAAAGGGGCTTTCTGTGTTTTCTTTCCGTCAGCAGCAGTACTCAGCAAGGCTTAACCAGAAGGAAAATCCAAACGGAAAGATAAGGAAAACGATCACTTCAGAAGAACTGGGGAAGGGGAGGAAGGAAATAACAACAAAAGAATCAAACAAGCAAACAAAAACAAACCAGCCTCAGTTCCACCTCTCCCCCTCCCCCCCGGGAATAAAAGAAGCCAAAACACCCCTTCCCTGTTACAGCACCAAACTGTTTGCTTTACTATGGTAAAGAAAATTGCTTTGACTGACGCTGTGTCCTCTGGTTTTGATTTTATGCTCTATTTAGATTTCTTAGATGACAGACTGTAATGGATACCAAAAACATTCCATCCAATGCACGTACAAAATTTGTATTTTAAACTATTATGCAAGTCCAAGTGAGTGCTACTGCTCTGATTATATTTTATCCTTAGCAGAATCAAAATCTTGGCCGTAGTGTGGCAGATGGGTGCTGATACGCTGACTGTGCTGATGCTGCCACATCAGTACCAATAAACAGAGTGCTGCAGAGCCCAGGGGAGAGCTGCTATGAGAAGTCAGCACTGTGTGGCACTGAGGACAGGTCCTGAGTGCTGCAGGCAGCGATTCTCTGACTGAGCAGGAACTTGCACAGGTGCTGTCAGGGCTAAGAAAGGGACACAATGGCAACTTTATAAGCCTTTGCCACACCAGGAACATAGCTGTTTTTCTTCCTCCTTCTTTTCTTTTACACAATGCAAACTTTGTTTGGATGAAAAGTAAACACGGTGGGCTCAGCACGGTGTGAAGAGCACACAGATCAAGTTCCTCTGGTGCCTGACCTCAGCCTTTTATTTCTCTGTGTCGAGCAGTACCAACAAGTGCATTCCGCATCTCCCTCTGCTTTGCTGCTTCCCCCAGAGCTTTACTGGGACACAAGGAGTGGGGGCTGCAGCCACCCACAGCCACTCACAGGAGGCAGAAGTTGGTGGCTGTAACACAGGCACCTGTGTCACTACTGCAGGGGTTATTTCTGTGCTCTGTTCATTCCTCCTTTCTTGTTCTATTTGCTCCTCTGGGTCTCTTGGCCTCCAAACCCTTTGTTTTTCTTTTCTAGGGCTCATGAAAAGACACAGAATGATCAAAGCCGCTCTGCCCCATCTGTGCCACTGGTGGAAAGAGCTTCAAAAACTTCCAAGAAACATGTGTGCATGCCCCACATAGGAGGTGGGGTGGGCTAGAGTGAGAGGAGTCGTCAGAAACATCTTTCAGAAGTAAAAAAAAACATAAACCAAAAAAACCACACCTTATTGTACCAAAGAGGTGACACAGCTGACATCCAGCTAGCATGATAGTACCCACTGAGCAAAAGTTCACTGCACTTTAAGTCAGTCCTGGCATGTTTCACATCTCCGATTGCAGTGGAAGTCTGTTGGGAGGTTAGGGCAGGAGGAGGCAGTGGGAGATGCCACCAGAAGCACTGGGAGATCAGCAGATACTCAGTTTTCCTTGTAGACAGGAACCCCAAAGTGCAGTTTTAATGTGGCAGTGAGATCAGAGTAAATAGTAGGGATCAATTTGTTTGTCTTTAGTTCCAGTCAGCTCTGACGAATAGACATTTTAGAAATAATCAGAAAAAAATCAGAACTTTCTTTTTTAAAAAAAAAAAAAATCTTTTTCCTCCAAGTAAGATACCTAATTGTCAATAGTAGACAAATACAGAAACAAAAAAACAGATCATATCAGTCTGTATGACAGGAATTGCACTGTGAAGAAGCTCTTTGGAACAAAATGAAAGTCTGACAGTATGTGTTCCCATTACAGGCAAAAAAAAAAATAAACATAGAAATCAAAATCCCTCCTGCCCACACATGCACCAAGTGGGAGCACAGCTGCAGTGACTGCCCTATGTCTGGGTTTTGGAACAGAGACATGAAAGGATGAAGAAAAAAATTTAGAAGGGATTTAAGAGAAGAGATCTAGCCAGAGACCCAGCAAGGCTAGTTAAGTGATTCAGGTGGGGTGGAAGAAGAAAAGGACCAACCTAAACTGCCTTAACAATTATGAATGCATCCCTAAAACTGGCTTTCTAGAAACCAGTTTCATCATTAAGTAAACATTATCTGTCTAATTACCTTCACTGTATATTCAACAGTTGACTGATAGTGTCTCCTTTTAAAACACCAGAACATTTTTTAAAAAAGCTATATATTGATGAAACTAGAGACTTACATTCCCTCCTTCAAAATACTGCCTGTGCAACATGGGCTTCCATACACCAGTTCATTAGTTTCACTGATACTGCCTCCCAAACCAGCATGGATCATTATTTAGAAACACTTGCTAATCTTGAGCTTTAAGCTCCATCTCTGTCTCCCACAGACACTTTCCTTGTTAAGAGACCCAGGTGTTCTGCACCACCCTATGGACCCTCTCACCCCTTTGTTGCTTGGAGGGAAATCCAAGCTCCCAATTACTCTGAATCACAAATGCCTGCAGTGACCAACCTCTGCACCTCCATCCCATCCAGAGTAACACAACTTGACTTCCTTTTGTCTATACCTGACCAATGCACCTGAGCTAAGGAATATCCAGCTCCCTCCTTCCTCCTTTCAGGTCCACATCAGAGCTTGCCCATCAGGCCTCCCCAGGACAACACCCCAGGCCCTTCCTCCACCCACACCTGTTATCTGCTTGGGCCCTGTAGGCACCACATCTTCTCTACTTCAGTCATATATATTATTTATATGCTGTTTATAATTGGGAGGGAAAGAAGACAAGGCCAGATGGTCCACAGCTCCATTACTGTTTTGGTGGAATCGTGCTCGATATAAGTATAGGAGTCTCAGTGCGGTGTGGGTTCCTGCCTTTATGGAGAGATCTGGAGGGCATTTTCAGCAACGAAGGTGCCATCACTAACAGCCATCCTCTAAAGCAGGGAGTTTGGGGCAGCACTGGCTGGAGGAAGAGTGGAGAGTTGGTGGGAGCAGGATGGGAAAGGAAGGTCCTGTGAGATCAGGTCATGGTGGTCGGAGGCATGGTGTGAATCAGCCCTGGCCCCAATTGCTGACCAGCCTTTTCTTTAATGTTTTCTCCTTATTTTCTTGCAATTTCTTTCAAGTCCAAGAAACATAGAACAGAGGAGGGAAGTGCAAAGAGCATTTGTGGTCACTGTGAAGGAAAAGAACCATAAGAGACTGAGTATCCTAAAAAGGTGTTATCTGAGGGGAGGGGAAGAAAAGAAAGAGAATCTAAAAGAACAGATGAGCCATATAAAGAACAGCACATAAAAATAGATGAACTCAAAGAAATGTCAGAGACTTCAGATTATGCATTCAATAAAAAGGTGGAAAAGCAAGTTATATTAAAAATGCCATTGCTGTGCATCTTTCAAAAAGGAAAGGTGGAAAGGAGTAAAGAGGTGGATACAAAAGTTACATGAATAGTGAAAAGCTTCATTCACGTGACAAAGCAGAAGCAGCAGCCACAAGGTTAATAGCATGGGTGGTAAACAGCATTTGTTTTGAAAAGGTGACATCTATGATGAACCTAATGAGAAATTTCAAAATCAATTAAAAAAAAAAAAAGAGACAAGGTGAATGCATCAGAATATATTTTGTGAGCAGAGAATATGTATAATAAAAATTGTGCAAATGCCACTAACAAAGTAACATTTACAATTGTGTCTGAATATTATTTGATATTTACTATCCATGTTTACCCTTGTAAATAATTTTTGCAGGTTCTCAGAGTCTATTGTCATGGCAATTTCTCTTAATAATCTGCATATACAGATATTTTGTCAAATACTGATGAAGACAGTCACTATCATTCATGTTTTAGCATTAAAAAGTTTGAAGAGCGGATTCCTCACTCCCACTCATAAAAATAAATACCATCAGGAAAAAGGAATACAAGTATTTTCACAGGTTAAATTAAAAAAAAAAAAAAAAAAAAAAGTGACTTGGTAAAAGAGAAGTACAGTCTGAAAAACTAGGATGCTACTCAATGGCCAGCTGAAGACACCTCACTGACCCAGGAATAATGCACTAAAACCAATGGGAACAACACCTGTGTGTTACCACAAAGGACTTGGAAATCACAGTGCCTCGTAAGCCGACACAGTTCACCAGTGACCACCAATTGCAACAGGGTCAAGCTCTGCCACTGTGTGTATAGGCAGACACACAGCTGGCACAACACTAACAGCAGTCCTCCTCCTTAGAGCCAGGGCACTGTGGCCTCCACCCGGTGCTATCCTCCATAAAAGCTCCATAACATCTCCAGTCTGGAGGAGGGCAAAGGAGTCAACCCACATCAGTAAGGAAATATCCCTTTGGAAACACCTAAAGGAGCTGCAGCATTGCAGTGGCCATTTACACATTTGAGCAATAATGGAGGGGACATTTTATTATAGTCAATGTAGCAGCCTCATAAAAAACTAAAGGGATAAACTGAAGCAAAGATTTTATTGGGCTTCTTCAGCGTATCTTCAACTCAAAGGAGACAAAAGCATTAATCTGTTCAGCCTAGTCAGATCAAAAGGCAAATCAGAACTATTTAGCAACACACTTAAATGAATTGTGGACATAGAACATGTTCAAATAAACTGTTGGCAATTTCCCTTGAACATCTTGGGATTAAAATCTTATTTTAGAAAGGTCCCTGTAGCTATTTAGCAAAATTTCTATGTTTTATGCACTTAAGTTAGTAAGTTCAGTGGTATTGGTTCTATGCATGACATCTCTAGCTAGAAAGGAAATTAAAAATATGGTAATTTTTAAGTCTAAATTCAAACAGCTGCTAATAACTTGGCATAAAGATAAATAAATGGAAGAGCCACAAAAAAACATGATTCCCAACTGTTACTTAAATAAAACAGCCTTCTCTCACTTCAGTCATCTGCTTTGGCTTTCATTCATATTTTTAATAAGTAAATATCCTAAATGCATTCCTGCAGTTCTCATTTTCTGGAACTGTTTTTTGCTCTCCTATTTGTTATTTGTTGGATGAACCTGGCATTTACGCCTCACGATTTCAAATAATATTAGGGGTACAGTTTGAACAAAGCAATTCTGTATATTTGGTATTAAGGGCCTTCTTTCAGAAGAAAAACGTCTGAAGGAGCAGCCGCAGCTGGTGCCGTTGGATGGTTTCTGCTGGCAGCCCTGCCTGGCGCTGGCATCTCACCAGTGGCACACTGCCTCTCCAGCACCCAACTGCTCTGTGCATGAGTTCTCCTCCCTCATCAGTTCCGTTCTGGTCACCACAATTAATTTTCATTTCTTTCTTTTGTCTTCACTTTCAGCTCATTAATTTTTGGCCAGTCTCCATGGCTCTTTCAGCTCAGCATTTTGCTCCTTCTCCCTTCCCTCTTTTAAGGCCTTTTCATTCCCTTTTTGGGCTCATAGGTTTGGCGAGAGCTTTTAATGGCATCTTACACAAGGTCTGATGACTGTTCTGCTGTTCTCAGGTCAAGTGGTTCCTTTAAAGAAAAGCAGGACGGTCCCAGCCTCCTGGGAGGTGCCAGGAGGTGCTCTGATGGCTCTCCCCAGGAGGCAAAGAGCACAGCCCCTTCCCATTGGGTTTCTCCCTTGGTCCTTATTTTTCCTCAGCAGATTTGTGACCTCACTGGACTTCCTAATGGATACACCACTGTGTAACCAAAGCTATACTTCAACTGCTTGGTGGTTGCCACAGTAAGAACAAATAAGCCTTACCCTGGGTTAATCCTAATTTATGGAAGTGGATTTTCATAACATTTGGAAAAAAACAACTGTCATTTCTCAGTGGGGAAGTAAAAAGATATTGTGCCTACCAGGACTTTCCATTCCCACTGTGGCAGCACTGACAGATGACAGTGATCAGCGGAGGGATGAAGAGATCTCAAATAAACCCTTTAAAAATCAACTGGCTGCAGAGCAGGTTTTGTTTGGTTTTCTTTTTCAGCCAAATTCACTCACAGCTAACAGTGGAGTTGCACCACTTGAAACACGGGCTCAAATGAAACCTTGATAGAGCTCCCTGACTACCTTAAAATCCTTACTGCAATGCATACTTTTTCCTTATAGTCATTGTGTTAATTCCTGTGCAAATACAGGAAAAGACTGCCATTCAATAGAACCTTCATATCTACTGAGGCAAAAGAAGAACTAGAATAAAATGGGCCTAGGGATACAAATAATCTGTGTATTTTTATTGTCCGGACAATGCTGCAAAATGCTTTGAGAGGAAATAATCATCATAATTTCCTTAGGGTAAAGTTGTATGAAATATTTAATGCATGAATCTGAAACGTTAGTTATTTGATGGGAGTGATTTTTCAAAGCAGACATTGGTATCTAATTAGTTAAATCCTAAGGAAAAGCAGGCAGTACACCAGCTGATGCAATCGGTGGCAGCAGGAGTTGGGAAATAAATATCTCCATTTGGCACTGAGAAGTGAAACAGAGCTCAAATTTCTGTGGATATCCTGGCCCCAAGTTCATGCCTCAGAGCTCTCGTTTCTGCAGTAAGGGAAAATTAAATCTCAGAGTTTAAGATCTGGGGTTCAGTGTGACTATTTATTAGAATTCATCTAGCCTCCCTAGACTGTGAATATTTTGACTTGACCTAGATGGAACTCTTGATAAAATCAAGCTCTCATGGGCATTACCAGTGTTCTGTGATAAAACTCAGCTCAGCTCAGAAGCATTGTGCTGACAGAAACTGCAACGCTTTAACACAGTGATTATTATCCTAGTTAGAAACCAGAAACACCTCAGCATGTGAAAACAAAGAACAACAACAACAAAAAATCCCTTCTCAACCAAGCAAAAACCAGGGGAGCAGCCATTCATGGTGATGAACAATGTGTTTGTTCCTGGATTTATTCAGACCATTTCTCTGGGGATGCTGCAGTCAGGGTTACAGCAGCTCAGCTCCCTTCTGCCCACAGCAGCCCTGTCCCAGCGGCAGTAACGCAGGTAGGCATCTGGTGCTGACTGAGATGACTCCAGCACTAATCTATTCAAATGTACTGCTGGATTGTGTCTACAGCCAGCTTGCTTTGTGTCAGGAATGGGGGGGCGGGAGAAAAGATGACATTTTTAGGTTTAGTAGTCCCTCTGGAACAAGATCTCTGTTTATCAATATCACACAAAAGTGAGTACAACAGATGGTAACGGCTCTGGCTGTCCTGAGCCAGTCCTGTGCATGGCTAAAAAGGCTCTTTCAGTATGTTTGTCCTACACACCATATAGTGCCCTGGAGCTATTTGTCATTTGCCTTAGTTCACACCACTACTTTTCTACTCAGAGATTCTGCCACTATCTTTATATCATCTATTAGGCAAAAGTGCTGCTTCTCTTCTGCAAGCAGAGATACCATGGCTCTAGCTCCATTTAGCATCAGAAGGCTCTATATCCATTGTCTCATGGACAATGTCTACAAGCTCCTGTGAACCTATGAGTAGGTCTCTTAAGTGAATATCAGTCTTAGACACGCATACAACAGCACACTTGAAATGAGCCCCTGAATTAAAATTGCAAGTTTCTTCATTTACAACCCAAGGTTTCAGCTCTAGTCTCAGCACTTCCAAACCACCATCTTTTCAGCTTAAAATGTTGCACTGTGGCACGCATGACAGCAAGGAGAAAGAAATGGTGTCATATTTAGCAAAAGCATACTCGTGTTCTCAGCCAGACTTGATCATGTCCATTCCTAAGAAAATGCAGTTCAGTTGATCTGCTCTTGGACAGCAACTGAATCGCTGAGCAGACTGTGTAGACTGCGCCATTACAGACCTGATCTAGCATAAAGAAAAGTTTGCTTATGTGATGATGAGCAAGCTGGAAAGGTCTCACTGCTGCTAGCTTGCTAAAAAGAAAATGAAGAGTAAATGATTATCAGTAAAGTGTGTTTGGTTAGGTGTCACTCAGAGAAAGAAAATGCCATTTCATGTCACTTTTTAGAAAGCACAAGGTATGTAACTTTTGGGAATGGCTTTGCTCTTGACTAATCTTCAGATTCAGTATTAAAATCTCAAACTTCCCAAAGGAAAGAGACTCTGCATATTTTAATGAAAGATAAAACAACAATATAAACATACACAAATTTACAGAGGAAGGATCAACTTTAATACATCTGGAGTAAAAGGTGTTCTTTTTTAAATATGGTATAAAAATAAATGCAAGAAACATTAACAGAGAATATACAGACAACAGACAAAGACACAGGCTTTCTTTCTCAATGTGAATACATCAGTGAAATGAAACCTTCTGTGCTAATTTATTGTGCAATAAATGTGATGCCATATGTATATTTATTAATATATGCATTTTTTACATTTCTTTCAGTTTTTGATTGACGTATTTTTTAATAAACTGTGCCTAGCAGAAGCTTTTTTTTCACTGTACTTGAGCTTGCAGAAAATAAAAAGACACAGATCCAGCTTGATATGAAGGAGGAAGTGAGCAGACAGTTTTCGAAATGGAGGCATCGAAAGGCTAGAGAGTCCCTCGGAGTCTGTAATGCCTTAGTATACACAAAAGAAAACAAGTCAGGTCCTTGCTCATGCAACATCTTGTTCTACTGTCCTCTGATTCAGGCAATCAGTGAGCTACAAAGTATGTATAATGATTTGAGTCTGCTTCCATGCTACAAGGTGATCCTTTTAGTAGGACTGCACTAGACTGGTTAACCTCTTTGATGTGAGCGATTTCCCCTGAGGAAAAGATAAAAACAAAAAACAAAAACAGAAAACAGAGGCATGATCACTGCAAACCTGTTCATCAGCAACCACTCAGTGTTGCCACATCACTGTCAAATATCTAGGGGCACCAACTGGAGTCTGTCAAATCTTAAACCATGGGAAGCCCTGACACTTGCACACCTGCACTGCCAGCCAGCCATTCTGTTTCAGAGCATAATCCAGCAAATTCAAAGGCCAGTTTTGAATGAGATTGGGTTTGGCTGTTAAGAAACTACTGCTGAGGGCTTTGCTGTTGGTCACTCCCAGAACTACTTGAAGGCGGCCACCAGAAGTGAGGGTGCCTCATGCTACAGCGATGATGTGCACACTGTAGTAGCTCCGTCACAGATTGCAGAAAGCTACTTTACAGTTCAAGTGAGAAAGTAAGAGGCAGATTGCATACAGGCAGGAAAGCAGCTTTTCCATGAACTTTGCAATAGACTTGCTGAGACTGCATTTAATATTTATAAGGAGTATTGGTCAGGTATGTTACATGGGACTACCTAACTTTGCTTAGAAGATGTTTGGATTTTCACATTGTCTTTTGCCTCATCAGTCCTCGTGTTGCAGGGATGCTGTTTCAGTTTTTTAGGAAGTTCTGTCCCACAAGAGTTAGCTGTACAGTGTGGAGAGGATAGTGTAGGTATGTTGTGATGGCATATTTCAGGCAGATCTGAGCTTTAGCTGAGCCAGACAAAAGCCACAAAACCACACAAGATGTCAATTAGCTCTCCTCAGGCCATCCTGCTGTGGCACCAAGTCAGCAGAGGCAGAGCTGGCACAGCAAGCTTACAGCACTTCTCAATACACCGCAGGGATACCCTGATAACATACCATAAATAGATCATAAAAAATAAAATAGTAAAGGGCTCTATCTAACTTGTCAGTTAAAGGATATTTAATATTTACATCTACTGTATTGTTCATTTTAAAATCAAACTGACTTCAAGGAGACTACAGTAAGAAATTGTAACTGTGAAGAGAGATGACTTCTGCAGTAAATGGTAAATAAACTTATTCTGCCTTATCAGTGAGCTGTTAAGTAATCTGTTGTACTGTAATTCTGTGGAATTACACAATTTAATATCTGTTTTCCTTACCAGTTAATTTTATGCTCAAATGATATGCAAGTTGGTTTTGAACATTTGCTTAAATGCAATATACCAGAATGGGTCTTGACAAAAAGAATAGCCATTTTATTCTTAGTGCTCTGAAATAAATGTCATACAGAGGAGGGTGAATTTCCCCCCTACAGTATAATCTTGAAGGGAAATAATGGTCTGTAATGTTGGATTAGACTCCTCATCTCTCAAGTTCACCGTATCACCTGACAATAATAGCACTTGCTTCTCAGAAAGACAGCATGTCTCCTTCTAGGCATGGTCTCCTCCCTTTGTCTAGCTTTAACTCTATGAATTTCTACCTACACTGAATTCAGTTTTTTGGCATTAGTTTAGCCTTAGATTATGTTCTCCCGTAATGGAATAAGTAAGCTGTTTAAACCACTAAGCTAAACACTTTTTAGATAACCAAAAAGTCTCCACAGCTATGTGGCACTGGACTACTACAATTTAAGATGGTATGCCCAAATTTAGTAAGTGATTTTAGAGGTGGTGCAGGGTTGTCAGCCTTGGACATAATCTATGAAAATATTCTGCATATGCCGATCTTTCCTTCTTATGGAGATTTTTGTGCTTAATTTTGCAGGCCTACAAGCTTGGCTACTTTTTGTAACTATGTAGGAGTTCCACTGGGTATGGAACTGTCTAAAAATTAATTCCCTATCTGGAGGTTTCTATTAGTTATTAAAACAATTCCCTCAGTACTACTCTGGAAGGCTACACACGCTCTTATTGGGGGATAAAATCTGTGAATTCATTTTGTCTTCTTATCTGCAACAGCTTATTCTTTAGGAGTTGTAATTCCATGGAATTTTGAGATGAACCATTCCAGCATCTATGGTATGAACTGTGATATTACATAAAGTAGGAATTTTTGATCTAAGTGCAGGCAAAAAAACTATACATTAATTAGTTGATCTGGCTTGATAACCTTATTCTATGTATTAATTGAAATTTTCCCTATAGATGCATTAAGATGTCATGAAAATTTTGTTGTTATTTGGCATCGCTTCCTCTGCTCACCACAGTAAGCTGAAAGGCTTTGAATAGTTTTTCTCCCAAGTTAAGTATTTCTCTGGATGTCTTATTCTCTACCTTCCATCCCCAGGGTTGAATCTATTTCTTTCAGGTACAATGTTAATTACATTTCCATATGCCAAATTTTCGATTTGGTCAACGACAACAAATGGGCAAGTTCTAAAAGGTGTGGCATATGACTAATCACACATAGGAAAATGTTTGCTGTGCTAGAAAGATTAAAGAACATTTGAAAACAAATTCAGAAGTACTAGATTTTCATCTGAAGAATGAAAATAAGATCTTTAATATTTTTATTGTATTCTTGCCATCAACATGTAGGAGTATAGGTCCAAATTCTAAACAAGAGAAGGATTTTTGTCTTTTAGGTACAATTTGGACATATGAATTGAAACTATTTAACAATTTTTTATAATACACCAGCCAAATGAAGCCTTGCAAATGACCTCTAAAGATCCCTTCCAACTCTAAGGATTCTATGATTCTGTGATTCTGTATCCCAACAAGGGAGTCAGAGTACAAGCAGGCAGCAGAGCAGCTGGAGTGAGTCAATTACATTGATGAAAACCAAATAACTGACCTCGGAGTTCTCTCACCTTTTTAAATGCAGATTTGTCCTTCCAACTGTACTTTTAGAGAGCTTGACGAGAAAATTACAGAAGTATGTGCAGATTTATGACCATGTGCAGATTTATGAGCTGCAAGTATGCTGACTGACCTATTTATGTAGCTGGACACTAACAGCTCAAATAATCTGGCAAGTAAGTCAGCAACAACTTCAATTCATATACGACTTATAAGAGACCAATGTGAAATTTATATGGGGACCAGAGTTGAAATATATGAAGGTTAAAAGATTAGTTTTTGAATTCTTATCCTTTCTGCTAAGCAACCTCAGTGACTCCTTTTTCAAGTTTCTTGATTGTCCCCAGGACTCATACTTCCAGCTGGTAGAACTGGAAAGGGAAACTCCACGCATCCAAAAGGGAGAATGGCTTGAACCCTACTGGGAGCAAAATGAGACAAAATGAGGATCGGCCCTCCTTGCTCTCACTATTCCTGATCTGCTCGTGTGTGGCATACATGCTGAACTCCAGCAGCTTGGCCAGCATCAGCAGGCAAAGTTCCCAGGTGACATCCCTGGTGCCACACACAGTGCTGAGATAAACAGCCCTTGGCAGGAGCACATCTGGAGAGGCACAGGAGCAGAAACAGTAAGTCTCTGGCCAGAATTTAGCCAGCCCTTGATCCTCTAAGGCAAGCAAACGGACTTCGCATTGCCCAGGGGGTCAGGATTTTGCTTTGATTTTCATCCAGCTGTGCCAGCATATTTCTCTTTCAGGAGCATTCTTGGTTTGGCATGTTCCAAACTGGGTGATACTCCCTCTTTCTTTCTCCTTCCCCAGTATCTGCATATTCTGATGAGCTGCTCTAATTCATGCTTAACCTACAAGCTCTTGCCAGATGGGATAGTTTTAACTTGAAAAGCCATTGGAAGGATGGGGTAAAATCTAAGATTTTCTAAGGTGCCAGTGCACATGACAAATAGTTGGTTTCGGTATCACTCTGTATTTCTCAGTCTTCCAGTAGCTTAGGACACAGGCAAGTATTTGTCAGCTGGGAAATGGCAGTCACTGTCCTAATGCCTGAATGGGAGTGCTGTTTCCTAATGGAGAGAGACCTGGCTGTGCCAGTACCACACAGCAGCTCCTCCGCCCCAGCACAAAACAAGGCAGCTCAGCTCATCACTGCAGAACTAGGCAAGGAGGCCAACCTTCACTAGTATCTCCTAGGGATTCTCCTTTTGATTTTTCTCATTAAGCTGGGCATCGTTCCTCAAAAACAACCTAACACTAGATTTTTGGACTAATTATTAGTGTAAACTCAAAATTTCAATTTATCTTTTTTTTTCATTAAGCCATCTCTTTCCTAAAAAAGAGAAGGTTCATTTCTATGAAAGTCTATTATTTTTAGGTTTTGGGGTTTTTTTTTGTTTGTTTGTTTGTTTTTTGTATTTTTCAAAGCTTTGTGATTTTTTCTGACACACTATTTTTCTTTCATGTTTTAAGAATAACCCATAAGCAAATTTCAAAAATCTAACTAGGAAAACTTCCATGATTGCACGTTCCACGATTGAACATAAGATCCTACAGCTGATATTACATTAAAGCTTGTTCAAAATGCTATTCTCAAGAAAAATATAGCCCATGCTTGAATTTCAGGACTAAGTGGACTTCTGATCTGGCTCTCGGGTATGTAAAAAGTTTTATCTGTCCAGACAAAAATTTATTGGCTAATGGAAAATTAATATTCGCATTGTTTCTCAGTAAAGGGACCGTTCTTAACATGGCAACATCAATTTAAGCATCTATGAAGTCTATACCCCACTAAAAAGAAATGAGGAAGCTATTTTAAAGAGTTTTAATTTCCATCTCTAGACCATAATTTGCAATTTTTCATATTAAGTTACACTGGACATTGGATTGTGAAAATGTGCTGTGTTCCATGGCCTTCATATTTCTTATCTTATGCATTAAGTAGTCTAATGTTACTGGTTTGGAGAGGAAAATCCTCAAAGGAAACTGGTAAGCAAGTTCTAAGCTAAGTGGAAGCAGACAGCTGGAAAGAGGTAATGTAAGATATAGTGGTTTTAACCCAGTGTTACTGGGGTTCTTGCTTATGAGGCTATGAGTGAAGACGATTATCATTTGATGACTCTCTGGTTTAATAAATGAACTGAGTTAGCTCAGTTTTGTACTGGCTGTATTTTCATAAAACTCCACAAACTTGCAACAAGCCCATTTTTTCACCTCTACAGTTAAGCAGCAACAGATAAAACTGTGACACTGGCGGTGGCATCTGAAGCTGTCACACCCACATGCAGTGATGGAGCATCTCCCCAGGGTGGCTCTGAGGAAAAGACTGCACCTTCCTGCCCTGTTAACTGGTCTCCTGCCAAGACAGGAAAATTTGCATGTAGTGGAAAAGAAATGAGCCTACTGTGCTGTAAATGAAATGCTTTGTTCTGGGTTTCCGGACCACTGATCACAGCTAAAAATGGGGCAGGTGTTCACAAAGGTGTGTTGCTCAGAGACTACCAGTCTGCTACTGTCACAGTTCCTGATGCGAAGAAGAAGTTAAAGTCTTCCTTAAAGACTTTTTCTTTCCTCTTTTCTCCCATCACTGTTATCCTATCACTTTCCTTCACCTGTGTTTTTTTTTCTACGCTGTGTAGATGTTACTACTTGAGGTAGAGGAAGTTTCCTAACTTTTTATTTAGGACAAAAGATTACATACAGCAAATACGAATTTGCTATTACTCTACCTATACTGTATCTGTATGTAAACATGTTTCTGACACTATTCATATTGTCTGTTGCAGACTGCATTAGCAACTGTGCTGTATAATTTACAGAGCAAGCTAAATAACTAGTGCTTTTAATTGTGCATATAGGCCTTTCAAAAGCGCACTGAATTATCAAAAGCTTTCTGAAAAGAAAACTCTACAGTGTCAAATGCAAAGCTAAGCCTTGTTTTTATGTGTAGATTCACTTCTGTTTTTTCCCTCACTAAACTAAAATAATGAGTGATTATCTTAGGTGATTTCCATTTAACTTTATGATTAATATAGAGGGATGGCACTTAGAAAGTTTCTAAACTTTTTAGCTTAGCAACTGCTTTCTGTTGCAAGTACTTCCAATCACTGCTAACAAAAGGTTCAGAAATCTCTTACAGTCTCAGCTTAACAAATCAGGTTATGAATCACAAGGTCATCCTCTCATGTTCAGTCCCTATACACAACTGTGGTTGTTTTTTGTTTTTACATTTCAAATAAAAATACTGAGGTCTAATTTAATTCAATGCAAAGCCACTTGGATGTAATTGAGAAAAATAATGGTGGAAATGAATCTAAATTTTCCAAATTGTCAGAAGATAAGTGAAAATACAATTTTCTTCTTCATAAATCATCCAGAGACCACCGCATTTGGCTAAGCTGTAGAAGACCTGTTTCACATCTATTTTCTGTGTTAATCAGAAGAGCAGGTCTTTTACCACAGTCTGTCCCTTCACAGTAGAACAAGTTAATCAGTAGGATATTCTGAGAAACACTTGCCTCATCCCTGCATGTTAAAACCAGTGTACTGAGGCACATAATTACACATTATAAACTCATCATAACAGAGAACAAGAATGGAAGAATAAGGATCCCTGGTGGCAAGGGGTCCTGGGTCCATGGGCGATAGAAACTCAGATCTCTCATAGAAAAATGTTTGTACCTGAGAACCCTGATATTCTGGAGTAATTTGCAAGCTTCTGAGCTGCTCATCTCATCAGGAATGTATGCTTAGAAGTGATATTTTTTACTTTTGTAGCTGACCCGACTTCACAGATTCCACCCAAAATTCATAGGGTAGTAGTTTGAGGAAAAGCAAATGCACAGTATTTACTTTATAGCTTGCACCATGAGAAAAGAATCACCCTCTTGTACTGAAGTACTAATGCTTCACATTCAGAAATCCTCACTCCCCTTGTTCTAGTTCACAGCTTTGTTACTGGGCCTGCCTTGCATCTCTGGCATCCTGCTGTTCTGTATTTCTGCCCTGAGATTAGCTGCTGAATGTTGGGCATGCCGGCAGTGCGCTATGCTCCAGTGCTGGTGTACAGGGCAGATGCTTTATCAAGAGTAACTGTAGTGCCTCCCAGTCTGTGCTCACTTTTACACTTTCTTGTGTTGCGTTTTCCTTACATCTGCCTGGAGCTCGCTATTTCTCTCCTTACAGCCACTTGTTTACATACTTGTTACCATAACCAGTTCCTGATCTGCTGGCTACTTAAACACCCAGCCTACATTGTAGTTTGTCAGGCACTGTGACGAGCAAAATCTTGCCTCTCAGAGGTCCCAGATGTACTGTCTGTGCTCTCTCTCATTAACCCAGGCTCGTTTATTACTGTGGAACTTCCTGTTAAACATCTCCATGGAAGAAAGTAGAATCATTACGTATAATGTTGTCATGTATAACATTGTTTTATAGATCAACCTGTTCAGACAACACACAAATCACACTGCAACATGCTATGGCAACACCACCATGCAAAAAATAGGGGTTTTTGTTTCAAACATTGAGATAGTTTCCTTTGTGGCTGTTTATTTACTTTTTAGTCTTACTGACTTTGTCCCATTGAATTCAAATTTGTTCCTGATTGCAGTAGATTGAAAGCATATTACAGGAAGCCTTTACCTATAAGAAAGTAGTCAAAGGATTACAGTTTTGTTTTAACATGTGAGATATTCCTACAACCTCACAGAACTTTGTACTTTCTCTGTGTTTGTTTCTTGTTCTGATTACTGGAATGTATATGTAATTTAAGTACTTGAGGAAACACTCTTAAGCCTCGTTATATGGGAGGCAGTTTCTGAGAACTGCTTCTCCTTCCCTAGTAACTAAAAAACAAAAACCATGATCTTTGCTGAAAGCTCTCATATTTGTCATTTGAACGCACACAGCTCCACTAACCAGGTCACAGAAAAAGCCACAGATGCACACACACGCACAGCAGCATCAACTGCACAATTCAACAGACAATGCAGACAAACTTGAGTAGAATCCAAGATCTTTCTACCTCTTTTCATAACAGGTTAGTGCTCGCCCTCAGTGTTGGTGTACAGTTTTTATGGCATGGGAAAATGGGGATGTTTCTGCCCTACAAAAATAAATGCGTTGAATGCTTTAGTTGGAACTTTCACAAAGTTTAAAAAAAAAAAATCCAAAGAAACCGGATAAGTAAAAAGAATCCCACATTTCAAGCAATCAGTGGATCTTTTGGCTGGTGGCAAGAGAATGCCCACAGCAAATTTACCAGCCTTCACATTTTTACCTTGGTGAAATATATTTCCAAAATTATTATTAAAAAGAAAATTGCAGTATCCATAATCAAATTGAAATCGCAATCAAACCCTTCTGCATCATCAGCATCAATTCTTTGGTCCTAAAGAAGTTGTGCTAAGCACTGAGGAGGATAGGGAAAGAGAAATTATTATAGTTTATTTTTCTCTATCCCCAATTACAAAAATGGGACAAACGCTTTTCTAGTAAAACCAAAAAAAAAAAAAAAAAAAGAGACAGCAATGAAATCCAATATACTTAAACTGTATCAGGCTTAGTATTTTGGGAGGCACCAGAAAAAGGAACAACATCAAGCAGGTTTTCACAGATTCTTTACTACAAATTGAAAAAAAAAAAATCAAATCATTTCATGCTTCCTAATGTAAAAAGCATTGCTCCCAAAGTTCCATTCCTCCATGTGTGACTGTGGAGGTCAGCAGGAAAGGGACTAGGGAGGAGGGGTTGTAACGAAAGTACATTACAAAGCTGACATTCCTAGGAAAATTTACAAACTGTGATAAATAGACTTTTAACTGTCAGGTTAGAGAAGCAAAAAGGGAAAGGAAGGTTTGGTGAGGGGGAAAGGAGAAGGATGTCCCATCAGGTTTACTAGTCTTCCGAGGCAACAAACTTACCACATTGCGTGTGAATTTCTCAAAAGATGTTCGACGATCCAGTGTGTTTTCCAACTTAAATTTAAAATAAAATTAAAAGAAAAAGGAAGGGAAAAAGAAAAGCAAGAAAAATGGAGTAGAAAAGGACCGATGAAACAATGGACTGCAAAACAAAGTTCGTATAAATAAGGAAGCAAACACAGGTATGAAGCTGTAATGGGACTCTGCAAAACAGCAGATGGGCTAAGCAGATATAGTATTTGACAAAAATCATTTTTCATGGGGATCAAAATGGTTTGATTTAAAAGAAAAACTGAAAATAAAAAGAAATAATGAAGTGTACATCTCGTGTTAATGAACTGACAATCACAAACTTAAGGACTTCACACGGACAGTTGTAGCTTTCTGGTATTTTCAACATCTCTCTCTATATTGGATCTTCAGAAATCAATGTTTGAACAAAAAACAAAATCACACAGTACTTTCATATAATTTTAGGTTGTCATTATAAACAATAGAATGCTATGATGTTAATAACTACCTTATTTCGGCAATGACAGGGCCCTGATTTTGCAAGCACATTGCTCCCAGGTCATTCTAGGAGATCACTATTTAGAGCACTCTAATAAAATTATTTATCATTATAGAACTCTGCATTGCACAAGCTGCTCCACATACTCTGGGCTATGCCTTTTCGGGAGTCATTCCATAATCTGGGCTTCTCTAAGCAAACATTACATGCCAAGACATGAAGCTCTGATTGCGTAAGTGTGACATGATCAGTCTTTCAAGTCATATTTCTAATCTGTTTGAAACTATTCATGTAATAATAGGGAAAGGAATAGGATTAGGAAGCCCCTATTTTTATAGTTGGAATCAGAAGTTATTCATACGAATGAGACTGTTTCTAAACACATTCTGTCGATTTTACAGGTGGAATAAAGAGAACAACGGTTATTACATAAGCAAACTTGCAAACATGAAAGACTATTCTTCTGGGATTTTATTTTATTTTTTAATGTATTTGTAAAGCACTTTGCAATTTAAGGTGCTTCATAACAGAGAAAACAGTACAATATGGGATGTAAAAATAAAAATAAGTTTTGCTAGAATAACTTATTGCAACATGCCCACATGCAGGATATATACACATATATGTATATTGAACTCCTGTGTGTATGTGACCCTCCAAACACGCCAAGTTGGTCACCTACCAGATATCCAGTTGCACTGGCACAGGGGAGAGAAGACTGAGTATTGTTGCAAACATAACCACTGCTTTGCACAGTGGCAAGACAAAGGCAAGATGGACCAATACCTTTTTCTTGGCCTGTAGCAGCTCCTGGTAGGCACTGGATCGTATAAAACGAGGATAAGAATCACTTTTCATCAGTTTGTAAATGTGCTCCTGAAAGGAAAAGAATGTGCTGTTACTCCCACAAAAGAAGATATAGGTGAAACAGGAGGCAGTTGTATATCTTTAAATGTACGCCAGCTACTGCTACTTAGAAATGTTATGAGGTAAGGCTAGCTGAGGTTGCAGTTCCTCCGCTAAAGATGAGCTGCTCTCTGCCCTTAAACCAGAAATTCCACCTATTTGTTACATATGAAGGATATAGCACACCTTCCTTAAATTTACTGTCCCTACTTTTACTACAGAATTATTTTTTCTGAGAATTTACAACTCAGTTCTATCTTATGGCCCAGTTTCAAACCTCCCTTACATCAGTCAGTTCACTTAAGTGACCACATCAGGAGCCTCAGATCCTTTCCCATCAGATTTTCTGAACTAGTTTCTGGAGATGCTTTTCTGACTTGATATGCTTGAAAAGGTTGTAGGTTTCTAATTTAGCACTACAGATAAGTGCTTAACCTAGAGAGGGTGTCCCCTGGCTACTCTTGGAAGCATTATTTGAGATATGTTTATTCTGCTACCCAGCTGATAATATAAAAAGGAATATGCACATGCAAATTGAAAAACAGTTCCAGGCTAATCGAATTTTGAAGATATTTATTCTTCAGAGACATATAAAAAATTGATAACACTAATCCAGAAAAAAGTGACACAGGCAGTTTATTGAGCTTTTCTTCTTGCAACATTCTCATCTCTGTAAAATAAAATAATTAAAATAAACAAGCAAACAAACAAAAAAACTCACTAAAAGTCTATAACATAAAACATTTTATAATCCCATTCCAGTTATAATGTTGGGAGAGGGATTTTTAGGAAAAGCAATCTGAACAGGAAGTATTCTCACAAAAAATATTTTTAGAAATGTACTGCATTGTGTTAGCTGTTTTCATTTTCTTTTTCATTTAAGCCCTACCTTTTACCACAGGAAACTTTAGCAGAGAAAACAGGAGACAGTAAATAAACTGTACAGTAAATACTGTTTTTGAGGTTGGTACTGCATGCAATTAATGAATAGGAAAAAACACCATATTAAAATTATAGTGATGTAAAATTAAAGCTGATTTTTTATCTTTGATTTGTTAGAAACTCTAGAGAATGATTCTAAGTGCCTTTCATTATGTTTCCTACACTAAGCCAAGAAGTTCTGGCATATAGTCAGAACTGAGGCTCGTTCATTTGGGGAGTTTTAATTCCATTCAGTTTATACAAGAGCAGCTGATTCAGGCAATTGAGAGCAGAAGGGAATCGTACTGGCATACATATCAGTGATGATGGGCATTAAAATGCTATATCTGTGCAAAAATCTACCCTATAAAAACAAGACAAAATTAGGTTGCATTAATATTGTTAATGTACAATAAGTCAGGAATTGAGGATGGATATTATTTAGCACAATTGGTCTATTTTTACTTTTGTATCACTCTCATTTGATATGGAATCCCACAGCACCATCTTTCAAGTACAGGAACGCTTTTCAAAGCATTTTAAAGCACAAGTAAATGACTTGGTGTCTGCCAAAAGGAGTTATTAGTGGTCCCTTTCCCAAGAGGCAGAGCCCCACTCCTGACTGAACTCTGCCACTGCAGGTGGGGCACAATGAGAAGTCCTAAAGCATCAAGCTGGAGTTGGGCCTGCCCGTTTTACTCTGCAAAATGGATCCTTCCTGGTTCAAGCTGTATGCTGAACTGCATCAAATATACAGAAGCCTGACTGCAGGAAAAGATTCTTTCTTGCATATGACAGCATACTCTACCTCTTTCAGAAACTGAAGGGGAAAAAAAAAGAGGGGAAAAAAAGAGAGACCTGGAAGTAAACTGATCTGAAGTTGAAACTTTACATCAATTTTTATGAAAAAAAAATTGGATGCTGGCAAGGAATTTAATTTTCCTTTTCTGACTCAATTGCAAAAATGTATTTTCCTTTCAACCTTTAAACTTGCTAGAGCTTTTATTTGTTCAACTTGTTTTTGCTGTATGCTAAATTCCTATATCTCCAGTGGCTCAGTCTACTGTAAGCAACACCCACTCGTTTGGCTTAACACAGAGTAGTTAAAATGAGTATGAATGATATAGTGTTTAATGACAATATTATTGTTGCATCATAGGTTGCTATTATAATAGCAATATGAGAGCACACAAATGTTCTTTCTTTTTAAATTGGTAGAATTATTTCCCTTCCTATTTAGGGCAGAGGCACTTTCTGAACAAGTAGAAAGGCCAGATTCAATTTCCCTTTTGCTTTGAGGGACTTACAGCAGTATCTCCTGGCTCCCAAGTTGATGTCCTAATAATCAAGCTGTAGAAAATTCTGTAGGAATATGATCTCAATCTCTTCTTCTGACATCATTTCACTTTGCATTAATAATTAAATTTTCATCACTGGGCTGCTTATGAAAAAGGGAGGATGGCAGTAGTTCTACAACTTTTATTGTGAATCCAGTTATTTTCTATTGCATTTCTCAGAAGACTTCAAATATAAAATATTAAGCTATGAGTCAAATGAAGTTTCATTTAGTACTTAAGTGCTTGGTTTTTTGTTTTTTTCTTCTTTTTTTTTTGTGGGGGGAGGGGAGGGGACTTTTGTTTTTCAGTTTTATTTTATTTTTTCCCCTGAGGAAAACAGAAATTTGTATTTTACTGCTGTAAGTTTTGCTCCCATCTCAAAAAGTAAGCATCTTCACAACCTAGCTCTAATCAAAAGTATCTTTTGATTATGGTATTCAAAAATGTACTAACTCAAACCCCCAAAAGTCAGATAAGACATTTACAGACTGTTGTTTACTCCTATAATACTGCTTATCAAAGAACACATCCTTAGGATGTTCTGTAGATGATAATTTAATACAACATCCATGGTATATGATATTTCTGCACAAACCACTACCAAGTTTTTTTCTCACAAGTCATATTTTCTTCATGATGAGAAGCCTCGCTATTATAAATGACTACAGCAGTTTTGGACAAGCATTAAGAGAACAGACACTGAGTCTGTCTCAAGGGAAGTCCTTCACAGGCAGATATTGAGAACTAGAAATTGATGCATGACAAACCCACTTGAAGACTCTACTCCGGATACAGAAGTTTCATGAACAGAATTAATCATAGAATCATAGACTCGTAAAATACTTAGAGTTTGAAGGGACCTCTAAAGGCCATCTAGTCCAACACCCATGTAATGAACAGGGACATGCACAGCTAGATCAGGTTGCCCAGGGCCTGATCCAGCCTCGCCTTGAAAGTCTCCAGGGAACGAGGCATCAACCACATCACTGAGCAACCTGTTCCAGTGCCTCACCACCCTCACTGTAAAAGAGTTTTTCCTTATATCTAACCTAAATCTACCCTCTTTGAGCTTGAAGCCTCCAGATGCAAATAAATGTTACACATTTGAATTTCCAAAGTATCGGTTTGGGAAACAGAACATTACTGTTTAATTCTCAAATATATCTTATTTCACGCATATGCATTTCAGTAGCCAATATTCTGTTTCAGATGTCCATAAAAAAAATTGCAGACTGACCTGAGCATCTTCAAATGTGTATCTTCCAGGGTCCTTTACATTCTGTGTGGTTTTGTCATAACTTTTTGAATCTAGATTGATGGCACTGGGTGCACCTGGAGCAAGAAATTCTTGCCAGATTTCTTGAACGCGAGCAGGAACTTCACGGATAGGCCTCTTCTTCAGGTCTTCTACTGCTAACCAGAACCTATAGGCACAACATAGTATCTTGTCTTCCATCTCAATATAATCACTAATGAAATGGTGACACTTTACTTCACTCTTAAAAAAGAGTAAGGTAACTAAAGGTTTCATATAAAACATACGAAAATAGGCAAAGTCTATCAATTTATGCTGGGATCAAGACTGGTATGCCGTGTCAGGCAATCCAACTGCCATAAAAAGCAATTACAAGCCTAGACAAGACAGGTGAGCAATCCTTCATTATTTATGTATGTGTAGCTTTCTTAGGAGAAGGTTTTCATTTAACTGGAATTAAACTGAGGTTTCATTTCACCTGAGCCACAAGGTCTTGTATCACTTATAAACCTATTGCTTTTTGACATTCCTTCAGAAGCTAATAAGAACTTATGCTCCTGATATCTACGTAAATCTAAGTCCTGCTAAGGTATCAGTCAAATAACTGTATCGGTAATTTTGCTACTTTTACTCCAGAAATTATGTATAAAAAGGAAAAGCATTTCTATAATTTCATTTCTTTGTTCAGTATTGCATTTCTATACCTTTTTTTTTTTTTTTTTTTTTTTTTTTTTTTTTTTTTTTTTTTTTTTAACTGCAGTGCTGAACAGAAGCACCCATTCTCTCTCCTGCTGCAGAACAAACCAGCATCAGGCAGCCACATACAGTGACAGCCAGTTCATGGTATCCTTCTCATTCTAGAGAAGGATCACTAGAAAGGGCTTGATCAAGCTGTGATCACAGCCAGCTAGCTATGAGCTTTTTTATTCTGTTGTTATTTCCTATTATGAGCTCTTTATTGTTACCTCTCTTATGTCTATTCGAACTCTCACTGCACAAAACTCAATTAAATTAAATTAAATCAGGATCTCATGCTTATGTACGCTGCAGAACACTTACCCAGTTGTGTTTTTTTTCCTCAGAGAGCTCAATTAAAGTATGATTTTTATTATGTTACATATGCAACCACTGTAACTTTTCTGTATTGTTTTGACATGGATGGGCCTATGAAACAGGTCAGCTGAAGTCTGATGTGAGTTAACTGTGAAACAAGCCAGATTTTTACAAGGCTGACAGCTAATTTGGGTGGACCTTTAAAATGTCGTTCAGTCCTATTTAAAGCATAAAATCAACTTGAAATCTCCTTGCTTTGTCCAACAGTGAATGGTTGGAGAGAGGAACTGTGGATGAGTGTTCAGGTAAACAAAATAATACCACACTAAGTACAAGTCATAATATAGTTACTGCAACAACTAATAAGAGAGGACAGTAAAGCACTGTAAAGAAAGACTTAGAGTATTCCTCCTATGACACATTCTTCAATTGAGATAATTTACCTTCTGGACAGCAATTAATCTTTCACAGTTCTGTTTTGAAACTGCTTTGTAGCACAGATGGAAGGAGCCCGTGCTCATGGCTTCCAAGCCACTACAATCAGTGTCACAGTACCAAGCTGACTATTTTAGGTACTTCTACATCTTCCAGTTACCATAGCATTTATGCACAGCCTTTCAGTCTGTTGATCCCTTAAAAGTCTCCAAGAGGTAAAGAAGTAATATTGTCCCAGTTTTGCAAATACATTAATAATGTACAGTGTTTTCTCCAAGGTCACAGAGTCTGCGCCAACACAAAAAAAACTTTAGTTTCAAATATTCTGAGTAGCAACACTTATTTCTATGATCTGCAATGTGAATTGAACACAGTTCTGCACAAAGCCCACAGATATATTCTGGGAATCTGACGGCAATGCAGTAAGTATAAAGGCCTCAAAACTCAAGTTTAAAAACTGCACAGCTCAGAAGCTCTAACTCAGTTCACTCTGTCAAATTTGGGCAACCTACTTTGGTTTCCTTAAGCTACTTTTAATATTTGCATTTAAAAGTGCATATCCTGCAGTGCCAACCCCTTTAAACGCATCTTCTGGGACTGACTGATTACTCATGTGTATCAAAGTCAGGTAAGGAATAGAAAAATGAAAGAGAAGGATGTTCTTTGTAAACACACATTTTCTATCACCCTGCAGACATCCTGAGTATCTAGCTCAAAGCTGTCACATTCTTGTTTGCTCCTTTATATGACTGCCAATATTTCTGGAAGTCACTACAAGCATGCCTGAGGATGCTATTTTCTTTTTCAAGTAAACTGTTTCCATACAGTAGGTTATACTCAATTATGGGAAAAGAGATGGGAGAGAAATTGGACTTCTTTGAGTAAACAAGAAGCTTTCAATATGGAATAGCAAGGTTGTATAGATACATTCTTAGAGGCTGAGCATCAGATTTTCAATAAATTAATTTTATTCTACCCTTCTAACATTAGCATTTAAAAGCTCTATTGGAAATGTGAGGCTCTAAATATAGAAAACACTTTAAAAGCATGAAGAAAATGCTGATTTCTGTAGCATACTATGTCTAAGAAGCTTATTCACAGCCAAAACCCAGTTCACTATTTTAACCTACTTTTCAATTTCTTAATCTACATTTAAGAAAAAATGCTTACCCTCTTCCCACATAAGAGTTAAAGTCAAATATGCAAAATTAGGAAAGGCCAAAAATGAGGCTGCTACCTCTTGCATTTTCTAAAATAACCTTTCTAAATATCACATGGCTACCAAAAGCACAGATTATTGAAGGAAGTGGAAATGGATTCTGCAAGATCTCAGCAAAGGCCTCAAATCAAAATATGTGCCTGTCCACTTTTATAGCTCTGCCTCACAGGCTGTGACCAGAGCAAGGGAAAATTCCAGTAGCAAAAGGGTATGTCTGCAACAGTAAATATATAAAAGGGGAAGAGAGGAGAGAGGGGATCCCAACTGCATTTTCTGGACAAATCTTGTGTAGCACAGACTTGGTGCTACATTTCACCAGGAACTACAGCTTAGCTTCTTTCCTTGAATGAAACTTGAAAATCTTGTTGATGTAGGTTTGCTTCAGCCATAGAGATCCTCTCTAGCAGATGCTCAGTACCATTTGAATAGACAGTCTGAGGGCCTGGATATAAACCTTGCTGCTTTGTTCATTCCAGCATTTGGGGTGTCTCATGCTGGGTCACAAGCCAGATGTATGCTGAGTGAGAGTGTATAGCATATGAGAGTTGTACCTCCAGCCACATGACATGATAGGACACATGCTGAAAGACATCTGGGGCTTATGTCCTCCAGCTGGACTACTTTCAAAGTGTGGGTGGCCGTGCCAGATAAATAGCACAGCTGCATCACAACTTCTGTCCCATTAACTGACCTAAATGTCTGAGGCAGCCAACAGCAGATCCCAGATTAAGCTAATCAGTTGTATTTAGCGCATAGGAACACAGGAACACGGAGTGAGGAAAAAAGCTGCAGTGATTCTCAACGAATGTGTGAGAATTAAGCAATGTTGAGAAAAGCAAGGTGGGCTTTGCAACCAGTGTATGTGTCACAAAAGGTCAGATACAGACCCCAGTGCTTTCAGCAAGATCTTAACAAATTGCACTGAGAAAAACAGCTAGCATTTTTTCTAGGGGCATGAAAGATTACCCTTCGACTCCTAGAAACCACCTTCTTGCCAAATACAACTTCAAACTTCAAGATATAGTAGTGCAAGAGTTCTTAAAAAAAATGGGAGAGAATTAAATCTGGCAATTCATGTCTTCTGACCCGCAGAAATGACAATATTTTGGGGACTTGGAGTTTACATTTCTGTCTGAAACAGAAGTAAAGCACAGGCAATTTCAGCCTCAAAGATTACATTTTGGCCATGTTAGCACTCAGAACAAGGTCACATAATCAACGGTATGAGGAATAAACATTACCAGTGCCTCAAAGAAAGTGTCATTACCAAATGCTTCTGTTCAGATTTGCCACACTATCAAGTACAGTTAATTGTTCATCATACGTTTATAACTTCCCTGTTAGTGAAGACTGGTCATCAGTAACAAAGAGCAACAAAATAAGAAAGTGAAACAAGCTGGATTAAGAAAAAGAACTTTGCCTCTTGCACCATTCTCCCTCTAGTGCTCTAGTAAAAGTACTGTCATGCTGTAATTAAAATAATTACCAGTACTCCTGGAGTAAATAAAACAAAATTAAGCACTATGACTGAAACAATTTGTGGGCAAAATTACACATTTTGATAGTACTTTTTAATTCATTTATTTTACAGGATATAATCACAACATCTATTTCCAGTATAAAACATTTTTACAGCAATTTATGAGTCCATGATAAAAATCTCACACAATCTCAGCTTGCAGAGGTCTGAGCACATCAACTTCATCAGGAAAAAACACCTTAATTTAACTAAATTCTCAGTCCCTCTCCTTTCTCTGAACAGACAGAACTCAATGCCTCTTTTCCTTAACTTGTTCATTCATTATGGAAGATAATAAATGAGGGTCAAAGGAAAGGGCAACAGGTCCAGTGGCTTTTGCTTCTGTGTATCATGGAAGATGTTCTGTCACTGCCCTCCATTCATTAACCTGTGAGGCTTTTGCAACTTTGGAGATCACCCTTACTGCAATACTGCATAATAGACTATGACATGCTTTCAGACTGGCAGCGCTGAGACCATTTAGATCTTCCAATCATTGGCAATTCCTACAAAACAACCACATAGGAGCAAATGTACAGTTCACATATGAATGCTATTTTTCCAAAGAATTCTGCAGCATGAAGACAAAAGAAGGGGATGGAGAGGAATGGAAATTTTCTACAGAGATGAAGAAATTCCGTTTCCAGGTGCCACATTTCAGTAATATTCATTTCACTAGGTGAAATCTTTGAAAATCCCCTTTCCCATGCTTGAACAGTCTTCTGCAGCACTGGATCAAGCCAAAACTTAAGCCTCGTGAATTCTGAATATTGGTTACCTTGTTGGTAATAGTCAGTGGGAATTTTTATAAATTATCTAAACAGTATGTTACTTCAGCTGTTTGCTCTCCTGTATTGAACTGTATGCAAAGTGATCCATTCAAAACAGCTGCATGATAAGGAGAGATTACAATTCATAGATATGTTAGGTGAATGCAGAATCCATTCTGGCTATTAGTAAACTGCAGTCACATTTCAATTAAACTGCCATGCTGATAAACCTTATCAGACTTATTCAAGAGCACTTTGCTAAATGATCAAGCAGAGCTAGATTCATAAGATGGCTTAGAGTTTTACTGGATGTCTCAGTTCTCTCTCTCAGAAGGAGGATAGGTAGTATTCCTTTGCTGCCCTTTACAACACCCCTGGAGAGGGAAATACTATTTATTCCAATTTATGGACAAAATAAAAAAAAACAACAGAGAGAGACAAGAAGTGAGCTCTGATTGCATTCCTCTTGATTGCACAGTTCTTAGTTTAACTCATGACTCAAGTTTCTTTATCCCTGTTCTGTTTCTTAAAACACAATCTGTATCCTCTAAGACTCAGATTCTCAGCCAGTTTAGGCACTCTCAGTTCACTTTAATGAAACGGTAATACTGGGACATTTAACTACTTAGATGATCACACTTGAATACAAACGGTGTATCTGATAGACTTAACAATAGATTCACATTTCAGGCTTTTTTTTTTTTTTTTTTTTTTTATAAGGGAGGTATAAGAATTCTAATCAATTAATACTGAATCTCTCTGTAGTGTCTGAATATCTTTTGTACTGTATTGGGTAGCTTGTATCCACAGTCCCAGCTGTCTTATCTCCCTCATGGCACTTATTGTAAAATTTATCATGACTATGTCTGCAAAAGGACAAGAGCTAGCTACTGACTTGAATTCACACTGTCGCAGTAGGAAGATGTGAATGGAAATGTTTTGTTCAAGGTGGCTGCCAAATCCAAAAATAAGAAAAAATAAATTGCTGTAGTGAGGTTAATAGCTGAGCAAACAAATAGGTAGTCTTTTAACTTTAAGGTTTCTCTAACAATAATGCTTGAAACCACCATGCCCCAAATGCTTTTAATTTCTGTTAGTGTGACCTGTAATATTTTGACTCTCATACACAACAAGCCTTACAAATTTATGCTTTGTAACCTGATGTTATTGTTTCAGCTTAACTGTGGATTGATTTCCCCAGTTTGAGAATACATAACTGTAATTCTGAGCTTGTGAGACAGTTTTCAGTTAATCATCACAGAAAGCCCCTTTAAAGAAAGAATTTGATCCCCTGCCTGATTCTTCCCAATGACAGACTTTAAGCTCATATTCACTACTGCTGTTATATATTTTATAATACCAATGTAAAAATCTAGAGAGATAGAAGATGGCATGCCAAGGAATCTGCTCTTAACAGATTTCTCTAGTGTATTTTTCTGGATCAGTCACTTGCAGTTTGCCTGTGGTTAGTGTTGTAAATAGGATTAGAGAAAAGAGCTGGGGATTATGTGGGTAACACTGTAGTTGGCAGAAAGACAAATGAATCACAGAAATGCACTGAAACTGCAGTACATACTAGGCTGGATAGGTTTATGTTTGAACAGCTGTTCTGCATAAGGAATTGCCAGGATGTTTTGTGAGTGAAAAATGATTTTTTTTCCTCTTTTGGTATCATGCTGACTTCACCATTGGATTTGTTAATTAACAAAAAATCTTTATATGTCACTAATGAACTTATCAGCATAAAAATTGGGCTATATTTCCACGTTCGAGCTGTATTTCCAGGGAGGTAAAGTAAAAAAAAAAAGTCATTTGGGAAATATAAGGTATAGAGTACATAATATACATTTGTGATGCAAAGTTCAGTGTATGAACATGGTCAGCAACTTAGAGAAATCCATCTCTAGTTATTCTGCAGACAATCCTAAATTAACAACAAGGAGGTCTGTGCAGTTACTGAGCATTTAAGGAACTAACACCACAAAGTGCTAAATGCCTCTTGTAAAATGCTACATAAAGGTAACTAGTATGAAAGGTTATACTGCGCCGCTTTGGAGTAAGTACAGGCACACACACAAAGAAAAAAGGTTCAGGAACTTTCTAAGTTTTGTAATGTAAGCAAATAGGATTTTATATTCCTTATGCTATTGGTGAATGAGAAGTGGTACAGATGACATTTGACAAGATGGAATATAGAGAAAACTGTGGCATACATGCTTATGTACTATATACAGTCTGACTCATCAGTCGAAATACTGTTACTGGTTCCTCTGGAGTAATCCTTACCATAAGACTTCCTCAGAACAGCAACACCAAATATGCTGTAAGCCAATGGATGGAATATTATTTCTCTCAGTCAAAGAATATTTCTCTTGAAACATTTGGAATAGCACTTTGAAAAATCTCTTTGAAATAATACTGCTTATATACATATGTGATTTAAGATTCATAATTGTCACGGGTTATCTCTGGATACAAGTCCGTGACAGGGGGGCACAGGCCCCGGAAAAAAAAAACGGAAGAGCGAGGGAAAAAAAAAAAGAAAGGGGTACGAACGGTTTGCCGCGCGATCCGGCCGGCCCCGGGCCACGCGCTCCGGGAGAGGGGGAAGGGCAGGGAGCTAGTGGATGGTTTTAACAAAAAGGAATGCACCAGCAGTAGATCTGAGAAGGAACGGTAATTTACTAAATTTAACTAAATCAAACAAAATGAGAGAGAAAAGAGTATCCAAAACGCGAGATCAAACCACAATACCGCGAGGGAACCACGTGCTGTTCTCCGCGGCGAGCTGAGAAGGCTGAGCCGGGCAGCGGGGGAAGCCAGGCGCTCGGTCCGGTCCGGAGCTCCACCCCCGCTTCCTCTTCGCGCCAAGTCCTCCCCAGGGAAGCCGCACCTCTCCTCCCGTCAGGATACTCCACATGCCCATAAGGGGCAGTAAACGGAACCAGAACATTAACTCTTTAACTCCTACTGGTTCACATGATGTTCTGATGTGGAATACTGATCACAAAAGAAAAATCACCAAACCACAACATTCCACCCCTTATTCCACATCACCACATCATGCTTAACATATATCTACATACGAACAAACAGTAATTAGCATGCACTACATACGCACTATCTGAACAACAATAATTAACATGCATTACGTATACACATATCTATATACATATATATACATGGAATCACTGACTGCACTCCCCCAGCATCAAATTCCCTTGTGGTATGCACTGGACGTCCCCATTTTCCTCCATCACCCACCAAGTGCACCCAGGTCCCTGTGCAAAAACAGTTCCACGGAGTGGTTTGCCCTTTCCAGAAGCTGGAAAGACCCAAACCGCTTTTCCCAACATGCTTTTTGCATGTATTACAGGGACCTTATCTCCCTCTACAGTATGTAGGGAGCTGGAGTGGGTAGGACCATCTCGATTGACCGATCCTCTGGTGTTGACCAGCCAGGTGGCTTCTGCCAAATTCTTCTCCCAGTTCTTAAATGTTCCACCGCCCATTGCTTTCAACATGGTTTTTAACAACCCATTGTAGCGTTCGATCTTACCAGAGGCCGGTGCATGGTAGGGGATATGATAAATCCACTCGATGCCATGTTCTCTGGCCCAAGTATCCACAAGTGAATTTTTGAAATGAGTCCCATTATCCGACTCAATTCTTTCTGGGGTGCCATGTCGCCACAGGATTTGCCTCTCCAGGCCCAATATGGTGTGTCGGGCGGTAGCATGGGGTACTGCGTATGTCTCAAGCCACCCAGTGGTTGCCTCCACCATGGTGAGCACATAATGCTTACCATTGCGAGATCGTGGCAAGGTGATATAATCAACCTGCCACGCCTCCCCATATTTATACTTTTGCCATCGCCCTTCCCCCCAGAGAGGTTTCATCCTCTTGGCTTGTTTAATTGCAGCACATGTGTCACAGTCATGAATAACTTGCGCAATAGCGTCCATAGTTAAGTCCACCCCTCGGTCTCTAGCCCACTTATATGTTGCATCTCTTCCTTGATGGCCTGAGGTCTCATGGGCCCACCGAGCTAGAAATAACTCTCCCTTGTTCTGCCAGTCCAAGTCTATCTGAGCCACCTCAATTCTGGCAGCTCGATCTACCTGATGGTTATTTTTATGTTCTTCAGTAGCCCTGCTCTTGGGCACATGGGCATCTACGTGACGCACCTTTATAACCATATCTTTTGTTCGGGCAGCAATGTCTTTCCAAAGTTCAGCAGCCCAAATAGGTTTACCCTTCCGTTGCCAGTTGTTTTGTTCCCACTGCTGTAACCACCCCCATAAGGCATTTGCCACCATCCATGAGTCAGTGTAAAGATAAAGCATTGGCCACCTCTCCCGCTCAGCAACATCTAAGGCCAGCTGGACCGCCTTTACCTCTGCGAACTGACTTGACTCTCCTTCTCCTTCGGTGGCCTCTGCAACTTGTCGTGTGGGGCTCCACACAGCAGCTTTCCATCTGCGATGCTTCCCCACAATACGGCACGATCCATCCGTGAACAGAGCAAATTTCTTTTCATTTTCTGGTAGTTCGTTGTATTGGGGGGCCTCTTTAGCACGTGACACCTCTTCTGCCAGTGATGTGCCGAACTTTTTGCCTTCAGGCCAGTCCATGATCACCTCTAAGATTCCTGGACGGCTGAGGTTCCCCATCCGCGCTCTTTGTGTAATCAATGCAATCCACTTGCTCCAAGTGGCATCAGTAGCGTGATGGGTGGAGGGGACCTTTCCTTTAAACATCCAGTTCAGCACTGGCAGTCGAGGTGCCAGAAGGAGCTGCGTTTCAGTGCCAATTACTTCAGAAGCAGCCCGAACCCCCTCATATGCGGCTAAGATCTCCTTTTCAGTTGGAGTGTAGCCCTCTTCCGACCCCCTGTATGCTCGACTCCAGAATCCCAGGGGTCGGCCTCGGGTCTCTCCAGAGGCTCTTTGCCACAGACTCCAAGTGGGACCTTTCTCCCCAGCAGCAGTGTAGAGGATGTTCTTTACATTCTCTCCCATCCGTACTGGCCCTAGGGCCACAGCACGGGCTATCTCCTGTTTAATCTGTTCAAAAGCCTGCTGCTGTTCAGGACCCCATGCGAAACTGTTCTTCTTTCGCGTCACCTGATAGAGGGGGCTTACTATGAGGCTGTAGTTTGGGATGTGCATCCTCCAAAAGCCCACTACACCCAGAAAAGACTGTGTCTCTTTCTTGCTAGTGGGTGGAGACATACTGGTGATTTTGTCGATCACATCTCCTGGGATGTGACGACGCCCATCTTGCCATTTTACTCCTAGGAACTGAATTTCCTGGGCAGGTCCCTTCACTTTGTTTCGCTTAATAGCGAAACCGGCACGCAGAAGAATTTGAATTATTTGGTCTCCTTTCTTAAAGACTTCTTCTGCTGTATCACCCCACACAACAATGTCATCAATGTACTGCAGGTGCTCAGGAGCACCGCCCTGTTCCAATGTGGTTTGGATCAGCCCATGGCAAATAGTCGGGCTGTGTTTCCACCCCTGGGGCAAACGGTTCCATGTGTACTGAACACCCCTCCAAGTAAAAGCAAACTGTGGCCTGCATTCTGTGGCCAACGGAATGGAGAAGAATGCATTGGCGATGTCAATGGTAGCATACCATTTGGCTGCTTTTGACTCCAGTTCGTACTGGAGTTCCAACATATCTGGCACAGCAGCGCTCAGTGGGGGTGTGACCTCATTCAGGCCACGGTAATCTACCGTCAGCCTCCATTCTCCACTGGCTTTACGCACCGGCCATATGGGGCTGTTAAATGGTGAGTGGGTTCTGCTGATCACTCCCTGACTCTCTAGCTGACGAATCAGCTTGTGAATGGGGAGCAAGGAATCCCTGTTAGTGCGGTACTGCCGTCTGTGCACCGTTTTTGTGGCAACTGGTACCTGCTGGTCTTTTACCTGTAATAACCCTACAGCAGACGGGTCTTCTGACAGGCCAGACAAGACAGACAGCTGCTTAATGTTGTCTGTATCTACAGCAGCTATTCCAAAAGCCCATCGGTATCCCCTGGGATCCTTGAAATGCCCACTTCTAAGATAATCTATACCAAGTATGCATGGGGCCCCCTGTCCAGTTACTATAGGATGCTTCTGCCAGTTTTTTCCGGTGAGGCTTATTTCTGCCTCCAACACAGATAATTCCTGAGAGCCCCCAGTCACTCCAGAAATAGAAATCAGTTCTGTTCCTTTATAACTCGAAGGCATCAGAGTGCACTGAGCACCGGTGTCCACCAGTGCTTTATATTCCTGTGGTTCTGATGTGCCAGGCCATCGAATCCACACAGTCCAATACACTCTATTATCCCTCTCCCCCCCCTGGCTGAAGGCAGGGCCCCTCTATTTGTTACCTGCAGTAACGGGAGCAACTTCAGTGGCGGTTGAGCTGCTTTGTAATTCTCTCACCCGTGCTCGTAGTGCAGGAGTGGGTTCGTCGTGCCACTTCCTCATATCCTCTCCATGCTCACGTAAGTAGCTCCACAGGGCAGCACGAGACATAAATTTACTGCGGTCCTTTGCTCGAGGGGGAGGGCGTTTACCTTTGATAGCTGAAACTTGAATCATTTTGACAAGCTCCTTCAGCACATTCCTTTGACTGTCCTGGTCTTCATCGGGTGTTTCTGATACTGCCACAGGTTCATCACGATGAGTCACTAGGGACAATTCCTCCCGCATACTGTCCTGGCTCTTCTCCATTTTATCTAGTCTTTCTGCCATTTGGCAGATGGCTGATATGGAAGCATGGGATGGTGGTAATTTTTGGTCCAGGTTTTGAAGCGCAACAATCAGTTCACAGAATGCAGGTCTTTTGTCTAGGTCTTCCCATCTACCGATCGTTGTTACCAGTGAAGCTGCATACCTTTCCGGTGCCGTTCTTGTGAGCTTTCGCCATATTTCGGGTGTAGTCGGTGTTTTCTCAGGATCATGGTCCTGTTCTGGGTCATTCGAAACAAACGCAGGATCATACAGCATTTCTACTATGGCTGTTTCTCTCAAGTACTGGATGCCTTTCTCAACAGTATTCCAGACTTTCATCCCAGGCTGCAGCTCGGCTCTGAAGGGATATTTTTCCTTCACAGCCAATAACAATCGTTCCCAGAGGGTGGCGGCTCCGTCCAGACATCTACTAATCCCTCTGTCAATAGCTGTGTCTCGGGCGATGTTTCCTAGTTGGCGAGCTTCGCTACTATCTAGGGACACGCTACTGACCCCGTTGTCCCAACACCGAAGCAACCAGGCGAGAACAGTTTCACCCGGGTGCCGCATATACTCCTTTCTTATGCCTTGCATTTCAGTCATTTTCAGGGATCGACGAGTAGTGATGACAGTGACTCCCTCTCCATCATTCTCCTCTCCATGTCTCTCACTTTTCTTGGTTGCCTTTCTCGGTGGTGGTGGTCTTGAGGAGAGCCCCTCATCCGGATCTTCTTCTGCTTCTTCTTCTTCTTCTTCCCGTTCTAGACGTGAGGACACCCGTTTCCATTTCCGGCCTTCCACAGGGGCAACTGACATTGATACTGGTGCCTCCTGTGATTCATCAAGATCGACTTGGAAGTTTTCCCTTCTGGCTCGGATCTCGGTTTGGAAACTCTCTCTCTCAAGAATAGTATTATATAGAGCTCTGTAAGCGCAAGCCAAACCCCAAATAAGCCGTTCCTGCTCAGATCTTCCTGAGCTGCACCATCCCTTACCTAAATACTCGTTTAGTTCCTCAGGGTCCCACAGGTGTTCAAGAGTAAAATTCCATGACACCGGGGGTCCCCACGCTTCCAATCTTTTCCCTAAACCTCTCCATATTCCCTGCCACTCCACATTCTCTGGTTTTGGGTGCAGCTTCCTCCATATAGTGTAAAATCCTATCCCAGAGAGTACATTCAGGGAGACTGATAGCACCATACCTAAGCTGGCATCCTGGACATGCATAAGAAGCTCTGAAGAGCACCTGTAAAGCAGTCCAATCACCGTATGATGTGTTAAATTAGCCGGGATGTCTAGGAACCAGATAGGTATCCCCATGAGTGCTCTTAATTGGCTAAAGGCAGTTACAACTTCGAGACAGAACATGAGGAGCTCTAAAAGGAACCAACATGTTTTAAGGAGCATAAAGATCCTTAGTCCTCTGTACAATAATCTTGAGATGAAATAAAGATTCCTCAATGCCCGCATTCTCCACCAATAATTGTCACGGGTTATCTCTGGATACAAGTCCGTGACAGGGGGGCACAGGCCCCGGAAAAAAAAAAAAGAGACAAAAGAGCGAGGAAAAAAAAAAGAAGGGGTACTAACGGTTTGCCGCGCGATTCGGCCGGCCCCGGGCCACGCGCTCCGGGAGAGGGGGAAGGGCAGGGAGCTAGTGGATGGTTTTAACAAAAAGGAATGCACCAGCAGTAGATCTGAGAAGGAACGGTAATTTACTAAATTTAACTAAATCAAACAAAATGAGAGAGAAAAGAGTATCCAAAACGCGAGATCAAACCACAATACCGCGAGGGAACCACGTGCTGTTCTCCGCGGCGAGCTGAGAAGGCTGAGCCGGGCAGCGGGGGAAGCCAGGCGCTCGGTCCGGTCCGGAGCTCCACCCCCGCTTCCTCTTCGCGCCAAGTCCTCCCCAGGGAAGCCGCACCTCTCCTCCCATCAGGATACTCCACATGCCCATAAGGGGCAGTAAACGGAACCAGAACATTAACTCTTTAACTCCTACTGGTTCACATGATGTTCTGATGTGGAATACTGATCACAAAAGAAAAATCACCAAACCACAACAATACACTAAAAACACATTTGCATTTTGCGATTAGTAAGGAATTTGAGAAGTGAATATCACACTACTTCTGTTGTGTCTGATCAATATAATCTTTGCGGAGCTTTTCAAAAGACCAAGAATCCACAGAAATGGGACCAACAGTAAAAGTTTTAACTTTTATTTCTAAATACTTTATCTATTTTTTTTAACAAATTTTCTTTAAAACTTTACTTTTTTCATAAAACCAAACATAATAAAAGCTACTGAATAGATTTTGAGTAGGTCAGTGTTTTAATGCTATATAATAGAACGAGCTGAGAGAAAGTCTTTTATGTGAGTATTTGGACCAAAGTTGAATATGAATGGGAGGCTATTTCACGTGAGTCTGTGCTAACTATGTTAGTTTTTCTCTCAGCCTAAATATAAAAGCAGGCAGCAATCTACATGAATTGACTCCAAAACATAAGATACAAGATAACTTTTGATGGGATTGAAATCAGGAAAGAATGTATCATCCAAAAAAATAGTAATAAGAAAATAAGAAGTATCTTAGGAGCTACTAAAACATAAAGTCTTTCACCTTAAATTTTCTGAACTGAATTCTGACTCCAGGAACTTGAGAAATTGCTCTCTTCCCACAGGGTCTTTCAAAGCTTCATCCATGCCAAATCCCCATCGCTTCACCCTCTGCTGTCCTGGCTCTTTGCTACAGGAGAGGAAGCAATAAAACCCACAGTCAGCAATACTTCAGTGTTTTAGTGCTCTATGTACAGAATATAGTAGATAAAGTCCTAGAGCTGAGCCAGAAATTTCTCACTTTCCAGATCGCTCACATCAGTGCAAAGTTCAGCAATGAGTAACCAGGCTGTCAGCACTCAGACAGGATGAAGATGAAATGCATTCATTTCTGCAGAAGAATAAGGACTTCCAACTAGGAAATGCTACCAGATATCAAAAAGTCGTGGTTTTTTTCCCCACACTGGAACCCTATAGACTGGTTACTGTAACTTTACACAGATTTATGAATCCATAGCTCTTCACATGTTACAAAACTAAAGCTAGAAAGACCAAAAGGATATTGCATTTACTTTTGCTTCAGTACTTTCCTTAAATACTTCTTTCTGTCTGAAACTCATATTTCAGGAGAAGCCTGTTATGCACCCTTCACCCAAAGACAAAAGAAAAATATATACCTTGCCTCCAGTTCCCAGAAAGTGGTGTCATCAGATATCCAAGGGTTTGAGGGATCAGGGGGCACAAGAAAAGGATCATATTCCAAATACTGCTCTGTATAAGCTAATAGACTAGGAAAACAAGAGCATCAAGCATTGTCATGTCAGGAGGGGAGTTACTGTGCCTCAACCAAACCATTGTAACCAGGTACATATGCATTCCAAAACAACCTACAAGCTCAAGCTAAAATAGGTTTGCTCTGCTTTAAAACAATTAATGATTCCACTAACACTGAACCTGTGGATCCTCGAAGAAAGAGGGTGCTTTGATTCTTTCTTATCAAGAGCTGAAATAAAATAAATTTACAAACTTTCCTAATATGCCCAAAAATATCCCAAAAAAACACAAAGCCATTTTTTTCAAAAATCTTCAGTGTTGATGAATTGTTCTGACTCCTCTGAGCACACTAAAAACTTCTTTATGTTGTGTTCTGTTACCTTATGTCTCCCATATTCTAATTCCCGCTTTCTTTTTGCATAATAATTATTGAAAATCATTGAAAAGTGAGGAAAAATATTCTTTGTTTTTGTTTACTGTGTATTTAGTCTGTAATCATTTTTTACTGTTCAGCAAGCAGAACACAGTGCATGTGAATGCATAAATATGTATATATAAGCAAACACGTGTGGACACACCTATATGAGAGGATGAAGATGTGTTCGGTTTTATTTCCTTCAGTTGATCTTATGCAGCTTAATCTTTCTGCAGTTTTCACTTTATCCATATACTTCATGATCCGTAAGATACAGCAAACATTTTCTTTACCTAAACTGAAGGTGAACTTTCTAAAGAGCCTTTTTGAATGTTTTGGTTTCTAGCCCCTTACTTGCATATTTTGTTCCAACTTGGAGACAGATTCCTGCTCTTGTTGAATATAAGCTCAGACCCACTTTGCTCAAGCTGAGAGCTCATCACCCAGCCAGCTCTATCAATCAGATCCCTTGCTTTGTCAGTGATTACCCTTTCGAAATATCAGAACAATAACCCCAGACCTATTTCTAGTTAGCCTCCCTGTCAATGCTAGGAGAAACTTAAGAACACTTGGTCAAAGGCCACTACAGTGACTTGAATTTATCAGGAATATCTGGGCCATCTTTTATCAGAAAAAAACTTCATACCTCACACTTAAACTCTCTTCAGTTATTTCTGTGACGTGAGTTCTCTTGCCTCTCTTTCTTTCAAGCTATTTCACACTGACATTTTCCCAATAGTTATCGGTCTAATTGAAAAAACAGAAGATGTGACAAAATACTTACCTCTCTGCAACTTTTGACATTTTTAATCGATGTCTGTCTAATTGCATTTGCCAGTGCTTAATCTGCAAGAAAGGAAAGCAGTGTTATGAGTAATTCATTGCCTGACTCTATTTCCATAAGTTTTTTATTAGGGCTGTAATTTACCCTGGAGCACAGAAAAGAAGTATATCTGAAATAAAACAACACCTCCTCAGCGTAGTTCTAAAATAAATGGAATTTTCCATCAAAGAGAAAGATTATACAGAGGCAAAAAAAA
>JACDJE010000158.1:948917-1093654 GCA_016647715.1 Pavo muticus
AAAAAAAAAAAAAAAAAAAAAAAAAAGGACCCAGTGTAACATTTTCCCTACAGGTTCATCAAAAGAAATCCAATTAGCTTTTTTAAGATTTTTGAAGAAAGCTCCTAATTCTTCTGACATTTACCTTCTCCCAGTTCTAATGCCTCAGGAAAGATTAATGAAACATTAACAATAGATAAATATGTGAACCCATATATGCACACAATGAGAGGTTAACGTGCCCCCATTGCTCAAATCAACATGGTGAAAGGAAGAGTGATTGAGCAGTCTACTACTAAAGGAGCTAATGGGCTTAGCTATGCAAAGAACCCACCAACTGGACTGTTTCTAACTGTCTTCAACTGTTTAATGTGAGGTGTAAAAAAATGTCACGTTTTGTCTCATTAATTTTAATAGAAATTACATAGCTAAGTTCATATATATGGTGCAAGAAAACGGTCTACTAAGCAATTCACAGATCTGTTCTGAACATACTTCCCAGATAGGACAATTTTTGGTTTAATACCTACTTTCCTAAAAAGTTCATGTAAAAGTAAATGCTTGTAGTTATTTTTCAAACCTCTTGGTGTAGTTCATCTTCTGTGGGAGGCTTAGTCTCTGGTACTGGTGTGTGAGTAGGGCTGTGACTTCGGATGTCATTTTGTAAGCCATAGACAGACTATGCAAAAAATATGGAACAATGATAGTTGCTTTCAAACAACATTTTCTACATAAACTCACAGTACATAACTGGGATAAAGTGCTCAAGACTTTATCCCAGATCACCAGCTTCTAAAGAAACTGTAAATAAGCCATGTGTTCACATAAAATTTTGTTTCTATATATCCATAAATTGTACCAAAAAAAACACAATTTCCTAAAGCCATCGAACATAGCATCAGCTTGTATTTTGTCTCTATATTAACAGCACAGCAAACATGGGGGATGACACTGAAAGACAGCTACTAGAATAAGTGGAACTGGTCAGTGGGAAAATAATCTATAGTTTCCTTTTGAAGACACTAAAATGTACCCCTAAACTTTAAAGTTGGATTCAGTCTACATTATGATAAAGAGGATTTGACAGAAAATGTTGTTTCATTCCACCTGTATGTCCCTAGAGAACTTAAAACGGTTTGTATCAGGATCCTAGTGTAGATGAAGCTTATTTTGTCCAGTTTTTGTACATCCGTTTGAAGCATAACTGTAAAGTAGAGGCAACCTTTTCATTAAGGTCAGCACAAGAAGCATTACTGTTATAGTTTACACTGCATTTTTCATTTATTTTTCCTTAACTAACATTTTAATTTATTCAAACTACTGAACAACATGAATAACATATGCAGAAATGATTTTTATTTTCATAGTCCCTGGGTATTCCTCCAAACACTTTCTTATGTGATAGCATTTACTTAGTATTAGAACTTCTGTAAATTGTAATTCATTTAAGAGCTTATTAAGTAACAAAATATGTTCATGTACTCATTCCTTGCAGCAGTAAGAAAAAAAAATTTTAATAAACTGTGGAACTCATGCAATAAATTACCTCCATCTCCTGCTTCTTATATAATAGCAGTAATTACCTTTCTTGTTTTATGTGGATTTCTCATTCTTGAAGACTTTTTTATATCCACTTCAGTAGTGTTTACACATCCAGGCTATTCAAAGAAAAAGAAAGGAAATCACTAGTTTATTTTAATTTATCTTTCACATTCTGTTCTTTATTCGTTTCTGGAAGCACCTAATAATTGTTATCCTCTCAGGTGAGTTTTACCTATTGATTTTAGAGGGATCAGATATCCCACTAAGAGTGGGAAGCAAAAAATTTACTCTCTAGTGAGAGTACATTCTTAGTGAAAGTAGGTTGGTTTGTTTTATTTTTAGTGGCAGTAGATTTGGAATTTACTTGCCAGACAAAGCAGAATTATTATCACACTAATGGCGAAACTATCAGGACTGCTCCAAAAGTAGTGCCTCCTATTTTATTACGTTGGCTCATGATATCAGAGGTGGATGCTGATGGTATGACAGTCGAAGTTGAACCTTCCCACCTACACGTTACTGCCTTACGACAAACAGCAGCAGAGGGGCAGTCTGACAAAATGGCATCTGACATGGAAGTGCATATGAAGCAAAGGTGTGTCACTGAATTCCTTCATACAGAAAAAAATGGCACTCATTGACCTTCATCTATGCATGCTGAACATTTATGGAGATCAAACAGTGGATGTGAGCAGTGAGATGGTGGGTGGGGCGTTTCAGCAGAGGCAACAGTGACAGTGGGTTACCTCTGTTGGCATGCAAGCTCTTGTTCAATGCTGGTAAAAATGGTGGTGACTACATAGAATAATAGTGTTTTGTAGCTGAGAATTTGCTCTATCCAATTATTGTTATTGTGCTCTTTTTATCTGTTGTAGTTTCTATGGAAATAAATAGGAGACATTACTTTCAGAGCAACCTACATGTCTCCTCATCATTCTGCAAAATGCTTATTTATACCTGCAGGTGTAAATCTTCACAGAAAAAAAACTTTTAAATCTTTCTTATATTGACATAGCCAAGAAACAAATACATTTTATTAAACAGGACAATGGTACTTTATCTCCAGAAACCTATTTCAAATAACAGCCTGATTTTATATGCAATATTTTTAAAAATTTACACTTTTTAAACTGTAAAGTACTACAATTATATGTATTTTATTCATATTACATTTCCAGAACAAACAGTTCCTCATTACTAAGAATATACATAGGCACTGGGATAATATCAAGACTGGATCTGTGTAATGTACTAAGAAAACAATTTTATTGCAGAATTTGTATGCAAATGCATTCAAATTCCTTTGGATTTGTACAGAACATTAATAACCCATATATTGAGACTTTTTTTTTTCCATGAAAATATAATGTCCATAAAATTTAACATTATCCATGTTATGTAAGAGGGATTGTATAAGTCCATTGCAGGGTACATTTAAAATGTTGTGGGTTTTTTTCTTTTTCCTACAGCAATCAATATGCTGTCTTCAGCACTGCTGTGCATATCTGTTGGCAATAAATTCTTCTACACTGTTTTCTAATGTTACTATCATTGAAACAGCTCACCTGGTGGCTTTCTAGAGTAGGGAAGGACAGTGATTTAACAATATTTTGACTCTCTGCGAGCATTGCTAGATTAACCAATGATTAGACTGTCAAGAATCACGTCTCGCTGTAGTACCTATGCTGTTGTAGTTGGGTTGGTATTATTTAGGGGAAATAAAGCTCTACCCAAAGACATTTTCATCTTTTAATTATGTAATAATGAAATAAAATATAACAAACAACATTTTTTCACCACAGCAGCTTTTCTTCTATTTAGCAACAGAAGTTAATTTTCATTCTTACTGAATACTAAACCTCAGAATATCCTGTAACTCTCAAACTCAACAATAGGTTGAAAAGTACAAAACTCCACATTACAATCAATTTAAAGGCTGAAAGCAATTTCACAGTATAGTATACTGAGATACAAAGTTAAAAAGAAAACATTACGTCTACTTCAGGATTATGGCAGCAGCTGGCCATGAAGAAGACATGAGCTTTTAACAGTATTTCAGCCCCTGAAAGCAGCAATTTGAATAGCAGGCACACTTACATAAGGTACAAACTGTTACAGGCTTTTTTTAGTCTTCAGTTATGGTTTGTTAAAAACATGTCTTAAAACAAAACAAAACATAAAACTCATCTGAGGCCTCTTGTTTTGAAAGATTTCAAGTCCACTAGCAATGAATTGGCATAACCAGATCTAGCACTTTGACCAGGTAACTTACAAGTTTTGCAGACCAATGACAACAGGAAATTCTGGGAAACTTTTCAGAATGGAAGAAGGGCAATGCATGCACTGTTTAGAAGGAGACCCAATCCAATACTGAACTTCTACAGCATCTGGTAGAATCTTACTGAAACCTGGTTGTTTACAACCTCTTGGGGTGATGTTATGTTGCTGTGGCACAGCAGGAGCAGCAGCAGAATGATATAGGCAGGGAATTCAGGAAGCTTCATTGAGCAGGGGAAGGCAGCGAAAGACACTATCACAATACTCTCACAGGCTAGGGTAACTGATTCAAATTATAGCACTGGAAGCATCTAAAAGAATCAGGGTCATAATTCTACTTTATTCTCAATTAAAGAAAATTTATTAAAGTGATTCTTGATATAAGTTTTCTTGTTTCTGTGGTGCTGCCACACTTCATCTGTCAATATTTAGGAATAAATACCAAACATCTTTTCAATTAAAACAAAAATAAAAGCTTGCATCATTTGAACATCTTGCCAAAATAATTCAGAGTCTTTGCTGGAAAACCTTTGCTTTGCTGGACAATGTTTCATTTTATTCACATGCCCCTATTAACATAATAAGTATGTCTTTTGATACAATTACATCCAGCTGTGTTTTGTGTTGCTTTTTTAACTGGACTACCACAGTTCAAATAGTGAAATGCCTGTCAAAGTGCTCGGCTGCAAGACTCCCATTTAGTGTGTAGTATATAATTTCCATACTAATACCATAAATAGTTTTCAAACAGACTTCCTGGAAGACTTGAAGCCTCTTATATAAAAGTAAATAGAATGCTTGTTTCTTTCAGGACTAATATACTTCATGAAAACAGTCCCCCACAACCACAAACACATAGGAAGCTCTTGTGACCTTGCTGAAATTGTCACACAGCAAGATCATAACCAGGATAGAGTTAGGCCCTTATCTGATATTAAATAAGATGTCTGAAATACTGACACATATTTAAAGGAACCTAATTTTCTTTTCATCCATCAGTTAACACGCTCTTCTCTCAAAGTATAAATGACACTGTTAATTCACACAGAATCACGGAGGTTGGAAAGGACCTCAAGAGATTGTTGAGTCCAACCTCCCTGCTAAGGCAGGTTCCCTACAATGGGTCGCACTGGTAGGCAACCAGATGGGTCATGAATATCTCCATAGAAGGAGACTCCACATCCTCTCTGTTCCAGTGCTCCATCACCCTTCCAGTAAAGAAGTTCTTTTGCATGCTTGTACGGAACTCCCTGTGTTCAAATTTTAGGCCCCTGCTCTTTGTCCTATCACTACACACCACCAAGAAGAGCCTGGCCTCATCCATTTACCTCCCACCTCCCTGTAGATTTTTATAAACTAATAACTAATTAGATCCCTCCTCAGTCTTCTTATCCCCAGGCTGAACAGACCAATGACAATAAATTCAGTGCTTGAATTGAACAGATACAGATAAATATTTAAAATAAATAAATAAATAAATAAAGCCCACAACACATACAGAAGAATTTATTTGTCCCTACTTCAGTTATTGAACAATCACATTAGTAGGAATCCCTGACAACACTACTTTCTATTGATACTGTCTAGGAGGCTACATGGTAGGATTCCACTTAGAAACACAGCAGAAGGATGAAGCTTCCCTTGCTTTGCATCACACGGCTGGTGGAGTGGAAGACTTTATGTGGATCTGACTATAGACAACATTTGAACAAAAACACTTGAGGGTATGTTTAGTTAAAAAACGTACAATTGCTACCAACATCTTTATACGTAAGAAACTCTGTATGATCTACTTGTAATGCTAGTAAGTGCAAAATCCTCAAAAAAAAAAAAAGAAAAAAGAAAAAAAGAAACAAAGTAAATTAGGATATTGATTTTTTCTTAAAGAGTATGACAACTTAACTGTAAATCTACTTAACTCTTCTTAACCAGAAGCTTCCCCATATCTGATACAAATAAACTCACATACGTGGGAAAGGATAACCTCATGCGTTGTAATAGGGCGGGAATTTCATGCCTGTGTTGCTGCTCTGTAGAAGCTGAGGTAGAAGTTATATATGAATAAGCAGTGTGCCCTTGCAGCCATTTAACCACACATTCAGCTGAATCAGCAACAGTGCAACCAGCAGGCAAAGGAAGTGGTTAATTCTTTTGCTTAGCATCTTGAGGATAATACATCTGGAATCCCAAGACCAGTTTTGGGCCCCACAGACAATGCAAGATATACATTAAAAATGGAAAAACCCAGTGAAGGAATACCAAGATGATCAGGAGGCTGAACGTATGACAGACAAAGAGAGGCTGACTTATTTATCTTTCAGAAGGGGACAGCTAACTGCTTTCTTCTGATGCCTGAAGGGGGCTTGCAGAGCTGGACTTGTTCCAGACGTGCACCGTAAAAGGATGAGAAGCAACAGTCAGAAATGGCAGTAAGGGAAAGTGCTGTTAGCTACAAAGGAAATATTCTTCATAGTAGAAAGAAGTTGCTTAGAGAGGCTGCAGAATCTCTATTCTTTGTGATTTTCAAAACTTGTGTAAATGAGGGCCTGGACAATTTTATTCAACTTAGAACTTAGCACTGCTATGAGCAGGAGGTTGAAATCAAGGACCTCCAGAGGTCCCTCTCAGCCCATGTTTTTGTAATGCAGGCTATGATCTTTACAAAGAGCAGGGAATTAAATACAAATAATCCACACTGTGGAACGCTCCAGTGAAATGTTCACGGCGGTGTGAAATTCATCACCCTGTCCTCCAATCTCCTCAACAGCAGAATGGAAAGACAAGACTGGTAGTTGCTTCCTCTGCTCTCTGACAGCCAGTGGTGTGTGTTCTCAACTCACAAAAATAAACTAAGTGTTGATTTAAGGAAAACTAAATCTCACAGCCTCTTCGGCTAGAAAAGCATACGTGATTTTTAAAATAATTACCTCCTTTCAATATGCACACCCATAAATTCGGGGTACATTAAAGCAGTAAATGCTTTAATATCCCTCGTAAAATTTCACTTAATTTCAATTAATTTTGAAATAGATTTTTATATTTGTTTTCCAAGCAGGGACTAACTGGTTAAATGTAATAAAAAATAACTAATTTAATGCTTCAGATTTATGCAATTTAACATGAAGTATCTTGGTTTCCACTTGGAAAAAAAGAGAGTAAAAAAAAGATAAAAGTTAGAGCAAGTAAGTCAAATACACAAATGTAAAGACAAGACAGAGGTTGAAAACCGTCTTTTCAACTGTTTTTAACAGGAGATTATCACAAATATAGCAAGCTTAAAATTTGAAATATCCAAAGTCTCAAATGTTAGTGTTGCTTTCTGTAGCTATCCTGCTATTTCTGTCATGATTTCTGTTACTTTTTTAGGAAAGGAGTCTTCTAAACCCTAGCAGTCACTATTCATATTTCTCACTTCTAAATGAGGGAAACGAAGATAATTAGATTATAAATACTTTGAAGAATACCAGATTTAAATTTTATCCGTCATTTTAATATTCCAATTTACTTGTGGAGCTAGATGGACTGTACATAGTTGAAAATCAAACAAGAATAAGAGGATGAAAGATTATAAAAAAGAAGCATGGAAAAGAAAACAATGGCATTGGTGCTCAGCTGGAAAAAAATAAATGAGGATAGCCAGAGGAATCCCCAGTTTGACCCTGGATATGCGGGAAAGTTTATTTTTCTCAGACAACTTCTAGCATCAAAGGAGACATTAAAATCCTTTATTGAGCAAGTTGTCAGTAATGGCTAGGAGTGTTTCTCACAGAGAAAAACACAGGCTATATTCTCCTGCAATGCAGCAATTTTTCATTTCCCAGAGATGCAAGTTATTGGAGTGTGCGGAACCCGTGAAGGCTTATAAGGAAGGGCTGAGGTTTTGGTACAATTTTTTTGATATTTTTTGCTTTTACCTCATTTTACTCTATGTTATGCACTTCAGGGTCAACGAGTAAAAAGGCTTTGCTGTGCAGGATCTCAACTATTAACGACTTTGATGGTGCAATGGAAAGTCTTATAGAAACACTTCCAATGTGCCAAATACAATTGGTCAGCTCTTTTAAAAGAGTTTAGAAAAACAGCTTTTATCATGAGGTCCTGTCAAACGACGGTTGCTGTTTTTAATCCTTTAAAAGAAAATCAAAGAACTGTTTTCCTGATGTTTACATGATAGCTCACTTTATTACATCAATCAGCCTCAAATAACTGACAAAAAAAAAAATAATCCAGTAGCCGTAGATTAAAGCCGATGGGAACATTATAGAAATTGTAGTAAGAAGATTAGCTTGATTATGACTTTATATACAGATACTATCAAGTTCTTTCAACTCCCTACAACTCCAGACCAAACTTCTCTAAAATCATATCACAATTTTCCTAGTTCTTCCCAAGGACTCTCTTTTCTGTTGTAAGTAAGTTAGCTCATCTGGGAAGAACAGTGATGCTTTCCAATTAACACTGATAAATTATATTTAATGATTAGGAAGCAAATCCCAAGATTGTTAACAAGATAAATTCTGTAGCAGTTATGTTTCAAATTAATACCCAGATGTCTTGCAAATTTGGCACGTAATCAGGAAAAAATTATTAAAACCTGCTTATTCTACTGAAGTATTTTTCACAATTTCTTCAGCCTTTTCATCATCTTAAAACACCTGTACTATGCTACTAAACACAATCCTTATGGAACACAAATAGGATAAATAATTACAGAATTATGAATTCAGTCTGACACTAAAATAAGTGAATACAATTTGGAAGTGGACTTGCATACAACAGCAGCAAATTTGGTTATATTCCTTAATTTGAATATATTTTTAAAACATGATACATATGACAAGATGCTGGAACTATCTTCGAAAATAGTGATCTACGCTAAAGTAATATTATGGAAACAAATTAGTATTACACAGCTTAACTGCTAAAACTTGCCTATATCAGCTGACAATGTACAATCTGTTGGCTTTTAATTACCTAAATATAGCTTTCCATGTTTTCTTATTCATTTATTGAAATGGCATTTCAGGCCTCAGAATATTCAATGTCAAACCTTACTGGAGTGGTTCATACAAAGGAAAGTATCATCCTGGTAATAATTAATAAAAGCTTTGTTAGGATTAAGTGTTCTCTCCTGCTGAAGATTTTAACAGAGAACTATGCAGGAAGCACAGAGTGAATTTAAATGCTCAATATATTGTCCTCTTCAGTTAATTTCATTTTGAGTTATTAAATAACAGAGATATACAGTTACAAACTTATCTATTAAAGTGAAATGAATGAGCAATAAATGTGATTGTGTCATCCACTGGAAATATACTCATGTAGAAATAATGAATTCTTGATAAACTGCAAATGCAGGCATAAACATAAGTTGAACCTACTATAGACAGTCTCTTGTAAAGGACAACTGGCCATTAGTACCAATTAGTAAAATCAATCCATGCTTTAGTCAAGGATTTATTTGAAGATAACTGGCTACTGTTAAAATGGCAGAAGGTCCCCTGTTGTTCTGCAGTTTAGAGTTAATCAAAACATGGATAGGATTGCAATCAATGGATAAAAATTTAACTATAAGTTGTCAAGTTCTCTTGTTTAGACAAGAAAAATGAGGTTCAAAGACCGTCAGATACAGAAGAGATGATCAATTAGTTTGATCAAGCTTTAATTAACATGTGCAGCACAGTAAAAGCCAGTTGTTTTAAAAAGTAAGAGATGGTAAGTCACACTCAGCAGCGAAGTTAGGGTCACTTAAAACTTCAGTATCTTTTTCAGTATCTTTAAAAAAAAAAAAAAAAAAGGGATCTAAGCTGCATGAGCTTCCTCTTTATATCTGTCTTCTCAAACTACAGCTCTTTTCCCTGAGTAGTATCAGGCACAAAAGGAATTCCAGTGGCTTCGCAAATAAAGGGTCTTCTCGGGACAAGTGAAGAAGAGATACATAGAGATTTTAAGAAATTTAATAAATTAAGCCATAAATTTAATCCTTATGGGAGCATCTTGAATCGTGACACTGATGCTCACATTCTCATTTCCTTGTTTGTTTAAGGTCAGATTTAGAACAAAACTGGGTTTTCACTTTAAGAGAATAGGATTTCATCATATCACTTCGGAAAATATTTCTTATAGTGGTTTCTGTGTCACAGAAAAGACATAATATACAAAATTCATACGAAAGGGATGTTGAAATGTAATTTTTAAAGACTTAAGTCACTTAAAAGTAAACTAGAAACAGTGCTAGAAAGTATATGACTGGACAGAAGTGATATGCTTAATTCTTTTTGAAAGCTAATCCAATTTCTGATTATTCTTAATTTACAACAGGTTGTTTTAGGTTTGTAGTGACTAGTTTTCAGAACCAGATGTTACTGTACATAAATTATATAAATTGCATAGATTCAAAATCTGTTTAAGTAGTATGAATTTTTATTAAGGATGTGCTAATATGATCTTTGTTAAAATTACAGTACTTGCAACACTGATGCATAAGGAAATCTGTTAAATCTATGTTTTGTTACTTACTTTACTTACTACTTCAGCTTATTATCTTAGTTGCTACCAGATTTGAGTCTTACTAAAAACCAGGTCATCCCATTTTTCTGCATCCTTCCATCACCTCATCAATTTTATTTCACAATTCTGAAAATAACACATTGTACAATACATTTATTTTATTACGAGAAGTGTGATTATTTGAGGCTGCCAACAGCTGTATTGGCCACAATCCCTGACTGTTGGAGGGGTAACTCCCCTGTAAAGGTACATGGTGAAACAGTTGCAGAAGAAGACATGATACATCAGCAGATAAGTTGGATGCCATGATTTATGTTTGTTTCCTACAAATGTTTAAAAACTTTAGGAAAAAAAAAAAAAAAGGTAAAGCAGAGAGAAGTGTTCTGTGGCTGAACAAGTAACTGGCCCAGAAAAGCTCAGGGTCTGTAGCACATGAAGTGTGAAAAGAAGGACTGTTCCACCTTGGCCAAGTTAAATGCAGTGCTTTGCCAAGTCTTTGAGGCTGATCTTGAAGAACAGGATGGAAAAGTCATTAAAAGCAAAATAAATGAAAAAAAAGAAAAAGAAAAGAAAGCCCAGAACAAATAACCACAAGTATCCACTACATGACCCTGAACAGCTGGTAATATTACCTTCTGGCTCGGATACTAAGAATCATGTTCAGACCACATAAATTACAATTTCAAAATAAAAACAGGTAAAATGAGATCAATGGAAACAGAATCCAGTAAAAATTTTAATAGAGAGAAAAGATGAAGGTGTGGAATGTGTGATGAGGCCTTAAAAAAATGACAAGGTTACGTTTTCTTTACTTTGCTACCAGGCAACAATGTCATGAAACCCCTAAATCTAGAAATCAGAAGTATTTATAAATTTTATATCATCAGTGTATTGGTCTTACAGTCACTTTTGACCTTAACAGAGCCTGCCTAGATTCAGGAAAGCTATGAGTTCTTTTGCAAAGGCTTCAATCCAGACTTTTGACATTACTTTTCAAAGAAGAACAACTTAATCTTTAGCTTGTTTTATTACTGCTTTTTGACTGAAACCCTAATCCTCCTAATCAACTTTCATTCAATCAGTTCCATAGTCTGCTATTTATAGAAGTTTCAAAATTAGGGAAATGCTCTTTCTGGGAAGATGTAAAGAAAAGCTCTTAAGATAGATTTACTTTGCCATTACAAAAAAAAAAAAAAAAAGGGAATGTGTTGCTATGTGTGAAGGCCATTAGCCATTAGTCCCAGAGCTGTTAGGTACTAACTGTAGTGTAGAAATGATGGCAAGAGCTTTAGTCTTAGTTTCAGCTGGGACAAATTTATTCTAGGTCTGTTACTCAGGATCTCCAGAGAGCTTATACAGTCCTCCCTAAGACATGTTTGCACAGTTTTACTGTGATTGGTATCTGAATTAGAATAATTAAAACTTTCAATCTACCTAATGTCACCTCAAGAGAAAGCAGAACCCAAAAAAAGAATTGTGGATGAAGGAAGAGCATTCAATGAAGAATGGACAGGTGAGCTGTTTTTTTTTTTGTTTGTTTGTTTTTTGTCAAGACAAATACTATGGCACTATGCTTAATATGCTTAATTTTGTAAGGAAATTATGTCAGTTTTCAAAGATTACAATTTGAAAAGACATAATATGCAGAAGCATGCTGCCAGATCTTAATGTTTATTTTATTTTCCATAGATGTTTTTGTGAGAGTAAATTACAATAACATTTTCAAACCTAGTTTTTCAGTAATTATTGATCTGTTCAGCCAAAGCACCAATGCTTTCCTTTCCTTTCTTCTATTTATATCTCTCAAAGTCAGGAGCCTAGATCGCTGACTATAAGCCAATCTTTTATCTTTGACTTTTCTTAGGTATGTCTACAGCCAGGTTAAAAATCTCAGAAGACTAGGCAGATTTATCCACAGTTTAGTCCAAGCTCTTCATCAGATTCAATCTCCTCTTGCTATGATGCCTTTAGATCTCTTCTTATTGTCTGCCTATACCTTAACTCAAACCTTCAACTACTCATCTTCTCTTCCAAACATGGAAACAGCATCTCATTCCCAGATTCAAATCCCTTAAATCCATTTCTGCAGATAATATAAATGCTGTCTGCCTTTAAACTTCTTATGTGCATAGAAACATTCTGTGTCTCTTCTATTGGCAGCTTCCATGAACATCAGGTGGCAGATTGTTTTTCTGCCCTCCTTTGTTGTTTAATGCCAGTGACTAGACAATAATGTTCTTGTATCTAATGCCTGCAGATTGAATCTTTCACTTCAAATGATTTTCTCTACTTGATGTTTTAAAACCTACCTAAAAATCCATTTCTTCTACTGCTCTTCCAATACCACTCTACACAAGTGTAAGCTGATCCTGTCGAAGTTCATTATTTTTTCTTTGAAACTTTTTCACCCCATCCACCTCTCCTGCAGGTTTCATCAACCTGATCTTACTTCCTTGAAACAATTACTGGGAACATAGCACCAGCTGTTGTTACAGTTTAAGTCATCTAACAACTAGGAATAAAAATGAGTAAGCTTTAGATCCATATTTATTAAAATGTCAGTGGAAGATACAGTCCGTATTCTACTTCACTGGTGATTGTATCAAAATGTATATGTAGCTTAATGCTACATATGAAAAACAGATATAATTCCGTAGTAATGCAAACCAGTGTGATTATTCACTTCTCAAAGATCAATCAGAATTGTTGTGACATTTGGCATTTTCTCTCTAAGCTTTCACTCTCTGAAGCAGCAGGACTTTTTTTTTTAATTTCAGATGGACTTCGACAGAGAAATCTGACAAATCTTGTTAAGACTGTACAGCTTTCACAGATCAAAGCTAACAATAGCTAACCTTTATGCACATCATTAAAAAATGTTTGAAAATACGACCAGTGAAATTGGAAGGCTTAGCAAGCAAATAATTAGATTAAAACATATTCTGATTTATTTAAAAGCAGTTTTAGATATGGTGATAATTTTGGTGGTGTGACTCATACCTTGCAAAACATTTGAGACTGTAATAGCCAAAAAAAGTTACTGTCTGATTCAAGAAATTAGACACAACAAATCTATTTGCTGAAAACCCTAAACTGTATGTAAACTTAAAAGCAGTCTTAAATAGTTGCATGATAGAAACTGTTGATATTGCAAATAGGAAAGTGGGCCCCAACTCATGCTTCACAGCCTTTTTACTTGTTCCCAAACTACCTGAACACCCTGCAGAGACTAATGTTCACCATCAGTCCCGCTCCCAGGCAGCACAACTCCACCAGCACTCACCACCGGCCGGTGCACATCCCAAAACGCTCGCTCCTGGCTGTCAAGAATTTTCCTTTCTATCTTGTCTCTCTTCTTGTCAACTCTGTCAATGTTATAAGTTATTTAAAGGAAACTGTTAGTGATTTGAAACATAAGAGGTTTTCAATATCTTATTTATCCCCTACTCCCTTTGAAAGCACACACACATACACACACAAAACTCTCATCTTCAAAGGAACTTACTTTGCTTGTGCTTCAGCTTGCATAAAAATAAACTCCCACTTCCGAGCAAATGCTCGCTGTAGCCTGGCCAAGCTCTCCTGAAAACAGATCACAGTTTTGACAAGTTAGGTAGCAATTTACTGTTTAATAGCTTTTGCTTTACCTTTTCCTCCTCCCATGCCTCCCCCCAAAAAGACGTAATGCAAGCCATAGTGTGTATCAGTGTAAATGTACCTTATGATTTAGTGTTTGCACAACACCAAAGAGGATAGAACACTACATCAATCTACTTTTTAATGTCCTCACTATTCTTGCTTTGAAAATTTGATTATAAGGGTGGATGACACCCTCTAACAGAACATGGGATTTTTGAAAGATTTCCATGTGCTGGGTGTTGGACTGGTAATCTTGTAATAACGTAAAACCACATTCTTGTTTTATAAATACCTACTCGTGAAAGGTAACAGCAGAAATTTCCATTCTGAATGATCCACATGACAAATTCCATCAGTTGTCTGTATGAGTGACTTGTGTTTGACAATGTTGGCTACATACAAATGTATTTAAAATATAATAATGAGAAAGTAGGAATATTTTCATAATGTAGGAGTCTTTCAAGCTATCCACAGCTATTTTTTTTCAAAAGAAATGCAGACTAAAGTTATTCAATACTGCATGAGGAGTGTATATATACTATATTCTACTAATAATAACAGGAAGAAGAATATTTTCCAAACCTTGAGAAAATTATTTTCTCTGGTGACTGGAACAGTTTCACAGTCTGTGATAGAGCTTTTCTATCTCTCTCAAGCTTAAGAGGCAGCAGCATGCAGTATGATAACATGGAGAAGAATTAGGTACTTATATTCATCAAGAAAGACCTCAGTTGCCATTGCACATTGTTTTTATTGAGATTAAGTGAAAAAACATCTTTAAACTTCCTATCAAAAAGTGTTAACTGTATTTCTAGGTATGGCAAAAGTATCTCAACAAAATAAAGATTATAGAGACTGGAGAGGAGACTTTCTAGAAATCTTGGAAATACCAATAAAGGCTCTTATGGACAGTATACTGGAGGTAAATTTTCTAAGGTATGAAAATACAAAATTATGCATATCTCACAGTGCAGTACACCGAAAAGCAATTTTGTGCCAGAAGAAGCAATGAAGTCTGTCAGAATGATGCTGAGGCTGGAGTATTTGGCATGTTGAGAGGTCTGGCTGACTATCCTATCATGTCATAGTAACACAGCTGGACAGCTTTCAGTGCAGAGACAGGACTGTACATGAATTTTATGTTGACACTTTCATGAAAAATTCAGGAACTTTTGAGGGAATACGGATGGAATTCAAGCCATCTCCTTGATCAGTGCCGTCCTCATCACCTAATCAAACTCCTTCCTTCTACTGCTCTTCCTGGCCCCAATTACCTTGCTTTCTTGCCTGGGGCAGAGCACAACATTTAGAGAGTGGGAAGTGCCTCTACTCTAACTATCTTTGCCTATAGTATAACTGATGAGATGTAAGCTCAAGTGCCAGCAACACTTTTAAGAATGATATTCATATCTCTGTAGCTACTAAATGCTTCTGAAAACATTGCCAGAGACTTCTCATTCAAGCCTTTACACTACGTAGAGTACAATTGCTTTCAAACACTTGAGGTGTATGTGGGATTTGAAAGCAGCTGTTTCTGATCCTTGCATGATGATACAATATTAGAGACAAGCCAAAATGTCAACTTTTGCCCAGCCAGCCTTTGCTACTGTCTCTCAAACAGCTTTTATGACTCCTGAGCAATGTCAAACCCACATGCTGGCAAAAGTTGTATAATTACAGAATGTCCATGGTTCTCATGCTTATCATTATTTTACATGCTAATTAAGATCAGCAAAGAAATTTACTTTTCCTCAGGTACTTACAGCTTCATAGTCTGCTAGCTCTAGCCTTGCTTTATTTTGCATTGTCCGCTTGCAGAGGTAAACCGCTGAAACAGAATAAAAATCATACAGGATTTGCTACTATCTCAAAAACACAGCAGACCAGAAATCTAGAGGCTTCATCTATATTTTACTGCTTGCTCTCTTTTTTGTTTTGAATTCTTCTTCTGTTATGAAAAGCTTTAAACACAGGATCAACGCTGCAAGTAATTTAACTGAAATTATGGGTCAGATACAGAGGTTCATTAAATAATTATAAAATCTGCTTTATGTAACAGATATCATATACAAAATGCACGAGATACTTGCAGTGAATTTGTTTCATGGCACATTAAAGACAAAATGGCAAAAACATTAACTGTGTGTGCATTCCTCAGGAAATATAAAAAATCGTGTACAGAAAATTTTAATTAGAAATTGATTCCAAAAAAGATTCAAGTCTCATACAGTACCGTCTGCAATGACTTCCATTTAAAACAAGATTAGATCAAAAAATGAAAAAGGAGTAGCTTGTATTAGATACAAAATCTTTTTTAAAACCAAAATCATTCAGCAGATCTGTTCTGCTTCTGCCTCATGCTGACTGAACAGAATAGTAAAATGGAACTAAATACTGAAAAGATGAAAATGAAAGTTGAGGCTACACAGACAGCACAGTTGTTTCTATTTGAAGAAAAGCTTGATTCTAAATTCTTTATTTTCTATATTCTTTACAAATGAAGTGTATTTCCAACAGACTTTATTTACTTCCCATCACCCCAAGACATTACACAGGACACCCCAACAGAAAGATAAGGAGGGCAATGCAATTCCTTCTGCTAAAGTCTGGCAGCAGTATCTACCCATATCACTACTTCCGAGCACATTCTCATGTGTAAGATGGGAGAATCTTTTGATCAGTGCAGGTACTGATATGGTTAACATAACAGTGGTCTCTGTGATCAGCAAAACAAGCCAGTGGTTCTGCCATGGCTCCTACCTCCCAACTACTAACTTCTCCACTACAGGTCACAAGGAGAAATAACTACATATAGGAACATCATTCTTGCAGTCTCTCGGAAGAAGGAACTGTTTGTTTTGTATTTAACTTTGATTTTTAAGGTAGTCAAACCAATTATGTATATTTTACAACTCTGAAGGAAATATATTTATGTCAAACAAATCACTTGCAAATGCATGGAAACCCCCACTGATGTATGTTATTTTGGTGCAATTGATGACAAGCACTTCTCATAACTCCAGGAACAGCTACAAGTGTTACTTGACATGAAATGAAGTTATTTGATACATTTTTTGTCTATTTTTTTCCTCATTTAGTATACATTACCTAGCCTATTTTCTTTCACCTTTTCAATTCCTTTAAGAAGCAATGGCCACTTCCTCTGTTTGTTATACTCCCACATCCTCTCTGGTTCCAATGCAATTTCTTTGTCTTTAATATGTATGGATACAAATACACTAATCACATACCCAGTACAGCAAGCAAAGAATTTCTATAGCCTCTGTTTCCATACATTTTAATAGTATTATACAGTTACACTAGTGCATTGGCACACATATTGAAATGTCACAAAAAGATGAGATGAATTCTGAACCCTTTGTAGCTAGGATGTATCCACAGTGCTAGGAAAATAATGAGGATAGAGATGGTCTTTAATATTTAACTCCTCTGATAGTGAAACATTTTTCCCCCTTTTCCTTCAAAATAAGTTATTTTTCTGAACATGAAAAAACATTCCTAAAATCCTTGAAAATATCATCAATAAAATTTATACATACAATGTATATTTAATAGAAATGTGTAGACAGTTCTAAGAATTCCAGAAGTTAGCTGTTGTCCATTCCAACCATTTGAATAGAAACAAAACAAACTCCCTACTCTCTGCTCTCTGCACTTATCCTCTTGTAAATCGTATTTTCATGTTCCCCATTATAAGCGCCTTTCGTTAGCTTAGCACTTCCTTGGATCCCATTGTGGGTAAATTTTGGGATTGGCATCTCCTGCTACTTTCAACAAAAGTCACTGCTGTAGAGGCGGCCAACTGTCCACCTTTCTGCCAGAGGAGGCTTCAACAGAAGAGGCATCTTCAGATCAGTACTCAGAGCTGGCAAGATAACCACTAGGTCACAAGGAGCATATGAGGACATAAGAATTAGCTTTCTGGACTATTAATATAATATACTGTGTGTGAGAAAATCCTTGTCTTCACTGTGTGAGCATAACAGTATATTTCCTGCAGAGTTCTCTTAATGACCCTTTTTGCTTCAACTCCTTGGCAATGAGTCCATATAAGAACACTTGTTTTTCATCATGTACATAGTTAGCCAAGTCGTGTTCATCCCCTAGACATTTTTCCCCAGAAAAAAAATTTCTCCAGTATCCAGATCTTCTCCCTTTCAGGAACATAAAGGTTACAATATTGATGGTTTGGAATATTCCCAAAAAAGATTTAGTTACCTGGGAAAAATAACATATTTACTAGTGCAGAACAAAGTAGTCTTCAAGAACATTCCTACTCCTTGGCTCAATATACCATCACTGCTGTGTGATAACAATTACATCCTTATCATAAAAGTGCATGTTTGAGGATCTATTTAAGAGCTACTGTAGTTAGAAGAGAAGCAGGCAGCAGCTCAGGAATTTGAGTTCACTACTTCGCAGTCTTGCCAATACAAATCCTTGGCTTGTCCATAACAAAATTCACTAACGTGTTGGAATACAGAAAAAATGTGAACATCTCTCATTTTCAGACAGAAGCTTTGAAAATACAGAGAAATAATGTTTCATTCCTTGGAAGTTTAGAGCAATGAGATCTGAAATATGGATGTTGCTGTCTTTTTCTGGTACCACTCCTTTTCTGCACCAAAACATTTAGCGTCACATTAAGCAGTGTGTCTCCTGGTCCTCTACCAAAAGACAGTCGTGATCCCTTGGCATTTCAGAGAATGACAGCATCTGCTTTTCTAAGTTCATCATTTGAATGAGCTTTTGGTGTTTTTACAGCTTCATTTGGAACTACAATCTGCAGTAAGGTTCTCAAACTAAAAGTTGCTCTATTTTCACATATGCTTTTCCAGCACAAAAAGATGATGCAGTTAATGACAACATATCCAGTGTTGTGTTTCCCATTTTTTTTTTTCCCCCAAAACATGAACATCTGCATTTGTAGAATGGAAATTACAATAATAGAAAAGACATTTCCAGCTCATCAGTGTTCATTTATGATCTGCTAATGGGAGATTTTTGGAACTGCATCTTACACTGACTTACCAGACTGCATCATTATCAGATGGTCCTTGGTAATTGTAGTGTATTGGCAGTTTGACAGAATCTGCAAAATTCTGCAGATTGCTTTTGTGCCTGAAGAAAGCAAGTTGTCAAAATATTCTTTTTGTTCTTACATATCTTCTTGTGATCCTACTGCTCCACATTATAACTGGAGGCATTTCCCAGCCAGGAATGCTTATGCTCAAATAAAAGCAAGGATGCTGAGAGAATAAAGAAAGTTTGAAAGACTTCAAAGAAGGGGGATTTTATCTGAATTCAGCCAATAATCAAAATTTTTTGAAGATGAGTACTATTAATTGACTCTGTCAAAAACAAAAAGATAGGGCTGCAACTGTTCTTTCAGTCTATTCTGAAGCAGAATCTGTTTTTGAGCCTGCGCTACTCTAAAGCCGCACAGGGGGAGGTCCATTAATCTGCAGCATATCCAATAAACAAAAAAGACCTTTACTGAAAGTGATCCCCAAGGACCCTGCTCTCGACCCTCAGTTCACCATGGAGCTGTAAGCGTCCTAAGCAGCCCATTCCAGGGCCTCTTCTGACCCATAGCTGAGGAGCTGTGTTCAAGCACAGCTACGTTCCATGGCTCCTGCTTGATTTGTGCAAGGTATGCCTGTAACCAGCCCTGTATACTACCAGTGCTGCCCTGACTTCCTGGCTGAAGCCAGGACTTTCATGATCACTCAAGACTTTATTGGTGAGGGATTAGCCCCTGCTTGCACTGTTGCCACCCTCAAACCTCATATATCTTCTGTTGTGGAGCTGCCTGTGCTTGCTGTTCCCTCACAGGGCGTTGAAAAATGCTTAACATATGGATGAATGATACACTGGGAACAGGGTCTGATTAATAACCTCAATTTACTAAATATGGACTGCCACACACAATCTTATTTTGGTACCAGTGTATTCTGATGGATTTTGCAATCAACATAATTGCCTCCACTAAAGTGAACTATGTATTATACGCTATATGCTTTACAAGTTACTGATTAGCATGAGAAAACAGATTTTCCAGCAATTTAAAATGCAGTGCGAATATATAACATTTCATACTGAAAGATGGGCAGAGATATACAAGGGCTGCTCTCAAAGTAATGCCTCCTATTTTATTTTGTTGGCTCAGAACATCAGAAGCGGATGGTGGTGGAATGGCAGTAGAAGTTGAGCCATCCCACCAATATTTAATTACATTTTGTTGCCATGTGACAGATGGCAGCAGAGGGGCACTCTGACAAGTGGCATCTCACATGGAAATGTATATGAAGCAAAGGTGTGGGATTGAATTCCAACACTCAGGAAAAAAATGGCACCTACTGACATTCATTGATGCTTGCTGAACGTTTCTGGAGACCAAACAGTGAGTGTGAGCACACTGAGGCAGTGGGTGGTGTGTTTCAGCAGCAGTAACAGCGACGTAAAAGACAAGCTACATTCTGGACTGCTGCGCAGATTTTTACGAGCACAGCATGCAGGCTGTTGTTCATTGATGGCGTAAATGTATAGCTAATGGTGGTGATTATGTACAAAAATAATGTTTTATAGCTGACATTTTGCTTTATCCAATAGTGTTATTGTAGTCTTTGTTGTAGTTTCCTTGGAAATAAATAGGAGGCAGTACTTTTGGAGCATCCTACATTATATAAATAGGTATTTGAACCACAAACTGGAATTAAAAAAAACAGTGTTATCTGTGAAGCAAGACTACTTGCTCTTGAAAACTCTGTTCAGATGTTCACAAAACCTGGACAATTAAGAGCTGAAAGTGAAAACCAGAAATGTTCTATGAAGAGGGTGTGTAGACTTTTCTCCCTTCCAAATTTTTAAATTGTTACATACAAAATAATATATTTTAATGGTTAATTACCTTTGTTTCCTGCTCAACTGTTCAACTGTACTTGAAAATTCACACAAATGTCTGTAGATCACAGTGATAATTGCAAGTTTTATTCTAGAATCAAGAAGCTGGACTGCCTATTCATTGTATTAAATAAACATACCGACAGAAACAAAAGAAACAAACACCTCAAAACACAGAGCTTCCAACAGTTAAAGCTGGGAATTTAAGGTTGTTTCTAAAAGGGGTCTAAATCTATATAGAGCAGAGAAAAAAAGTTTCAGCTGAATCCAATGGAAGTATACCCGCACCTCTGAAGACCATGGATAATGCCACCTACACATCCACCACCGTGTACACAAACTTAAACCCCCTTACATAACTGTCCCAGTGCCAATAGTGTTACAGCTTGATTCACTCCTAGATGGTGGGTGTAACATTCTGTGAACTTCATTTTCTTCACTGAAGCCAGATTAAATTTATAGCCTCTCTGAATCAAAACTCTCATTTCAGAGTCAGCGCCTAGTCATGCCTAGTCAGTATTTAAAGTGCAAAGAAAACAGAAAGTAATGTAAGCTCCAAGGGTTTCAAAGTGCCCTGTGGGCAAACAGAAGTTCTCCATATGTGCGTGTCTGTGTCAGATGGAGAATTACAGGACAGTAAGCACAGAGCATGACTACGGAACAGAGAAAACGAAACCAACTCTTTTTTAACATCAGTATTTCTAGGGCTATTTATGCCATTTTAAGCTCTGCTCTAAAAAAAATAGTTTTTGGTATTTGTGACTGCTGTTGAGTTTCTCTTAGTCATAGGAAAAAAAGATAATTCTCTTTTAGGTGGACAAATGGGTCAGCCTCAATTATCAGTAAACGTACTACACCCTTCAGTAAATGCTAATGACATTAAGCAAGACTGTGACAGTTTATGTGCGCTAAATATCCAAATGGTCCAAAACAAAATTTCTGTAGTAGTCCTACCATTCACTAGCTTTTACTCTGTGATCACAACATTTCTGTAACACTTAAGGAATGTGATTTGATTATAAATTTAGAAAAGTAGAGCCAATTAATTACAAATTTCTTAAATAAATCAAGGACAAGAAAGAAACCCAATTTCAAAATACCAGGGAGTTCAAGAACTAGAGAGTTTTCAAGAAAAAGCAAATCTATCTTTTCATACACAAAATTCTCCAGATTATGTTGCCAGGTAAAATTATGCAAGGTGACAAAAAAAAATTGTACAGAATAAAGGCCACCCAACACCTAAATTCCCATGAATTTGCTATGCAAAACCCAGCTGCAGGGATGGCAATTACTTAGTGCCCACCTGGCAGAGTGCTTCAGTGGTAAGGCTAAAAAAGACATTTGTAGTCACGGCCTGAAAGCTCTAATTTTGATATTAATAATGAAACATTAAAAAAAAAACAAACAAGAAAAACATATTTAATGTGGCAAACATGGTGACTTGAAAGCAATTCTGAAAATTATGTTATGTTTATAAACCTCAGAATATCTATTTTTAGGGGACCTAGATGCAGATTATCAATGCTTTTAAAGTAGCACTGTTAAAGTAATGCTTCCTACTTTAGTATGAATACAAATGCCTTGGCCAAACACACTTTACATGTTACACGTATTACAGAGATAAATTACATATTCATGGAAAAAAAAAAATCAGGTAAGTGAAAAACTCTGAAGTGGTGAGCGGATTGGAGAGCATTTTCAGGAAATGCTTCCTACTTACATAGCCCTCACTGCAGTGGGCTGTCAGTGTCCGAATTAGCAAAGTTCAGAACAAAATTCAGGACATGCTTGTTAAGGGAGACTTTCTTTTCATCACTTACATGACAGAAATAGTTCCTAATGAGTGAAATTTGTAGCTCTGAAGTGTAATATAATGGGAAAAATCCAGAGCGGAAAAGTAGTTTACTTAGACCATCTTTCTGCTAATGCAGTTCTCCTTAAAGCACATTTCATGGGGCTCTTCTCAGATTAAATTTTATGCATAGCAAGTACCAGACCCAGCCATATTTTCTTGAGGGACAACGTTGCTTGTTAGATTTTATTTCTCACCTAGCCCCATCACCAAGGTCTTAGTCAACACATTCTGTATATCTAGTTTCTCAACAAAAAGCCACTCATGTAAGGAGTTGACAACCAAGTCGTACAACAATTTGGTAAATTATTTGAGAGAGGTGGAAGGCACTGTTCCTCACTACACCTACAAATCCAGGAAATTTTGAGATATTCTGGGGCAGGTCCTTACAAGAGAGATTTCTATTACAGACCCAAGAGAATTGTTTACAGGAGTCATTGCTGGCATACTCCTGCTGACACGAGCTGTTGAAAAACTGGGAATTGGGCATCAAGATTAAGGATTATAGAATTGGAGAGCTATGCACAAGCTATTTACACTACATTGGTAATTTTTTCCTCATTCTCAGGGCATAAATTTTAACAAATACATTTTTATTCATATCTGACAATTTATATATAAGAAAAATGCTACTTTGCTACCAGTTTGCCCCAAGCTACTGACTCATATTTATGGATTCATTTCCAGAGATGCTGAGCACATGCAGTTTTCCAGCAGAGTTCAGGCAAGCAATACGGCTTAATATTTCTCAAATCGACAGTGCTTACTGCTAAGCTGTTGCCAAGGGAATCCCTCCTGAGCATTTGGGCAAAGAAAGGACATAATGCCTCTTCTGTACAGTCCTCCTTCTTTTCAGTTATTCCATGCAAAACAATGCAGAAAGATGTACAAGAAAAAGAATTCCTAAGAAAATCAATATCTCAGATAGAGATTTGAAGCTAGTTATATGTAAAGTAAGTAGGCAACAAATGCTACAGAGAAAATTATGTGAAAAATTTCAAGATGTGAAAAAAAATGATGCATGATAGCAATTATTTTTTGAATGCTATGTACTTGTGTATGTGTGGCTGCAAGTTTGGCAGAAGACAGGTAGATGAGCCAGTTGCCATGGCTCATGTTCAGAAAGGAGCAGCAGATGCTGAACAGAAAGAGGTGTTTTTCAGTTTACTTTTACGTGGTGAGAAAGTTTCTTTTAGGAAGAAAGCTTTGTATGGACTCCCTTGTTAGATGAATTATGAAGAAAATTTAAACAGGACAGAATCTTGATTTTACAGAAATGCTGGAGAACAATATTTGTGAGACAAAAGCTTTCACATAACAAAAGTAGATGATTTCTGTATTTTACTGTAACTCAGCTGGATAGGAGCGTCATGAATATTTATGGAATTGCCATGGAAGTTTACACGCAGCACTTGTTTTTATCTAGATAGATAGCATATATATTTTAAAGGGAGTAATTAATTAAGGCATGTTATTGTGTAAGTGTTCTCATTTCCTAGAACACTGCATTTACAGCACGTCTTTACCTGGAAGGCTACTAAACATAAGTACATTTTCAAGATTTGTTATTCTTCACAACAGAAATTACTTTGAATATATAGAAAATAGCATTATTTAACGCAATTTATAAAATACATGGTCATATGCTCTTAATTCTCCATAACCTTCCAAGACTCTGCAAAACTCATCCATTTCTAACTCACCTGGGGGGAATGCACACACAAAAAGTACAAGGCTGAAACAGATCCTCTTGCAACTATATAGATAAAATTGATTATTGTCTTCTAGTATTAGTTCAAACTTCTTTTACATCATAAGTGACTGTGGCACTTACAAAATTTTCTTCTGACTCTCTTTGAACATCTTTTTTTAATATACAATCAAGTGTAAGTGAACGACTTTATGTCTCAGATACTTTTTAGTGTAAACTTCATCAAAAGTATACTAGAGAAAAAATGATTAAAAGTTACTAATTGTCCTTCATATCTTATACGTCTGAAATTCTTATATGACTCTTGTATTGCTACAAATATTTCCCTGGGTTTGCTTAGACTTTGGCTTGAGATTCTCAAATATAAAATCACTTTGCATTTGGTTGCGAGTAGATTTTTCCCCTAGATCCTTCTATTACTTAATTATCTCATTCAGTGAACTGAATCCCTCAAATGTGCAACAGCTGTAAGTCACTACACCTCCAAGAGAATCAGGCTAATTCCATGAGACAGGAGGACAAATGTATAAAGAAAAATAATTTTATATGTGACCAATCTTTACCAATTCATCCTTTTTTTTTAAACAAACAAAAACACAAATACTAAAAATGTGAGATGTGGATAGTTATTTTCACTAATAAGATCCCACTGAAACCAATGAGATTCTGCACAGAACAGCATGTCCTGCATGGGTGGACTCCAAGACATATGGCATTAAGATGGGTATCTTCAACAGATGGAATAAAAGAATCCAAATTAAAAAAAAAATAATAAAAAAATTGCAATTTGAGGTATCGATCCTGAGATATCTTACAACATGATTTTCAAGAGAAAATTTTCTGCAATTTGTGAATATTAACTTTCTCTTAGTAGTAGTCTCAGAATGACCATCTGGTCACTATTTTGATAGTTAACATCAAAATCAAGGGCTGTACACTTCCACTTTGACATTTGTTAAATTAATCCAAGCCCTGCTTTTGTCACCAAGACATAGCAGTGCACTATTGCTTTATGAGTAGAACTAGACTGAAGTTTCTTGAAATTCTGGAAGACTGCTTTTTCTTACATTTTCTTCATATATATCTTTTTAATGAATACTTTCTATTTTACAAGCTAATATGGGGCAACAAATAGTATTTCAGAGATGATAACATACTTTATAAAGTAGTAAGGATTTTTATTTTTGCATTAGTTCCAGTAATAAACTAACACATGCTCTAACTCATTTCATTTCTGGTTAAAGATTAATTATTTTCTGGCTGTATTCTACATTCTGGACAGCAGCCCAGCTATAGGTAGTAAATATCAAGGGTTGGGCATAGTTTTTAAATTAAAATAAAGCTGTAGTGTGCTTTAATAGACTTGTAAAATTAGGTCAATTCCATAGAAAGTGTTTTCTTTGATAAAGGAAGATTATACAGAAAACAGATTTTTTTGTTTTCTTGTTTGAAAAACACCTAATTCGTGCCATTCATTTGTTTTAGGAGGCAGAAATTCAAGTTTGTTCGGGATATGTCCATGAAAACAGAAGCAACGCACAGCACTATAATACATGACAAGTACTAAACGCATTTATGTATCTGTAATAGAAAAAAATCTATTTATTTTATTTTCTAGTAGGTAACAATTACTGTGAAAATCTGCAGAACTTTGTTGGAGTGTGTTTGTGATGAAATTTAATATCATCAAATCATTTCTATCCTTCTTTGGCTTTTAGAGTATTATTTATTTGAGTTTTCTTTATTCTCAGTAGGAAGTTGCCTACGACAATCACCCTTTTTTCCTTCTTGGCAGAGGCAGTCTTGAGGTGTGGAGTCAACTGCCTCACCCTAAACAATCTTGGGGGTGGACCTCCCATCGCATCCTTACTCATCTCTCCTTCAACTTCCAGATCCTCAAACCTATTACACAGGGGCACCTGAGGATCTGAGGTAGGTCAGGATGGGGGTTGCCTGTGACGCTGAGCTGGGACCTGTTTCCACTCCTCCTCTTCCCTTAAATCACCTCCCTGTGCTCGACAATGGCAGGGGAGTGGGTCCTAGTTTTATACTTCTGGATGATTTCATATGGCATGGAATGTCTCTTTAGTCAGTTTAGGTTAGCTGTCCCGTTTCTGTGCAGCAATTTGTGCCCTCCAGTCCGTTTGCTGGCAGGACAGCATAAGACACTGAGAAATTGAAATGCCCTTGGCTCTGTACAGCACTGCTCAGCAACAACTAAAACATTGGTGTGTTATCAACATGATTTTTCTCCTAATATGGAATACTGATAAACCAGTACAAAGCCAAAACTCAATATCATACCAGACACTATGAAGAAAATCAGCACTGTCCCAGCTGAAAACAGGACATACCCTTACAATGATCTCTGCAGTTTTCAGCTCCCAAGCATTAAGACTGAATTCACATTACAAGTGAACACCTACCTAAATTTCCAAAAGATTTTAGTTTATTTAAAGGTAAGCCATCATGTATGTGCTTAGTACCCTAAGTAAGTGACCTTGCCTTCAGATGAAGTGAGTACTTACAGTCTGCACTGGAATGGAGACTGTACATAGATAAGTTCTTTTTATGGAAAAATTAGGTTATTGTTTGCTGTACAGAGATATTTAATTCTGGTTATCAATTTTTGAAAAGATTAGTCTGAGGATTTTTTGCAAGTCTAAGTATACATCAGTAATTATAGCATGCAAATTATGAATAGAAAACAAAAAAATGGGGAAGTAAACAAGGTATTTTTTAATGCACTTCATATTAGAACTACAGCAAATAATTTTACATGTCACGTATCAAAAATAAGAGACCTAAACTTGTTACGTCTTTGGGTCTGAATCTGAGAATACTGTAGAACTATCAATAAAGTGTGTTCTGCTTCATTAAGACTTTGTCACTTTAAATGATTACGCTTCCTGGCAGAAATAGAAAATGTAAATGGTAAAATAGATTGGGTGCCCTTTGAGGATTTTTTATTTTCTCAAATTAACACCAAATCTGACTTGCACCTCAATAAACTTTGAAAAGGGTAACAACACATTTGTTTCAATATCAGCAATTATTGCACAGGAATTACATGACATTAATTATGCTTTTAACAGTGGAATGATTAAACAAGATAGACTGCAATGATATGTTCATTCATATAATACATAATTCCCAAAATAAATAGGAAAGATTTCCACACTGACCATAGTCTGTGTTTTCCGGCTCCCAACAATTTGATGGCCAAAAATAGGGTGTCTATAGACAAAACAAAAAAAGTAGGGAATTCAAGTTAGACAATGCAAGCATTATACAGTTCTTGGATTGATACCGTTTCTCAAAATCGATTCACATTTTTTGGCAGATCTACTATAATATTAACTTGATGATTTTGAAATAGGCATCAAAATAGAAAATTACTTTTGTATGCTCGTTTATTGCACTAGTGTCAGAATGGCATTGTAAGAGAAGAACAATGTGTCCTTTTTATTTTTAAATTTAAAGGAACAAAAAACACAAGGTTAGGTAGTGAGGTACTTTTTCATCTTCCCTAGCAACATACTCATCACATGACCTAAGAATCAAGCTTTAGAAGCAGAAAAGATGGAACATACTTTTGGATACATTCAGTTCTTGATTTTGTAGAGTTTTCTTTATTGTATGTTAATACTCAATACTGTTTTCTAGAAGCTATTCATTAAAAAATGCTAATTAGCATATCCTGTCTTCATAGTTATCAAATTTGTTTTCATTTATGGAAGTCTATTATTTTCCTAATTATTCAATGTCATTTAAAATATGATTTCTTAATGCAAAGCCAATAAAATGATAAATAACTAGTTCAATACTATGATCATGAAAACTGTGCAAATTGCATTGCTAAAACATTTCTTGTCTACCAAATGAAGAATATAAAACAATATAGGGATTTTTCACATCAAGATTTTCATTTTTTAAAAAACTAGCTTTCCAGTGAAAATTTAAATGACTGTGGTATTTATAGTTAATGCATTCTTTTATACGTATATGCCCACAAGAATTATATAAAATTTGAGAAGTTGGATTCACCTAACTAAATATGTGCACTAGTATGAGCAGATGTATTTCAAATTACAGGTACCTCCTTGGGCTCACTTTCTGCTTCACTCTCTCTTTCCTGTTGTTTTTCTCAAAGATCCCTCAGCTACACAAATGGAAACCTCTCTTGCTGCCCACAAAATTGTTTTAATATTTATCCAGAAATCAACAGGACTGAAGGGTGACACATTTACACCTACTATCAGGTTAAACATACATTGTGAAAAATCCCTCTGTTGTAAAAATGACCTATCAACTTTAATAACTGCAATTTAAGACTTGCTTTTTACTAAGTAATAACAATGAGTTAAAGGATGAAAAAATAAAATCACAAACTAACTTTGAAGGTTGAGACAAGTTTCTTGCCAGTTTTTTTCTTTCTCTCTAGTGCAGAAGCAATAAGTCATTCTTCCTATAAACTATTCCTTCATTGTGCCACTAAAAGTGAGCACTATAAGCACAGATGGAAAGAGAAAGTGAACTCAACAACAAATAGCAGCACTCAGAAAATGCTGGAGAATCAAGAAGGTATAAAAATAATTTAACCATGTCAATCATATAAAGCAGAAAGTTACTTTCATTTAAGTTTTCAGACCTGGGGAGAGAAAGCAGTCCATCCTTCGACACAAACTGCATTTCAGAAGATGCCTAAGAACAAAAGCTCAACAACATCTGCTTATATTTGTTCAAGCTAAACTTATCAAGGAAGAATCCAACAAGGGGGAATATAAAATATGTAGAAGCCTCACCCACTCAAACAGGTTCTGAGCTGAAACTGGTGAGAGTTCAGATATTATTTGTGAAAGAGTAGCAAGCTATGGTGGAAGAGGTTTAGAAAAAGATACAGCAAAAGAGCCTTTTCATAAGTAAAAAGGCAAAGATTCTTATGATTGTGAAAATACTTGCAAAACTTCTCATAAAAACTTCAGATTTCCCTTTAGAAATTAGATAAACAACCCCCCCATCCTGATGATAATTGAAAAATAAATTCTCTCTTCTGATTTTAACCCAAACCCATGAGATTATGTGCCAATGCCAAAGAAAGTCTCTTTGCAGAGGTTTTCTTAGGCACGGAAGGTCCCTTGGGAAACTTAACTGAGGGATGAAGAGGTGGAAGGGAGATCACAGTTATTGAAAGAGACCTTACTAAGTGTTCAATTACCTTTAGAGAGAAAGCACAGTGACAGACCAGTAAAATCACACCGGCAACCTCCAACTAGCTAAACTCAAAAATAAATCATTCAAAAAGCAAATAAGAATACGTATGCTAGTAAGGAGGAGTCTAAGCATTCCCGTGCCACCATCCCTCTGGAGATACAAAGAGAAGATAAAAGAGAACATAAGCTTTAATTAGCAAAGTACACAATAAATACTTATAAAAGATTTTATAATGTGTTACAAGGTAAGCCAAAAGAGAAAATTCACCACAAAGAAAACACTGCATCATGGGAAAGGGGTTCACGTAACAGTACATATAAGCACAGATGACTTTTGAATACATTCCTTGTTTGAGCCTCCAAAAGGAGGGTGACTGTGAAAGACAAGAACCTTTCTGCCAGGGAATAACAAGCACGTATGAGCTCTCCATGTTGCGGCTCTCAACTAGACAGGCACAAGCAGCCTCCCAGCTGCAAGCTGCGACCTTGTCTGCATGGTGCTTGAATGCATTTAATGGACCTGCTGAGAAGCACAGCTCAACAGCTCCGGTACTGCAAGGTGGCCAGGGCTGGCGTCAGGCCAGCAGGCTCCCAGTGGGAACAAAGTTCAAGTCTCCTCACAATCAGCCGTGTGAATATGCCCCAAATTAATTTTGATATGAAGATAAGACTACAGGATAAAGCACAGGGGGAAAAAAAAAAACAACAAAAACAACAGGAAGAAAAGTATTATATGAGCTCAGATAGAGGCCAGATAAAAAACATCACAGAATGCTTAAGGAAAACCACATTTTCACATGGGTAGACTGCAGGTTTAATCATAGAAAACAAAGCACAAAACAAAGACTAGATAACTATTATTCACTTTCAATGCAGGAAATGGCACTGGTGGAGGTAAAGATGAGAAATTCTCCTAAGGCCAGGCATAAAAAATGACAATAGGGGACAAGATTAAAACTTAGAAAGAAGATCCGAAACCCACACTTAAAATCGCATAAACACTGGTAATGAAACTTGATATAAAATCAGATTCTATTAAAGAATTTTTATAATTCTGTGTTTCTGTGAAAAAAAAATCCATCAACAATAAGCTTGTACATAGTTGAAATGACTTACATTTTCCCAAAGATGTATTCAACATTTTCTTGCTTAACTGTTTGGTATTATCAGTCATGAAGTTCTGGCCTTAATCTACCTTGCCATCTGTCATGCACAATGGGTAAAGTGGAATACTTATTGAAAAATGGTTATAATAGAAGAAAAGCTAGCTGAGAAAAGATTCAGAGAGATACCTTATCACATGACTTCCACAATAGTACAATTCAATAATTAGAATAATACATTCTGCTTTCATGGGAATAGGTGTCAATGAGCCCCATTCAGGCTGGCTGCCTGATGCACCAGGTAGGCCCTTGCTGTCTCTGCTATCCAGGGGATTATCCTCAGCGTAGCTCTCCAGCTGTACCCCTCAGCCCCAGTGCCGCACAAGCTCCTATCAGCACAGAGATTTGTAGTGCCAATCACTGCAATCTGGCAAGCTAACATCTATCTTCTACAATGTCCCAGACAGATACCCCTGGAGCCTTTGACTCCAAAGATCATCTACCCAGACTTCTGCAAGGCTTTTGATGAGGTCCTACACCACACCCTTATCTCTGAGTTGGAGAGGTATGAACTTGAAGGCTGGACTCTGTGGTCAATAAAGAACTGGTTGGATGGTTGTAGTCAGAGGGTTGTGGTCAATGGCTCCACTGAAGAGGTCCAGGTGGAGGCTGGTGACAAGTTGTGTCCCTCAGGGGTCTGCCTTGGGACAAGTGCCCTTAAACGTCTTTGTGAGCAACATAGATGCTTCAAGTGCACTCTTAGCAAGTTTTCTGATAACACCAAGTTGAGTGGTGCAGTTGATAGAACAGAAGGAAGGGATGCCATTCAAAGGTACTTGGACAAACCTGAAAACCTGGCCCATGTGAACTTAACTGAAGTTCAGTAAGTACAGATGCAAGGTACTACGTCTAGGTCAAGAGAATCTCAAGTATGAGCACAGACTGGGAGAAGAACTCATTGAGAGCAGCCCTGTGGAGAAGGACATCAGGGTTCTGGTGAATGAAAAGCTGGACATGAGCCAATCAACAGAATACACTGGCAGCCCATAAGGCTAACTGTATCCTGAGCTGCATCAAAAGAGTGGTAGAAGCAGGGTGAAGGAAGGAGATTGTCCCCCTCTACTCTGCCCTCATGAGGCGCCAGTCTGGAGTACTGCATTCAAGCCTGGGGCCCCCAGTGCAAGAAAGATGTGGAGATGTTGGAGCGAGTCCAGAGGAAGGCCACAAAGATGACAAGAGGGCTGGAGCACCTCACTTATGAAAAAAGGCAGAGGGAGCTGAGCTTGGTTAGTTTGGAGAAGGCTCCAGGGAGACCTTATTGCAATCTTCCAGTACTTGAAGGGAACTTAACAAAAAAGATGGAGACTGAGGGTCTCATGGATGGAGACTCACAGTCTGACAGTGACAAGACAAGAGGGAATGGCTTCAAACTAAAAGAGGGGAGATTTAGATTTGGATGTTGGAATTTTTTTACTCAGAGGGCGGTGAGGCAGTGGAACAGGCTGCCCAGAGAAGCTGTGCATGCCCCATTCCTGCAAGTACTCAAGGCCAGGTTGGGTAAGGATCCTGGGCAACCAGATCTATTGGGTGGCAAGTCTGCCTGTGGCAGGAGGTTTCGAACTAGATATTTTTAATATCTCTTCCAACCCAAGCCATTCTATGGTTCTGTGGTGATTCAAAACCCCAATTTTTCTAAAAACAAACAAGCAAACAAACATCAAGAAAACACAAAGAAGAAGTCTGGAGTATTACTTTGTCCCTTACAACTTATATGTTTTTCAGATTACGTGCATAACACATGGCTGCCTTCCTCCATCCCAGGAATGAGTTCACATCTTTTCTCTTCTGTTCCAAAAGTCTTCACACAATTTCACAGTCCAGATATCTAATAACCCCACAGAAGAATTTGCTGGAGAGTTTATCTATGAAGACTATGTGACAATGCTTTTACCTTATTCAACAAGGAAAGATTAGGAAGTAAGAAAATATCAATAGAAAGATCTCTGGTCTCAAGGAATTGGGTTAGGAATGAGAAGAGGAAGGGTGTGCAAAGAAGAAAGCTGGCTGCTCTCCTCTGATCTACTAAAACAATCCCACAGCTATGCTAGGAGACTCTGCCCACGTAAATGAACTTATCTATACCTGGGGAATGCTAACAAAGATTGGTTTAACTATTTCTTACAAATTATATTCAGAGTATATTGTAGCATTATTACAACATCCATTAAGTACCTATAATGCAACCATTATACAACCAATGTACCTTGTCTCAAGATCTAGAAACTTTGCACAGGTAAATACCTTCCCCAGGAGAGTTTCAGACATGGTATAAAGTGTTGTAACTCAACATGACCATTTTCAAAGGCAAAATTATAAAATATCAACTAGCTTTTTTTGTGAAATGTAGAAAATCTGATGGAATTTCACTTTTCCTCAGCAGGAAATGTGAAGCAGTTCGTCATGAACAAGTATTAAAGAGGGAACATTTGTCATTTTGCCATGACATCCCACTTATAGCCGGAAGGAGGGTGGGTGGTAGAACAGTTTGGAGAAAGTCAAGTACTGTTTATCAGAGCAGGCAGAAACAATGCTGCCAGTTTTTATCAGTATGCACTGATAAGGCACTTTGTTTAACTGTATCTGCAATCTGAATAAGCAACCAGTCAGCAGCTAGAGAAAAGAGGCTTACCAAGCACAACATGTGATACCACAGAACCATTTAAGCACTCAGAACAGAACAGGCTGTCATAAGGTTCTTCGTGACCATTGGCAAAGCACTGGTTTTGCACTCAAAAAAGCACTCTGTTTCTCTTGAAGTATAGACTTATATTATAAGCCAATACTAACCACAGAAATCCATAATCCTTCTTTTAATAAAGTCACATGAAACAAAATCCCATGACACAGTGCCTATTCCACATGAAACAACTTGTTAGAAGTGGCTGATATGCATGGTGAGAGATCCTGTGATAAAACAAATAGATCTGTTTTGGCTCTACTGTTAAATTAATCAATAATAATATGTGAAATAATGAAACAGCCACTTGTGAAAATCAGTGTTGCCTGTCAGCCTTTATAGAGCATGATTAATTTCTATGCATTAAACTGTATTACTGCAGAAAGAAACCATTAAGCATCTTTCAGCTACCCTTGCTGATAGTAGTAAGAAAAGAATTGTTTCTGAAACTGCTCCACTCCATGACATTTTTTTAAATTCAGTAACTGGAACGTGGGAGGAATATTCAAATCACCCATAAACCTTCCTTTGCATATTACAAAATCACAGAAACACAGAATCGTAGGGCTTGGAATGGACCTCTGGAGATCATCTTGTCTAACTTCCCTGCTAATGCAGGTTCTCTACAGTTGGTTGCAGAGGAAAGCATCTAGGCAGGTTCTGAGTATCTCCAGAGGAGACTCCACAGCCTCTCTGGGCAGCCTGTTCTAGTGCTCTATCACCCTCAAAGAAAGAAGATTTTTCTCAAAGAATCACAGAATGTAAAAGTGTGCCTGAGCAGGGTTAAAAAAGAGAAAAGGGCACTGATAGGACAGTCAGGAAGACAAAAGGTCTTGAAATGATTTTTCCCTCTTTGAAACCTCAATTGCACCTGCATATGCTGCATACGAACTGAAGAGACAATGAATTAGTTCTTGCACTTGCAATTTCCAAACATAATCTGTCATCCAGTCCGGATGAGATTACCTGCTTCTTTTTTTTATTGCAAAACCTGGATTCCAATAAAATGATTCTCTCAAGACACGGATGATCCAGCAAGACAGTGGACAATGGCTAGAGAGCTGAGATATTGAAACACACCTTAAGCAGCCAGAGGCCAGATTAGGACTGAGTCCAGAGGTGGTTAGCTGAGCAGGGTGACTCAGTGAAGTTGGCAGTAATATTATTTTGCAACAAAGATATTAAAAGATCCCTACAATGACTGCTATATATAATTTCCACTACAGATATAGGAAAAATAAGGCTGGAGAGGTAAATGTATTCATCAATAAAGCATTGCAGTGGTAGAACAGAAGACATCACAGATTAAACCATCTTGCCAAAAGCATGAATTTTGCTGCTATCTTCACCAGAATCAAGCTTTCACAATAAGAAATTTTGTTCCCATTTCCACATTTTTTCTCACCTACATATGCCTTCCAATTTAAAAGTCATAAAATAACAGAACCTAAACTTCATCTCTGAAAATTAAATTACATTAAATCACAAATCAATCTCATAAAAAAATGAGAGTGTGATTATCAAAAGCCTCAATATTCTAGGAGTTTGTTTAAAAACAAAAAGTATTAAAAAACACTACTTTCATTATGAATGTTGAAAGACCCTACACTGAGTATGAAATTTGTAAAATAAATCAACATTCTTTCCCTGGGAAGCAATTACAGAAGCGTAGCAGCTGAAAGGTTAAATCAGGCATTCCTCACCAGGTCAGCCATATTATCAGCTATGTGGATACTGATGAAAGGCACTCAATGAGTAATGCCTGGTCCCTAGAAGATCTTTCCAAGGTGCATCTTGCTTTTCTAATTTAAGCCCCTCATACATATTAGCCTTTGAGTACAGGAAGGTAGGTAGTAGATATTCAATTCCTTCTTTGGCCCCAGCTTTAAATAACATGCAAAGGCAATATGCCTTATTTTCAGAATGGTTCAAAAAGTATCACTAAACCTAAGTTTCCACTTTGTTGAGACTAATAAAAACTCACCTCTCTCCAAGTAAGGTAAATAATATTTAGATCTATCCCATTGGAGTTAAATTGCTATAGCAGGAACTGACCCAATTAAAACAAAATAAGTCAAAGAATGATTAGGAATGATTGTTTATTTCTAAAGCCACATTGTTTAAAAAAGCAGATAAAACTACAATTTTACAGCCATCTTGGTTGCAAGAGTAATAACTGAAAACTGTAGAAGGGCATTTGTGCAAATGAAGCACAATCGCTACTGCTTTTAGCTTTTTCTATACAACAGTAGCTTGTTTAAAACAAACTGGAAGTAATTTTACTGTCAGGAGTGAATGCGTCATCCTTTGGAACATTAAAAATGAAGTGAATGGAGAACATTATTATAGCCAGCCTGATTTTTGTAAGTCAGGTCTTTTTACTGTGGGCAAAGGTTTCTCTGCAGGGATGGCTTACGAACTTTTCAGTGCTGGAAGGCGCACTGTCTTCTCTTTCTACTTAATACCTAGAAATTTGTGAATCCTGTCCAAGACTCAGGGGGTTCTGTTTCTGAAGCATCTAAACAGCTATTCCAGTGCAGCATTCAAACATTTATAGTTATTTTCTCTATAGAGTATGTTATCTTCATCTTCCAACTTAACAGCCTCAGACGTAGATTTTATGCTAGCCTTGTTTTGGTAAGGAATGTGGAATTTTAATGACAAATCTGGCTGGTACAAGTCCAGTTAATGGTTTGACACCACTATAAATTTCTCTTGTGCTATACATAAACAGATAAAATTAAATTGTTCTAACATTGTTAGCATGGTAATAGCAATGCAACGAGTGCCACAGAGCAGAAAAGTGCCAAAGTACTGCAGTTACATAGCAAGTAACACTTGAGGAAAATAACTTATTTCATATGCATATGTCAAATAGGTGCTAAGTCCTTAATTTACATAAATCAATTGACATCATTTTAGCATCTAAACCTAACTAAACCTTCATGTCCAAACATGTAGGCTGTAGTCCTCTCTGAGGAAAGCTTGTAAAAGGCTACCTCCAGTACTCTCAGCTGTTCACAGTGCAACTAATATTCATCTACACTTTCCCTCAGAAGAAATATCATGCTAGCAAAGATGATGTTTTCTCATGTTTAAAACAGTAGTACGCTAGCAGCGATGCAGAAGTCAATGCTCAGCACCCCTATAAATTTGTCCTATTCTTTGCAAAAGAAAATTCTCAGATATTTTGTCCTCCTGACCACTGCTCATGGAAAGAGCCAGGAACTGGAGCCTTATCCATTCCATGATTTCTTTCCACTTTTTGCTTACTCCACAATCACATCAACCCCTTTCCCTCAGAAGTAAGCCCTTTCACCCATATACCATCCCTCAGCAGGAAGCCCCTTCACCCATATGCCATCCCTCTCTTATTTACACAAGTGGTGTCCCACAGGGGTCAGTGCTGAGACCGATACTCTTTAATGTCAGTGACACTGACAGAGAGGTCACAAGTGCAGCCTCAGCAAGTTTGCTGATGACAGTAAGCTGTGGGGTGCAGTCAACACACCAGAGGGACGGGGTGCCATCCAGAGGGACCTAGACAGGCTTGAGCAGTGGGCCCAGATGAGTCTCATGAGGTTCAACATATCCAAGAGCAAGACCTTGCACCTTGGTCGAGGCAACCCTCACTACTGATACAAGCTGGGGGAAGAAAGGATGAGCGCAGCCCTGCCGAAAAAGACCTGGGGGTACCGGTGGATGGGAAGCTGGTCCAGCAATGTGCCCTCACAGCTCACAAAGCCAACTGTATCATGAGCTGCGCCAAAAGAAGCGTGGCCAGCAGGTCAAGGGAGGTGATCCTGTCCCTCTACTCTGCACTGGTGCGGCCTCACCTGGAGTATTGCATCCAGGTGTGGAGTTCTCAGTACAGGAAAGATACAGACCTGTTGGAGTGCATCCAGAGGAGACCACAGAAATTATCAAAGGGATGGAACACTTCTCCTACAAGGACAAGCTGAGAGAGCTGGGGCTCTACAGCCTGCAGAAGATAAGGCTTTGAGGTAACCTGATAGCGGCCTTTCAGTATCTAATGGGGAGCTACAGCAAAGAAGGGAACAGACTCTTCAGCAAGGTCTGTTGTGATAGAACAAGGGGAAATGGCTTCAAGTTCAGAGAGGGTAGAATTAGGTTGGATATAAGGAAAAAGACTTTTACAGTGAGGGTGGTGAGGCACTGGAGCAGGTTGTCTAGTGATGCAGTTGATGCCTCGTCCCTGCAGACTTTCGAGGTGAGGCTGGATCAGGCCCTGGGCAACCTGATTTACTTCTGCATTCATTGCAGGGAAGTTGCAGGGAAGTTGGACTCGATGACCTTTGAAGGTCCCATCCAACTCTAAGGATTTTGATTCTATGATTCTTTGATTCTATATGGAAACCGTCACATAAGAAAGAATATCCACATTACACTCCATTTTTAATCAGATCTCTTCTACAGGCTTAATAAGAAAAATAACTCCCCCTCTAAATTAATACTATTTTAGGAATCATAGTCTATAAGATAATTTCATTTCCTTTACTACATTTTCAAAATACTTCTACAATTTTCATTATCACACTTACTAAGTCTAGGGGTTAAAAAGGTCATTATCATCTTACCACAAGATATTGTCTTCATTTTCTAAATTAAATCCTTCTACCATTTTTAACTTTAAGAGGAATTGCTACCATTTACTAGGTTACGTAAGAGAGAAAGTATCATTAAAATTTATTATAAATCTTAGTGTGAGGTCTTTAACATGAGCTTCCCTTTGCACAAGTCAAGAACATCTCAAAAACACTTACCTGGAATCGATAAAAGGTGCCATCATCCTTTAGTGTTAGAACATGGTCTGAGATTGGAAAAAAATAACCATGTGCTGCCATCAGTGTTCCCAAATGTAGAGCTTCCACTGTTTGAATATCAAAACAAGATAAAAAGACATTTTAGAAGTTAGATAACTTATTTTAAGCAATTTAGTTTTTTATTTCCTGCAGATAGCCACTTGACTCTTAGTCTAGGCCCTGGCATCATGAAAGCACTCTCTCTCTCTCTTTTTTTTTTTTTTTTTTTTTGTAATGGAATGATACACCAAAGAAAAGTCTTTACTCTCCTTAATCACTGGCTATTAGACATCCCATTTGTAGCTGTAATTCCAAATCAGCACTAGCAGGTGGCTACTGTGACATTCACACACTTGCTCCGAAGGTGAAAACAGCAATCACTTTTATCCTGATGGTCTTGCCTCATTTTCCTCTTCTGAAGTTTCAGATTATACAACATTAAAATAGCTGACTCCAACTATATGATATATTCCTCACTAGTTTTACCAGAAAAGTAGTAAAGAATAGAATTTTTCTTAAAAATCTCTCATTACGGGGAAAATAATGAAGGATCCCAGAATCACAGACTGATTAAAGTTGGAAGAGAGAGGTCACCTAATCCAACCCCCCCATTCAAATAGAACCAGCTAGAGTAGGTTGTCCAGGACCGTGTTCAGCAGGTTTTGAAGATCTCCAAGGACGAGACTCCACAGCCTCTCTGGGCAACCTGTGTCAGTGCTCAGCCATCCACACAGTAAAGAAGTGCATCCTGAGTGCATCCTGATGTTCAGATGGAACTTTATGTGTTCCAGTGTGTCAACTGCCTTTTTTCCTGGTAGTTGGGTACCACTAGAAAGAGTAAGGTTCCATCTTCTTTACACATCCCTCATCAGGCATTTATAAACATTAGTAAGATCCCACTGAGCCTTCTCCAGGCTGAACAGTCTCAAGTCTCTCAGATTTACCTCATAAGAGAGATGCTCCAGGCCCTTATTTTTTATGGCCCTTCTTTGGACTCTCTCCAATGTGACCACAACTGTCTGGTGCTAGAGTGCCCAGAACTGGGCTGACTTCCATTCACTCTAGTGAATAAAACCATAATACCTAACAGTCAGAATTATATGTGTGCTTGTATTTTCAGTAAACCACTGACCATTATCAATCTCTGAAGTCTCATTCATTATTGTTAATATTTGGTTCGTGATGACATCATACAGTAGGAAGAGGTGGCCATTAGTTAGAGTCATTCTCTTGATAATGTATATAAGTCCTAGTCTTTAGCATACTCTTTATCAACAGTGTAACGACTCTAGTGCATATCCCTAAAATATCTGTGCACAGCAATTTCTTCTGTTACATTAAATATTTCCTAGCATAACCTACTAATACAAGTGCACAACCACTGAAGCATACTAATTTTAAAAGATGAAGCTTGGAGAAGATCACAAGGGTTTCTGAGCTCCACGACAAAGCCATCTATTATGGGGGGGAGTGATAGAGAGGACAGCAGTGCTGCAGCACAACACCAGCAATGTGGAAATGAAACAGATCAATACAAAGGCCATATAGGAGGACTTGGGACTAAAGGGAAACTGGGAAAGAGGAGGATGAAAATGACAAAAGAAAGACAGAAGTAGTGAGATCTGCCTAATAAAGGAAGATCTTTTTTTATCTAAAATGTGACTTCAGCATGAAGAGGTTTCAGGCACCATATTGTCATGCAGAAAGAAAACTGAGTCTTCAGACCTGTGTTTCTTCTGAGGATGATAGAATCATTTGTTTCAGCCATTATTACTTTGGACATAAGGATGAGACACAGACATACTTTTTCATCTATATTTCATCAGCATTCCAGGAAATTCCCTCTTTCACCCATTTGCTCACCTACAGATATTCATTGGTACAGAAAATACAGGAGGCAGAGTGGGACGTTCTTAAGCTATCCCAAAGCCAGCAAGCATGTGAAAGAAGAATGAAAGGGGTCTGGACAGTAGTTCATTGAGAACACACAACCCTAGAAGGGCTTATTTGATACCCAATAATCCTTGTGGCCTCTGTGTTTTCCACAGTCTGTGATCTCTGGTTTCTGTCCCTCTGGCAGAGCCATTATCTAAGAAAATCCAACACCCACTCTCAGTGAACTCCCTTACCTGCTATAAAATGCCATAACCCTGTTAACAAGGCTTTTCCAAATTACAAGCCTACAAGAAAATTCAATGAAAGAATGCAGTTGCATCTTTCCCAGCACGTGGGATGTGTGCAAACCCACACATGAATTTTATCCTAATTAGCTTAAGCCCAAGTATTGTTGTTATTCATCTACCTCAAGCTACAGAATTATATTATCCTTTGGATAAGATACTTTGAGCAAATACATTCTGTGGTGAGTCAGTTGCTGATTTTCTTTTCATTTTGGTTTACTTTGCTTATTTTTAAATTTTATTAAGCTTTTCTTTGTTCTTCACACTGCGAGTTTAAAAAGCTTTTTTTCCAGGCATTATGAATCTTTGTGGAATAAGAGTAAAAAAACAAAGGAAAATGTGCTGACTTTTTTAGGAAAAGATTTCTTAGATTAAGGGTGACAGGGCTTACCACAGAGCTCTTGACGCAGATGAGAACACATTCTCTTCAGATTTAGAAGAAACTAAATAGGTTCCAGATTTGCCTTTGTTGGTTTCTTAATTGTAATATTTTTCAAGAACACAAAGAGATCACATTATTATCTTTTACCCAGCAAACATTAGAGCACATCTAGACTACCATGCCCAGTTGTGAATACCACATCCACTCCAATACAAGGAAGACATAAGTGAACCTGGCTGAGTCCAGTGGTGGATCTCTGAGTTGGCTGGGGAACAGAGCACTGCCCTGTGAGGAGAAGCTGGGCCTGCTCAAATTGAAAAAGAGAAGATTTTGGGTGTGCCTTGCAAAAGTCTTCCAGTGACTAAGAAGAAATTACCAAGTAACAGAGCCATGATCTTTATAAAGGTGCATGACTAGTGAAAAGAATATAAATTGAGGCAATGGTCATAAACTGAATCAGGGGTGGTTCTGACTTGATATATGGAGAACATTTTCACCCTGAGAGCAGCAGAAGAGGATACCTATATAGTCTGGATCCTTGGCGAATTTCAAGACTCAAGGAGCTAAAGTCCTAGACAACCTGCTTGATCTTACAGTTGATGCTAATTTGAGCACAGCATTGGACTAGAGACCTCTTGAGGTCCCTCTCAACCTGAATCATATTACAATTCTGTGACTCTTAAGTGGATGAAGCAGAACAAAGAGCAGAAAGCAGGAATGTAGACAGTTGGAGAATAAATTATTTGAAAGCTGCCAGAGCAGCCTATAATCCTGAGAAGGCTGGTTACAGTAGGAGTAAGAGTTGATACTTCTCTAACTTACTGCTAAGAAACTTACTGCGTACCCAAGTGTACAGTCACTACTGGCTCTCTACAGAGGAATGGAAACAGCAGAAAAGACCGTGATGGCTTTCTCTAGGCAATTAAGCAATTAAGGTCAACTGAGATGTGAATTGTTCCCCATAGCAGCCTATGTCTCATCTTCAGCTATGCATGGAGACTAAGAAGGTTATACTCTCACCTCAAGTACCTTATTCAATTAGGATGAATCTACACTGACTCAGCGTTAAGGTATCTCTCTGCAGAGCCATTAAGAGGTAATAGAGACACATAAACTTCCCTGTATTTTCCTTCAATTAATAGACAATTAATTTAAATTTGTATGACTATCAATCCAGCAATTTATTCCAGCACTGCATAAATATAAACAAAGAAATATATCCTTTTAACAGCAACCTAAGATCCTCTGTAGCTCACGCAGGTGAGCAGTAGCTGTTTTATTAAAAGAAAAAAAAAAAGGAAAAAAAATAAGTGCATGGTATAATAAAGACATTAACAGAACCATTCACTTGGTATTCTAAAATCATCTGCATTAATATTATCTGACAGTGATGCAACTGCATAACCAAAGTATTTTCAATTTGCACAGAGACTGAGTAACACATAAATAAAATAGGATCAACTAGGTGAAAAATGTTCACAAAATTGTAAATGGTGAATAATGTCCAGAAATCTGCAACCCTGCCTCACATCAGACTGACAGAGGACTAACACTGCTCTTCTCTGCAGGACAGCAGTGTAATTTCCACATAGAAAGAAAGGACTCTTATTTCCAAGCAACAAAAGAAACACTTAGATATACATCTGATGTTGCTAAAATCAGACTGAAAAGCCAAATGAAGTACAATTGTAGGATTCAGGAAACAAAACAGCGAACTTGAAGAGGAAAATGTAGCCAGCAGCAGACTAGTCCTACATGCCTAAATACCTAGAAGTTCAGTTCAGACAGCTTCATTAGTCCCCAAGTATTCCTGCATGTGGAATTCGGGGATTTTGACCTATAGAAGCATCTTTCATCTGGAAGAATGGCAGAGGGAGATTAGGAACACTAAAACTTTGTGAAGTGCATTAGAAAAAAGAAAAAAAAAACACTAAATCTGAAAAAATACTTTTAAATATAAAAGTTACCAGTTAAAAAGTTTAATTACTTATCTATATTCAGAATAAAAAATCCAAATATAGAAGGAACATGGACTAAACGCAGTAAAATACTTCTTCTTACATGGCAACTATACACAAACATGCAATGTGATATGTACATAACTATTATTTCCAGGTATTTAGCCACTACGCGTAAGAATATGCAATACATATGAGACTACGCTGTCAGTTACACCCAGACAGCCTCACTGAGAAGGTATAAGTCAAATTGCAGCGGAGATACCACACAAAAATTTGAAAGAAGCAAACCTCAAAGATGTGTAACTGGTAGAACAGAGGAGATTTCAGCTTCCTCTCTTCTTGACTGCTTGTTTTGGAGATGATAAGTTATACGAATTAAGGTTCCAGGCATAGCTTTCTAGCAGTGACAGTACAGGTAAGTAGAAAGTCATGTTCAAAAACCAAAATCACTAAAATCACTCTTAATTTTTTGTGGGTGAAAAACGGCATTATACTGCAGGAGTTCTAAGTTAAGAATATGTAACAGAAAAGTATTAACTGAAAGACAAAAATAGGCCTTTATCAGCCCAATTCATTTCAACAGGATATGAAATATTTTGATATGAATTCAAAATATTGCTGTGGGTGGAATTTTGACTCTTAATGTGTATGCTATTGCTGGGCTAAAAGCTGAGAAGAAGTTTAAAATGTCATGTTTCCCTCTGCTGTAGAACTTTATTTAGCTGAGTGGGTGAAGTGAACAACAACTGTACATTGATTTGCAGTCATATTTGGGAGAAGTAACACTGCCCTGCCATCCACTATGCCATTACAAGGAGAGTGATTTTGATGGATTAAATGCTAGTCACTCCTAATGTACTTTGTTATAAGAGAGAATCAGGCTATTACAGCACTTTGGGACAAGAAAAACCTGATGAATTCTGAAAAATGAAAATACACCCTGGTTGTTGAGTTTTCATTTTATTTTATTTTCAAACATAGTTCAGTTTTCTCCTTACTGTACAAGCTATTGTATGGATTGAATGATTGTTCATCTTAAATTGCAGGCTGTGGTAATATGCATGGAAGAAGTTGTTTCTCATGATAACATACACAGGGGAGGACTAAAGTGGATGGATTCTTTGTTTTTCTTTGGAATAAACTTGTTTTTCTGCTTTGAAACCTCTCAAAGGGAATGATTTCAGTGAGAAATGTGGATTCTGCTTTTTCTTATGCATCTCAGGGTTTTAGGTGATGTAGTCTCTATATTTGTGTTTACTCTTAATTCCATAAAACACTTTACAGTATCACACCGCTGTAATTTCAGTCTCACCACATCTGAAGTAGACTGCAGTAATCTCTGAGGGACAAAGGAAATGGAAACAGGTGTTTCTCAATTCTGTTCCACTTTAAAATGTCATTTTTCAGAGCCTGTTTAATGTTCTTCCATGCAACTTCCATGCAAGTCCTAGAGAAAAATTTCCTAAGAGGAATATCATTTGGGGCATTTTATGTTCTCAAGATTACTATATGATGTAAGTAACAGTAAAAACCCCAAATTTGCAAGTTTATCATTCACTTTTCATTATGGTCCTGTCAAAAAAAAGAAAGCCTCCCTTTCCATCAAACAATAAAGTGTTTGTTATGTAGGTCTTTTTCTCTAATCTAAAATCCATCACCGTGCTCAAGTGCATGGCTATGCCACGTGGCTGCCTGGAAAAAGAATTAATGACTCAGAACTTCACAAGCGCACATTCATTTTAAGTGCCGAATGCCAAGACATTATCACTTACTCTCACCTCACTCCTGCTGTCATTTCATTGCCAGTGTGAACACAGGCTGTAAGAATTAACTTAAGGCAATAAAATAAAACCCACTTCTGATGCTCACACAAAGCGTAGGAGAGCCTCCCTCTCCGGACCTGACTGTGGCATTTAAAAAGGGGAAAATAAAAGAGCTAGAAAAGTTCTTGAACACACACATGACTCTGAGCTGTTCTCTTTTGTCCCATCTGAAGGATGGAATTGCAAAAGGAGCAGTAGTCACTGAGAGTCATTTCAGGGAGAGCAGAAAAGACAGTGAAGGAAGAGGCACTATTTACTCAAACACACTTAAAATGAGATTCATGCTTAATTCCAAGATACCCATCACAAACCTCTTTATTTATCACCACAGCATGTAGGGAGGATTTCTCTTGTGCCATGTGGTAGACAGTGGCTGCTGATGCCATCAGCAGGCCAGAGGCATCAGTAGGAATATCACTCAGCAGGTAAGGAGGAAGATCTATCAGAGATCTGCCATGAATCCTCACCTGCCCAAGGACTGGTAACAACCACCTTGACAGTCTGACTTGATCTACATCATAAGGTCTCATGCACCTATCTCAGGTCTAGAGACAGGTGTGTATATATATATGTGCGTGCATGTGTGTGTGTGTGTGTGTGTGTGAAATAACTACTTTATTCATAAAAATTTCCAGCAAAGGGGTATTTGGGAACACCACCAGTCTTGCCTCTTATGCTAACAGAATTTAGACTAATATAACTATCGGACATAACCCTGGTAGGATTTTACCCAGACAAGGTCAACAGAAGTCATGTCACTATGAAAGACAAACTGAAAGGAGAAGATGACCCCCTACAAAAGACAGTTGCAATTTGAAGTCTCATAGAATCATAGAATCATAGAATCACAAGGTTGGAAACGACCTGCAAGATCATCTAGTCCAACCGTCCTCCCATTACCCTTGCTACCATAAACTACTAGACCATATCTCGAGGCATATCATGAGGCAGACAAATAGAGAGTGAGGTTCTGGAACTGAGCAATGCTGAAACCCCACATCTGAAAGGATTGGTGTGTTTGTTTGGTGTACTGGGAACAAGTAGTTACACAAGATGGAAGAAATTCATCTAAGCTGCAAGCATTATGCAGACCTAGTATCAGGGAAAATACCATACAGTGTCAGTTGGCCACTAGATAGTCATTCATTCAGCACAACATGATGGAGAGTAGCTTGAATTTATTTAAATTTGCTGTTAGTTTCTTTGTCACCTTCACAATTTTTTTATGTGCCTACATATATCACACTAGCAATCAGACCTTCTAGTAGGAGTAATTTAGCTCTCTTGCCACCGACCCATGTCAGCATGTAAAAAATATTTCTTCTAATTTCACTACTACTTCTCTTGAGTAGAATATTCTCAATTTTGCCAAAATCACAGAGTTCAGAATTATTATTATTATTGACATCTCTTGTCTCCTAAAACTGAAAAGATAGAAAGATGGAATCCAGACTCCTTTGAAGTACTGCCTTCCTCTTTTTCCCACTGGCACTTCCTCTGAAATGACAACTTTTTAGTTTGAGCTTTGATTCACATACTACTTCAAGGCAAAATACAGAAAATAAAAAAAAATTGTCTTGTTTCACCTAATGATAGTCTGAACTTGTCTTCATAAAATATTTCCTGATGCTTCATTCATTTCCCTCCCTAGTATGAAACTCTAGTTTATACAGTCATATGTATACACCTTTGAGTGAACCTGCAAACAACAAAATCAAAATTATTAAAAAAAAACCCCACAGTCCTGCAAATACTATACTTCAATTTCTCAAATCATTTTTTTCTCCACAATTTCAAGTATCAATAAAATACACAAAATATCAGACATAAATCACTTCTACTCAGTAGTAGAATCTTTACATTATTTCAGATTTTTCTTGTGTGCTGTTTGCCACTCGCTGTTTGTATGCCAGATCATCCAACTTTCCTCTCTTCCAGTGGCTAGGACTGCAGATGTGTGTGTGATCAATTCATCTGGCTGCATATATTTGGTGAGGAGGTATGTTATACTCCACGGCATATGGTACCCAAGAATTTGTGCAAGCACACGTCAGCCAAGAAACACATTTTACATCATGGTTCCATCAGACATGCCGCTCTGTATGATGGCATGTTTCCCTGCTACTGTGTAACCACTTTTTCTTTGTGATGCTCAAGGCAAGGCACAGCTAGCCACATGCAACTCTTCTCTCAATCAATTGTTTGGAAAGCATAGGCCCACAAGCAGTCTGGGGTGGGGCTTCATGGGAGGAGACAGCTATCTAAGGTGCTGATCCAGAGCATCTGAAAAACTGGTGTGGGCCAAGTACCACTTGGATTTGTGGCCACCAGTGTTCAAGAGTTGGCACAGGCTTTTTCAGCACACAAAATATTTGTTTCTGAAGGAACTGTAGAACTGTTGAATAAGAGGGATGTCAGCTAATGTGTTTTTTTGAAGTTGGGTGAGGGTAAACAATAGGTAGCACTATCTTGCTATGATTACTGCTGGTTAAGATGAATCATGACACTTTTTTAGTCTCTGAGTCTGTTTTGATATCAGTTGCTTACTACATCAACCATTAATTTTGTATCATTGTTATACATTGCTATCATAATCACAGAACACCCACTTATGACCAGGCAGTTCAGATAATACAAAGAACATGCTGCAGCAGCTAGAATAATAGCTGCCTCTTTCACTGCGCTCTACGCAGTAAAGATGAATTCAATCTTCTTCATAACAACTTTCCAGCTAGCTGAGGGCATAAAAAGCTGAAGATAATGTATTTCTTTTGATGGGAAGAATGCTGTGCATTTGAAGTCCAGCAGGAGTTAAAAGCTTTGTAAGTAAAATGGTGTCATTCAGACACACAGGAGGGAGAAATAACCAAAGCTCACGCAAGCAAACTACAAAGATTGTGGAGATAGCTTTCCAGAGACTAACATAGGAGTGTGATCTGCAATGTCATTAGATACAGTCATCTGGGATGAATATATACTAAAAAAGGCATTTAATATAAACGTATTTTAGAGAGTTCTCTTCTGTCATTATAATTAATTATTTTGTCTGGTAAATTATATATATTTCACTGACCACACTTTCAAGATATTTTAAAACTCCATTTTTTCATTTTTCTTTTGCTCCTACAGTCTGAATCAAATGTTCCTACTGTCATGAAAATCCCATCCCAGTGCTTACTTCTCCCTGTTGTAGCAGATTTACACAGATAATTGCAGAGCACTGACATTTCAGCCAGATAAACTCTGCTGTTAAAAATATGGAAATACTGAAAGAAACTCACCAGCAAAAATAGTTCAATGAAAACCCTTCCATCAGGGCTTCTTTTCCCACAGAAAAAAAAAAAAAAAAAAAAGCCTTCTCAGTGACCGACCTACTTTTTCTCTATTGGCAGGATCTAAATGTAGAAGGAAAAGATAGCACCGATGACAACAACAGCAATAAAAAATTGAAAGGCTTTAAAACAAATTGATAAAACAAATAAAAACATCTTGCTGGGTCAACATAGTGGTCACTCATAATGGTGACTCTATGTTTTTAGGCAAGTCAAATATTAACTCGCTGAACTGTTAGCAGCAGTGTGCCATTTATCACTTAAATGACCCTAAGTGAAAAAGAAAAGAAGCTGGAATATATGTCCTCAGATTTTAGAAAGATCTACAGGGGTAATCAGGGGCTGAGGAGGAGGCACATGAATAGAACAGAAGCTCACAGAGACAACAAGATAGAAAGTATAATAAATTGGAGAATGAGTATATATAAAAGAGACAGAAGGAAGATAGCACACCCTTATTGGATGATGCAATGTCTCAAAAGTGTGAGTGTTATGCGGAATTAGTAAACATACAAGGTTAAGAAAATCTGGATAACATATTAACTTGGATTTCCTGAGGGTTCTTGATATAATTCCCCCGAATGTCTTTATAAAGGAACTAAGTGGATCTGTGATAGAAAGTCACGGAAAAAGAATAGTTAGAAAGATAGGCATAAAGGTTAGCCACAGTAGATCAGTTACCACAGGGCAGGGAGGCAGCCACTGTAGCTGATCACTGTCTTCAGAAATTATCTGCAGAAGAGTTTGATTGATGATATAACAAAATTTGCTGGCAGTAATCATTTCTGAGGTAAGTAAAAAGTCAGTTTTGAAGAGGCATAGAAGGACTTCACAGTGCTGATTCAGTAGACAATGCAACAGCAGATGGAATTGATTTTTGGTAAATGCTAATCATTTCAAGTACAAACTCTCCCTCCCCATGTTCACATGGGGCTTAAGTTAGCTGCTGCTGCTCAAGAAAAACTAGAATCACTGTACATGATTATGTGAAATTTTTTGCTCAAATCTCAAACAGGATCAGTTATTTGAAATGGAAAACAAACCAGAAGACATCACTTGCATACAGGATAGAATGCACACACCAGAAATTCCAAGCAGGGAACTGGTCATTTCATCTAAAACTATTTATGTACTGAGAGGGAAGTTAAAAATCACAGGATGAAGGGGAATATGGACTGTAAGGGTTCCATACAACAAAAGATATCATAAATACATAAGTGGATGGTGGAGGATAGCCATTAAAACAGTCAATAAAATCATGATGAGACAAGAGGAGTTGAATGAATGAGGAATAATAATTTGCTAATTCTCATAACTCAAGAACTCAGAGTCAACCAATGTGATTATCAGGCATACTCTTCCAAACAAAAAATACATCATAGTATCAGAATAATCTCTGGAACATATTTTCATTGGAAGTTTTAAACGCAAAAATGTCACTTGAGTATTATTAAACATGATGCTGAAAACAACTGAAGGTCAGAACCATTACACCATCTTTCTCCTTCAGTGAAGCAAAAGGGACTGACCACTGCCAGAAATAGCTAATGTTTCAGATGGTCTGATTCCAGTACTGCCTGTCTTCTGTTCATATTGAATTTGTTGTACAAAATTCATTTAATCTCTACTGTTCTGGAGTGTGCATTGGATATAAACTAATTTGGATTATTAACTATACTTTCTCTTGCTGTGCAGAAGTTTTTGGCTTATTAATTAAAAAAAAAAAAAAAAGCTATTATTTGCAATCATTATTATGCTTAAATGACCTTAGAGGGCACAGTTTCTTTTCATATTAGAACTGAAATTGCAATATATTCAACACTTAATTGCTCTTCCTGGATATAACTTTGACATGTCAGTATAGCTTCCAAATGCACTATGTAGGAACTTAAATACACGATTCCATTTCTACTTTATTCTCTGCCATCACTACTATGGTAAAAACTACTGTGGATTGCTAAATTATCCTTAATCTGTTTCTTGTAGTCATAATTTTTTATCTGCTTCAGCTAACTGCGAGCATAAATTTTGCAAAAGCTCATTAACATGAACTTTAAAACCCCTGGAATTTTGCAGTCAAAGTTCTCTAGATAGTTTTTCCACAATGAGGTTTATTATGATAGTGGCAGTTACTATTATTAAAAAATTCAAGTCAGGTTTAACTGTGGAAATGTAAATCCCTATCCCTAATTTCTTCAAACCATACTATTTTAAATATCCTTAAGTGAAGTGAAAAATATATGAAGCTATCTCAAGAAATAATAGTTTCAACTTTTTTTTATAAAGAAAAAATCAACCATTTGTTATTACTCTGAAAGACCTTCAGCAAAATTTATCGATACAGCAGTTACTATGACAAAGCAGTTTTGATTTTATTTTGCTTTATTTGTTATGCTAGTGATTACATTTGAAGATGTAAATAATTCCACAATTGCAATATGCAAGAATGTCACATTTATAGTTCCTCATAAGCTTCCCAACAAGTTTTAAAGCTATTTAAAAGGTTAAGTTTTCCATTCATCTACAAAAGAATTTCCTTAAATTAGACGTTAATTAAGAAGCAACCTTTCAAAAGCAAATGTAAATTACTTGTTGTAATTTCTGTATGTATAGCTGAGATGAATAGGAGTTTTCATGGTTGGGTCCTATTAAACTATATTGAGTTACAGCTTTAGTGGGAACTGAAATTTTTACTTTGTGGATCCTGCTATTCCAAAGACAAATGAAATCTTGCAGCTACAAAAACAGAGTGGACATGGAACAGTTAAACTCTTGATTATTCAGCTTCAATTTGTCTGTTTTCCTATGTGAAATTTGAGAATGTGACCAAATGCAACCAGTGATATTAAAGAGTATGTAAATGGAGAAGAAAATGTGAATAACAACCAACAGCTCTATGCAGACAAGAACCAGAGGACACACTAGTAAAACTAGGGGACGAACCATGAAGATGAAAAGGTAAAGGACAGAAAATGAAGAAAATGAGAGAATATTGAAAAACAAGACAGAGAAAGGAATATTTTTCCATTAATGGTGAAATAGCAAGCAATGTCTTTTGCTTACTAAAAGAGAGTGTCCAGCAGTTCACTTAACCTTGAACCTCCACTGTCCTATGTGGACAGCTGCATTTCTCTACATGTGCCACGGTAAAATTGAAAACCCACTTAAGGACAACTAGTAACAAAATCAAGAGAGGGCCTTACATTAACCATTCAGTCATCAAATAAAAGATATAAAAGTCATAAAATAAAGAAATATCAAAATATTTTTGTTCACTTGGTTATAAATAGTTGCAGCAGCTGGCAAGATGAAATAGAACTTCAACTACTTTTATTTAATTAAGTTGTTCAGATATATAATCTCACTTCCACCTACTTGTGCTTTCCATTGCCATACAACAGAGTTCTCCGGGAAACAAGGAAGCAGAAAGCTAATGAAGTCTCTAGACAATTATTTAGCTACTTCTAATTAAATATGCTCGCATAAATTGGGATTTACTAAACATTCCTCCTCTTAAACCTCTAAAACTTGGTATGATCCCAAAGGTTCAGAAGGAAAATGAAAAACAGGAAAAAAAACCACAAAAAAATCTTAGTAACTGTAGTAAAAATAGAATCAAATATTTTATTAGAAATATTATTATTTAATTCATTAATGAATAAGCTTTATTTTTAAGAGGCATCGGAGTTCTTCTTACAAGGACATACCTTTCCTATGATTCTTCAGTTGTATTTTTGACTTTAGCTAAGTTGATAAATATGTTTAATTGTTTTTAACAGCAACAGTAATACAATAGGCTCTGACCATGCTAAATAAGCAAAAAGTGGCAGCTGGTAATGTGCAGTTACAAAACAAGCAGACAAGATGGAGAACACATAACATTTAAATTAGTAGCATTTGGTATCCAAAGCTAGTTATTCTAAAAATCTGATGTGTCAGCAGGAAATTAATACTGGCTAGCAATATATTTTTCTTGCTCCGAGATACTGGCTCCATATGCTGAGTGATGACACCAAGTGATGCCTACAATACCCACAAGGAGATATCCAATTTAGGTCTGCCACTTCCTCTAGAAGTACAGGGAATATTTTCAATTGGAAACAATGGAACAAAAAATTGCCTGATTTATTACTCAATTCTAAAAGAATTGAAAGATAAGCATTTGGGAGAACTCAGCCCCAGTTTTATCATATAGTTTTATATATTATAAAATAATAGCTTCATCATAACGCTTTTTGATGAAGCTGTGTACTTTGGAGGTAATTTGATGGAAAAAGATTTCAATCAAGTAATTTAGATTTCTTACAGCCTAATTTTTTCTGTGACAGAAAGGATAAAACAGATTCCTTAAATTGGTACAACAGAGCATCTGAAGCGCTTTCCAGTGAAATTACTTGAAATTAATGCTTATTGATTTTTCAGTATCTAGTAATAGTTTTAGCATTAGCTTTTTATCAGAGTATGTTTCTTTAAACTCATTTTTCTAATCAGAGTACTTTGTATTCTATTCAGTACCTCTTTCTTACTCTTTGCTCACCAAGACTCTGACAGACCTCGGTAAAATAATGCTCATATTACCTTCTGAATTCTAAATAAAATGCTGTATTATTATTATTATTATTACTAGCTTCAATTTTTAAAGTCTTACTGGCACATAAGAGGAGGGGAAGCTCATTCCAGGCTACCTCTACTCGTCTGTGTGCTCCTGGGAGCTGCACCCTACACAGGGTAACACACTATACCAACGTGGAAAAACCTTTCGTGGAAAAGCATGAAAGAAACAGCATCCATTAAGTCTGGCTTCTCCAGTGGCAATTAAATTACTGGCAATACATCCTTATTCACCATTTCTGAAGTCTTTCCCAGGGCTTTGGACAAATACAATCACCTCTGCAAACAAACTTTTACCATTTCAGCTCAGAATCCTCAGGATTGGCTAGAAGCCCATTGACTATCACAGATCGCTAAATGTTGCACTAAACTAAAGGAAAACTGGCCTATACAGTTTCATCACAACATTAATACGATTGGTACAAAAGACTGTCTGCAAATGTTGACATTTTCTATTCCCTGCCTTCTTTCTGTCCATCTAAAATTACAGACATTATTTAATTTAAATGCTACAGGACCTGACAAGCTCAGATCAAATTCACACTTGTTTTATTACCACTGTTTTGATTAATGCAAAAATTGCAAACAGAAGTATGGTCTCTCCACTCCCTTCTTTTTTTCCTTTTGTAAGAGGCTATTTTCTCCTTTAGCAAGATCTGGAAAGGGAAACACTCCTATGCCTAAAGCTGGCTGGTCCTGTGTCCCAGGTTACAATGATTTGCTGCTCCTTGCTGCTGCCTTCCTGCATATGCATGTGAGGAAGGGGCAGAAATAGGTTTTCAGCTACACTTTCATACACTCAAATAAAAACCCTAATACTTTCCTAATTAAAGTAATTAAAGCTAATTCTTACAGCAACCAAAGTGTGTTATCAAAGATATTATTAACACAGCTGCTGCTGGAGAGAGATTTAAATACAAAACAATGGAAAGAAAAGTGAAAGAAACAAATAGATGTTGTTCTACTGAATTCTTCCTTTTTCTTGCACTGGGTCAGTGACCACAGTTTACATGGCTGCTGATGCTACAACTCTACTAGAGCAACCACCCAAAAATGATGTGCCTTCAGCCAAATAATTTCCATTGGCTTTGCAGATATCAATAAATTAAATATGCAACACTTTGAAGTAAAGGTACTATGGAGAAGAAAGAAGGTGATGGCTTAACATATCAACTCCTACAGACCCTTTCTGAGCTGCCTATATAGAAATGCTTCATGAACTAAGTTACGGGTGAAATGAGCGTTTGTAACTAACACACCTGTCATTATGAAAATACTAATTATTCTTTGCTAAATCAAAAATTGATACTGGTTGCGTGCAAGAACCAAGTACAGAGCCAGAGACTGGGAAATTTCAGCAGACACCTTTAAAACAGTTCACCAACCCTAACTGTTCTATTTTTGGACTGAAAGGATTTCAATCTCTAGTGTGGTCAGCCTGGCACATTTCGCAGCACTAATTGTCATTTTAAAAAAGAAAAGTACAATGTAGAAAAACAGAATAGATTTTCTTCATTAAGATTAATTGGCACCATCAGTGAAGAGTCAGCACTTACCCTGTAACGGCCAATTCAACAAACATATGTCTAAGTGCCAAGCCACACGCCAATACATTTCTGTAAATTCAGTTAATTGCTTCTTTTCAGGTTGAGGTTGGGCTTATTTTTATGTCTGAACTAAGCTTCACATTAAAAATAACTTAGATAATTCCCGTTCCTTAAAATTTTACAGATGATTTGTAGGCTGAAACACAAACCTTTTTTTTAAAGTACATACTGAAAAGTAAACAATATAACAGCAACTGCACATCGCACACAGCTATTCTGGCCACAAGCTCTATTCTGCTCCACTGAAATAACTTCAAATCTGGTATAATTTAGTAGAATCCACCCATCATCCTTAGTTTATTTTCTTGACAGAGATTTACTGCAGCAAGCCAAAATCTTACAAATCTTCCACACAAAGTGTTTTTCCACTTTAGAAAAATGTATTTTGTTTTCTTTTTTTTTTAACTGGCAATTTACACTTGTAACATTTTGGGGGGTTGAAATTACTGTTTCCAGATACTAGCTTTACATTGATTATCACAGTGAAAGGAAATGTTGCTGCCAGATCTTCTCCTGTCTTTTGTTCTCCCAGTATCCATAAAGCAGACTTCTTCCCATTTAATGTTACTGTAGTTGCACGCTCTATGCAAAACAAAGAAAAAAAAGAGGCACTGCTTCTAATTAGTTCTTTGATTTACTAAATAAGTAGAATCTGCCTGTCTGTTTACCCCCTTGGTAATTTGCATGCCTTGCATGCTCACGAGGGTAGTTCACACTGGCATGGGGAGGGGGGGTATAAATAGTTGTTAGTTTTTTCCAGAGATTACAGAATATACTCTTGAAGTATGTGAACCAAGGTCTACATTATGTTGCTGATATCAGAATTAGTTGGAGATTATAACTTTCAGTGCAAACACAAGGATTATTCATTTCTGCATCACAAAATTGCACAACAGCTTGGTAGCATGACTTTAAGGAGTAATTTTAAAAGACAGCCATAGTAAAACCCTGGCATATTGGTGAAAAGTAGACAGAAGATAATGGAAATCCAAATTGTGGTGACAACAGCTCTCAGAAGGTTAGGGCTTTTGTACAGGAAATTCTGGACAGTCTTGTCTAGAACTGGAACAAAAAGTCAAAATCTTCAAAGATTTTAAAAACCAGAATTTTATCAGAAGCTTTGCCCTGTGGATAGCTGTTGCTTGCCATCTGTGAGGCTCATTGCTATCTGGCAATTCTGAGTGCTACCCAAAGGCAACATTTGGGGTGGCAGGCCTTCTGAAGATTTGCAGCCAGACAGCTCCAGACAGTCGGCTTTTGGCTGTCCAGTCCCTGGACTAGAACCGACATGAATATGACATTTTTGTTATTGTGGACAGTCTTTCCACTCATGCAATCTAAGGGGATATAACACAGCTCAGATAAAATTACCACTGTGTTTTTGTTATATATGCAAGTGGCATATGTTTTTGTTTAATTTTAATTAGGTATTAACATAGGAAAACATGTTTCCCATTTAGTTTAAGATTTATTCTATTGTAAAGTTTCACAATAACCAGATAATCGGAATGACAGCCTATCATAGTACTGCAGTTCTGGTTTGATAAATAAAGGTTGAGCTTCTCTATCAAATGGCAGTCTTTCAAACTCTGGTAAGAATAGACAGGTGCATGTTTTTTAGTTGACAGCTGAGAAACACAATATCACAGCCATGTATCTAGTGACCTCCACATTGTCTTCAGGAAGAAAATGTATGACACCGTGTGGAAAGTAATACTAATCTGGCGGCAATTAGCGATCTCCTTGATTTAGATAATTTGTGAATTGCATGTTTACAGATATTGAATTATGCACCTACAATATTATCCAATTTATAATTTTAAACACAGTGATTTTACTCTTTCTTTGAATTCCACAACGATTAAATTTTCTTTTCTAATATGACAGACAACATGTTTAAGATTAAATAACAAACAAAAGATAGAAATTACATTCCCAAAAGTCTGAAAAAGAAACAGGAAAATTAGAGGTTTTTTTATTATGCTCTGAAGATGGAAGATTATCTTTCCCCTAAAGAAAATATAAAATATATAACAGGAGTTTCCACAGAATTTTATTTCAGATATTCAACATTTTCTACTAGAAAACATTCATTTCTGGAAATAAATATCAGACATGCACCAAGACATAGAAACTGAGCTAGCATCTGGCCATATAAGAAACCTGTGGTACACTTGGAACCAAAGCTTTACTTCCACATTTCAAGCCAGTTCATTGAGCACTGATACTATTTGCAGTTCACTCTCTGTTTAAGATACTATAAAAGCATCTAAATTTAAAAATGCAAACACAGCTCTTGCTAGCAGTACTAGAGCACATTTTATTAATTTTATTTATTCATTGATCTATTCAAAATTCTATTAAGAAAACATCATGTGCTTATGAAACTATTTAGTACAACTATGAGTTAATTCCTAACAGAGTAGAATGTAATTTTCTACTAATTAAAGTACTCATTTTCTTGGACATCCTCTTGCTTCCCAGTACATGCTCCAGCAAAATGGATAACCAGAATCATCAGATTCTTAGCAAAAGTATCTGAAGTTTGATGATGTCTTTTTTTCTATAGAAATTATACTGATGAAACACAGTCTCTGCATTGCAACAGAAGGCGAACAGAATGCGATCCTTTAAAAAGATAATCTAGAATTTTCTAATATATATAAAATATATATTCGAATATAAAAAAAATAAAAATTACCTGGATCTTCTATAGATAAGTTCTTTGTCAACCACTGAACAATGTCTGAACCTAGGAACAAAGAAATAGATACTTTTAGATTAATAAGTTTTCTCTTCCTATTCTTCTATTCCCTAGATCTATTAATATTATTCTACATGTAAAAGAAATCTCTATCTTTTGCTCAGTTTGTCTAAAATCATCCAGACCATTATATTACTTTAAAATTTTTTTTTTAGTTTCTCCACAGCTTTGGCCGAAGAAACATACTACAGCCTCCTTTCCTTAGTTCAAGACTCATAAAACACAGAAATGTCAGATAATAGCCTAAGTTTAAATAGATATTATTGCAAAATTTGAATTAAAATCATTCTTTTAGTTTCCCTGCATTCCAAATTAGGTTGCAAATGAAGCCTAAGAAAAATAAATGCAACACAGATGATTTTGCAATATATGACAGTATATGCTGCAGGCCATCTCTGATAAAAGACCTCCTTGGGACTAATACGTATCATTATGAGCTCATTTTAGGACCTCGATTGTGTTCAGCTTTGCCTTCTGACTTTTTATCTTTAGCTTTTGATAGAAATTATTTTTCTGTGGTGTTGAAGCCCTTTTCTTACCACTCCAGACTCTGTAATTCTTTATCCCTGCATTTACTGCCTATCAATTTCTTTGTATTTCATTTCTTTCACTTATCTTAAGGCCATATGTTATGTTGTCCTCTTAACAACTCTGATACCAGACTCCTTGTTGTGTTTTACAGCGAGTATCCTTCCAACTCTACCTCCTGCTTTCTAACTCTCTCTTGGCTGTGCACTTCCTATCACACTTCACACTTTCTGTACCAAGCCAAGCTGAAGGATGTCTCATTTTTCAGACTACAAGCTGCAGTTGGACTTCACCACTCTGAACATACTGAATTACAAAATAGATTATGAAGCAGTTTGGCAGACAAAAAAAGACATTCATGATTTAAGCAACTTTAAAAACAAAAACTGGCCTAAGGGGAAAACATACTCTAGACAGTTGGGGGTGATGTGCATGTTCTCTGTGTTGCAGAATGTCTTCATTTCAGACAAGCAATCTAAAGGAGAGACATGTCCAATTTTTAAGTTTCCTTATCCATTTCTAAGCAAACATAATAACTTCATTTCTTTAAAGAAACATAACTCTAAAAAGAGAAAAGATCATCAAAATCAACATACATCAATGTGAAAAAAATAAAAATAATAAAATCTCACTAATAGGCAATAATATAAAATATTAGAATCTGCAGATTTCCCCATCACTCTCAAGACTCAGATTTCTTCCTGTACTTCTAATAGTGCATAATTTTCTTTTATTTTTGTAAGGCAAGGCATATGAGGCACTAATAAACCAGTTCAAAGAAGAAAGAAAATCTATTTTTACTCTCTTAATAGCAAAAAATAAAATTTTGTTGCTTCTATTTTATTACAGATTTATGAACAGATTTATCATGTATTTTAGAAAGCCTAGCTGATTCTAATATAACTTTTCGTGTGCATACACATTACTAAATTGATTATAGCAGTGAAAACTGGAGATTTTACAATTGTCTCCAGAGAAAGATTTTCATTACTTTATTACATCTAAATTTGGATAGATTAAACTTCAGTGGCAAAATTTCTCATAGTATTTACACTGAATTATTTATTACATGAAGCAATCTACCTTTACATGCTCTTAGTGTTGGACGTATACAAAATGTTTCAGATGGATATTTCTACCTCAAAATATTATTTTTGTGTATGTTTATAAATACCATTCCTATCTTTATTCATATGAAGTTTATGAGGCTGATGTTGAAGGATGTATTTTAGCTCAGTGTAAGAGGAAACTTCATAGATTTCAGTGACACATTTCCAAGCCTAAGCATATATTTCTATCAGCTAAACAGAGAAATAATCAGCCCTAAATATTTCCCTAAACCCTCAAAGGTCAGAGGAAAAAGTCATCAGAAAAACAACATAGAATTTTTTTAAACTTTTGTTTCCTTCAAATCCCTCAGGTACCTGAAAGGGAAGAAATTTTCTACTTTTGATCTCATCTTAAAATGCTTCATTTCTCTTTACCTCTCCTGAACACATTCCTACAGTGACATATTACAAATCTTAGTCCTCAGTTCCTGGCATTTTATTTGTGTACGTGATCTACACACCAGAAATTTCACCTCCATATGTTACACTGTCTTCTAAATAACAGTGGGAAATAATAGGATTACTTGACAACTATAGTATCTGTTTCTGAAAGATCACTACCACTCTGTATTATTTTATAATGAAGCCATTTCCCTGGTACCAAAAGCCTGAACAGCAGTTTAAGTCAGCTATCACATTTGAACGCTGCCATGATTTGAGCTGCATGATTTTGATGACAAAAGCTCAGACCAATAAATATTAACATTTATATACTCTCCATGTATTGTGAAGGGCATTCAAGTGAAGCAAAGTTGCAAGTAGTTTGTCACACCACCAGTGAGAAATTTACCAGTCCATATTCCTTTGGGAGATCTTGTGGGCAACTCTAGTTCTAGAAAGAATAATAAAAGGATCAGCTTTAATAGCTGAGTGTTTTTTAGCTGTTACTTTAATTGTCTAATCAATAACGTGATTTCATTCACTCACATCTGTGCCCTTTTCTAGAGTTTATTAATCATGCAAATGTGTTTCTGAAAGTGAGACCAGTACTATAATTTCTTATCTCAAGAAAAGGACAAAGCAGCAAAACAGGTAAATGCTTTAAGCAAAACCAGCATTTCGTTAAGAGTCCCAGCTTTGAAAAATCAGGTGACCAGTAAATTCATGTCAATTTTCATAAACAGTACTTCGCATCTAAAGAAATCATGACCTGAGAATTAGGATGAAAAAGGATACAGACTTCATTAATTGTAAGCAAGAGCTAATTCTTACATGATAACACAACTTTAACCTTAAATCCTGAATCCTTCTCATCACCAAGGATCTATCAAAGTGATGAGCTAATAGATAGAAATGGCATGGAAGCCATTATCTTGGTAAATGAGCCTCACAAGAAGGAAATAAAACAGGAGCATTTGCTTTCCTGAGTTGGAAGAGAGTACTTAGAATGCCTGATGATGTTGTCCAATGATAAAACGTCTTAAAAATTCGAGCTATTTAAGATATTTCCTTTTTATAATTTGAAATTACCTAAAACAAATAAATCTTTTTAACGAGAAGGAAAAGCAGTTCAATAGAAGGAATTACAATTCTTTACTTAGAAGAGAAAGTAAAGTAGTTTTAAATATAGTATCCAGATTGTAAATGCTACATGAGAGATTTAAAGCCACAATCCAAAATATAAAAACAAAAAATTGCAACATCAAAAAGATATTCAGTTTTTGTCAGTTGCTTAAGGCGGCAGTCAGTGGTAATGTACAATAACAAATACTCTGTAATAACATTTTCTAAGGAGATTCCCAACTGAAATTCCTCAAGTCTCCCTGTCTCACTTTTGGGAGGCAGCTAAAGGGGAAGCTTGCTATTAGATCTCTGATGTGTAAGAGACCTTACAGACCAATCACCAATTCGATTTTGAAATCCAACAACCCTCACCTCTCATGCAAATTCCTGCATCAAATACATCTGAACAATATGAAGGGATAATCCCCAGAAAACATTAGAAAACGTTCGCAGCTAACCAGATAAAGGAAACAAAATTCACAAGATCTTATCCAAGTCTGCAAATACGAAAGACTTTCCACTTTTTAAAAGAAAGCAGCAAAAATACGTAACATGCATCTGCTGAAAAGCCAACTGGTGATTAATTTAAAATGAAGCAGTCTGAAAATAGCAGTTGCTGAAGCTGTCACGACATCTTAAGGCTTCACCAGGGCAATGCTAAAGTTATCTTTCAAGAACAAAACCTTTAATTTAAAAAAGCCTCTACAGAATACATTTTAAAAAGGTGTTGATTCTAAACTCCAACAAAATTAATGGGAATTATAGATTTGTTTTTTGTTATGCAGGGATGCAGTGAGCCATGTGACCCCTGATCTGACAAGAAAAAGGCATAACTAGATCTGAAAAATCAAATTAATATTAAAATGTTCTATTATTTTAAAAATTCAAAATCCATTTATCTGAGGAACATTGAAATTCTAAGAAAGTGCACTTTGTTAACCAGAATCACAAGCCACGAGCCCACCGAGAAACTTAACTGAGCTATAGTGATCTGTCATTTCACAAGAAGACAGGTTTGATCATGCAAAAATATATATTATTTTACTGCTAACATCTAGCTATTGTAACTAAATTCTATTCATTTTTTCACTTGTAGTCTTCAGACTATTTACATAGAATGAAGTACATGGGAAGTTTGGGAAGTTTTCTGCATTCCTGATACCAAAAGAAAGGATTTTGCTGACGAAAACCCAGCAAATACTGTATCTTCATGAATGCTTTTGTCATCTGAACTCTCAAGAGTAACCTAATCGTTGCAGAGTTTTTCCTGTACTGTAAGAGGCAGGAGGCTGTGCTTGTCCAGAAGCTGCATGTTTGCTGAACTTGCTTCACACCAAGTTGCAGAATCCCGGAGAACAACTTACTGTAGGGAAAGTTTAATAAACATTACACACAAAGCATCAGTTTCTAAATTTACGAGAACATGATTTTTTCTAAATTAATAAGGTAAGATCACTGCTTTCCTATTGGTTTATTATTTCACTTTTTGTCAGAAGACAAGGGACATGCATAATTTTAATTTCTTTCTTCAACATCCTTGCTTTGTCACAGTGGGTGAAATACTACAAGAAAATAAATTTAGTTGTTGGTACACACTTCAAAATCCCTGCTCTTGACTGGAAAAAAAAAAAAAAAAAAATCATGTGCAAATGTAGTCCTCAGCATTTATTCAGAAATTGGGAACAGAAACTGGATGTAGATCAGTTTCTCAGCACTCGCACTTCTTTGCTCTTCACCCACTCACATAAATTGCTCTCTGATGGAGTTGGACTCTGTGAGAAAGGATCTTCACTGATGAATGGGAGATGATCTACATTCTACCTGAAGTTTTCATGGTCACAAACCAAAGCACAGGTTATCACTGAATTATTTCACCATAAATATTTTACAGTTTCTTTCTTTCTTTCTGAGAAGTATAGTTTGCGTATCAATTCTGCATGCATACATCTGAAAGAAATCAAGTACCATACAAATTTTATGGCAGAAGGGCTGAGAGAAAATAAGCAATGGCTGCCAACTCTCACTGCCAACTCTTTTGATACACTTAAAGTTCTAAATATATTTTTCCATACTTGCATCCATATTGGTTTATTTTCAGATTATTTTTTCCTTATGTGGATCACGGGTAAGCAAAAAGGTTCACATCAGACACTTGGTAGGACTATGGATAGAAAAGTAAACAATAAAAGGGTGTGGGGACTCCTCTCTAAGGCTTGCAGTGGTGCTTGAAGAAATAATGAGTTATTTCATATTAAATTACAGCTCCAGTCAGTGCTAAAGTGGATTTCAATCTAATAAAAAATGAATACAAGTATGCTTTTATTGCTTTCTACCTTGAATTTTTATTTAACATCTTTTATTTTCTGTATTCCTTTGGATTATTGGAAGACAAATTTATAGACTTAAACCAGTATCATGGTCTAACATAAGTGGCAATAGAGCTGAATTTGTAATAATTTGAATAAACTGCTGATTACATTTACATATTTAACATACTGACCTTTACTATTTAAATATGCTGGCTTATAGAAGAAAGACATCACTTATCAAAGTGCTGTTTGATTAATGAAATTTGCATCTCAACTTTCACACATCTATTTCTGCTACTTTCTCTTTTAAATTACTGATGAAAACAAATGCATAAACTTACTCTTTTGACTTATTACAATTGAAGTTGTCCCACACATCTGCTGTAGTCCCTTTACTCCTCAAGGAAGCATGTAGTTAGTTGCATATTTAAAAATCATATTTTAATAATACTCCTAACTGTACAGAGAATACAAAATATTTTAATGAATCTACTCAAGCACACACACACACAAAATACAGTTTTCTGGATCAAAAACAATATAATAAGCTGCAAGGATTTCTATCTCTCTCTTTCTTTTTTTTTTCCAGTGTAAATTGGCTGAGTAATTTGCAGAAATAGTCTCAAATGAATCATCTTATTGCTTTGAATGGGACCATTTCATTCCAAGCTCCAAACAGTTCTCAAAAACACTCAAGCCTAGAATGACAGAAAGACACGTTCTTCTGGCTAGCATAACCATGTGAAGAATAATACATCTCTTGATATTGCTCAGTTACTGAATCTCTGCTTCAGAGAGGAAAATCCATTTACTTTCATATTGCAAAAGAGCTAATATAAGATGTGAAAAATTTCTCCTAACTCCCATGCCTACACAAAAACACTTACTAGCACTGATCAACAAATTCCAGTAATGTGAATTCTGCAGTTACACCCTGTGCCATATCCAAGCTTCAGAACAGAAATTCTGTTCAATAAACACAAGAGCAACTAGTCTAATCATGGCTGTGCATCTGTGCCCACCCTTTCTTCTAACACCACAAATACAAACAGGACCATGCTTTCTCCAAGCAAAAGGAACTGCAGCATTGTTCCACCAACATTTGCCTCTAAAGTTTCTCAAAAGACATCCTCTAGTCAGATCTCTTCAACAGCCACAAGTGACTGTTTTACAGATGACTGTAGCTGTGCATAATTGGCAACATACCAGTAACCACAGATGGGACCTCTGTAATCTCAAAGCTGTTATAATAAGCACTAAAGATTTGCATCTTGCTGAAGAACGCTGCTTCATGCTAAACATTTGCAAGACAAGAATGATGCCGTTTAGAAAAACTGTGTGCTCTGAAAACCCAGCACAGATTTCTACAGTAAAGGAATTTTTATGCTTTCTTTCAATATGTTGTAAAGCAACGTGATCTTGTTTGACTATCAAGAAATATAAGTGTTCAGATGACACAGATAAGGAAAAGGCTATTTTGTACATTCATTTGGCAGCAGAAATTTACAATTTCCTCTATGTAAAAATTAACTGCGGAAAAAAAAGAATTAGGAAATATAAGTAAAATTCTGGCCACCATAAGGTCTCCCTGAAGAAATCTATTTTTTGAGAAAAAAAGCCTTAATTCTAAAATACTTGACGTATACTCCAATCAAATCTTCTGAAGTCTGAGATAAGCAAGGAGCCCAGGAGGATTATCAATGAGACTTACTTGATTTCCTGTATGTAAAAATCTTAAATAACGATAAAAGCTTAAAAGCTAAGTGACTTAAAGTTTTCTCATCACTATGACCTATCTGTATTCTCCTGCCAACCAGTTCTGAGAGAGGAAACCTTCAAACGCACATAAAGACACTTGGATAATACTAAGAGAGAAAAAGATTAGAATTCAGAAACCCATCATGTTCTCCTTGCCCCATTATGTTCAGGAACTCTCAAGCTAAACCCCATCCTCTGGTTTGCATCAGTCTTCATGTGGAGGGCAGGAATCCTCCCAACACCATGTGCAACTGTCTAGCACTCTTCCCCACATGAGTGTGCACTGCACAACTCAACAGGCAATGAAACTGTAATGCAAGCTCTGTCCCATCTCTCTCAACTTCACATGCACCCCATGTGCAGGTGTGGGCCCAGCCACCAGCCAAAAGTACAAACTTTTTTTGTCTCCCACTGCCTGCTGTTTCTGATATTTCCTGAAGCACAATCTTCACCCATATCTGCTCAGATACACGCAGCTCTAGGCGTATCAACCCTAATGTCTCCATCTCAGTCTTCAGGCATTACTGTCGGAGTCCCTTTTAATTGCTTTACTGGAGCTGTAACACTTTTGTGTAAAATAGTTTTGGAGATAACAGGAGAAAATAGATACAATTTACTACCTTATTGGGAAGAATACTTATGGGGGAAGTGGAGCCCCTGGAGTCCCTTCTTTCCTGCTGGTTTATGGAAAGAACAGCATCTAGGTGCAGCCGTGAAGCACCATACTACAACACACACCAGTATATAAGCCCCCCTTCAAGGAAAGTATTCAGATGTAGAGAAGGAAATGGTAAGGTTGCCCTCCAGTTCCTGAAATAACATGTAAAAGGGGTGCAATAATACCACTGTTCTTAACTTGAACACTCACTCTAAATATTCAACCAAGATCTATATATTACATTTGAGAAGCACATTTTTTAAGAAAGAAAAACGCTGTTTACTGTAAATAGTTCATATGGCTTTGCTTTCAAGTCTGTTAAATGTTTCACTGTGTCTTGAAGACAACTTTTTACAGAAAATAGGTAGATCAATAAGCACAAATTTTTGGAGCTCACTGTTAAGGAGACACTCCAACATTACACTGATCACCTCGTAAGTCTTCTTTCTTAATTAGCAAGCAAGTTTCAAACTAAAATAAGAATATTTTATTGCTAGTTTTATGACAGAGGTCTCCACAAAGGAAAGCATCACCAAGGCACAGTGTTGGGTTTGTTTTCCCCTTACCCTGTATATATAAATTCTTTCTTCTTTCTACTAATTCAGCAGTAGCTGAAATTTCTAAATATATTTATTACCTTAGTCATTTGAATTGCTTTCTTTCTGTGGGGAAGTAAAAATAATAAATGTATGCTTTTAATATACTGAGACCACATGAGAGGTACCTTACGGTGAGGTACTCTCTGCTGCAGAGCAGACCTGGTGTTGGGGTGGAGTGGGTTTGTTTGAGCAGACAAACTGACACTATCATTTTGGGCAGTGTATGCAGATGGGGGCAACCACTCTAAATTAAATTTCCACAATTGTTGGTGTCTATTGCATAAACAGTAAAGAAATCTAATTTTACTATTTGCAGTTTTTAACTCTCAATTACTTTAACTTCTACTTGCTTAAAAAATATATATATATATATATATATTTAATTTTGGAATTTTTTAAGAACAAAAAAAACCAACACATTGTAACAGGTTGGAGATATTATTTATGCTGTTTTTGCAGATTTCACAATTATGAAGTCTTGAAAAGAAATGCAACTGGCAAAAAAAAAAAAAAAAAAAATCAAAGCGGCACTATCCAAAGCAACCTCACTAGCTTTCTGCAGTGACGTCATCACAAACTGCAGCTTCTGACCTCTCAGTTTTTCCTAAAATGCATGTTATCATTAGTCAAATATGTTCTCCCCTTCATATACACATCAGCAACTGTCTTCAAGTTGCACATTAATAACCTCTAAAATGCAGCAAAAGATGCCTAAGATTGAGATACGTGACAAAATAAACAGTTTTACTTTCTTATTTTTATATTAGCTGTTTGAAAATAGCGGTTAAAAACTGTTTTCAGATCCAACAAAAAGACACTGTAAAAAATCGTCAGTACGCCATTGCCTCAAACAATTCTGTATTTTTTCATATTTTCACTTACATATGTCTACGAAATATTGTATTTTCCATCTGAAATGGTTCTTCTAATTCTTGCCATACTGCCCCCCAAAGTCACCCACACACAGATGGCAATGGAAGGAAGTGAGGCAGCAATGTAATTTTTACTAGGCACTTCACATCCACAGAGGAAAATCCTGAAGTTCTCATTCAGGGGTAGCGGAAGTACACATATAAGCAATATATCATTTGTCTTGCGATTTTGACTGCAGGAAAAAAGACGGTGGAGACAGAGTAACTTACTGTTTTGACATTTGCCCAGCAATAATGTCAATGTGATTCCTTCATCACAAAGAGCTCCCACACAATAGTTCATTTATACAGCTGGTCTGGAAACGGGTTTTTTCGTTACTGCTATTTCAAAACACTCTTTCAGTGACTCATGCTCTTACTCTTCTCTATGCTTAAGAAAGAAAACTGATGCTGAAAAAAACCTTTTTGATAATCATATATTTACTGAATTACCCGAGTTGTTTTACTTAGTTGTTCTGAATAAAATACATCCTTCAAGGAGAGGTAATGATGCTAAATACAACAGCATAAAGTGATGCTATGCAGCAACTACTGATACAAGCTGGAGAACTGAATATAAAGAACTCAAAAATTCCATGAGAATTTGCTCTTTAGCTAGTCATTCTCACAGCCACAGAAATATTTACAATGCATAATTTCATTCATGATAAAACTCTAATAATTTCATTCATAGAAAACTCTACCATAGAAGCTATGGTAGAGCGACCGCACAAAATGTTTGCATTCAAAGATAGCACCCAATGTAGGGCATCGGCTATAACAAAAAGTCCCAAAACAGAAATTTAATGATGAACTGCCAAGAAACTTTAGGATTAAAATACTTTGTTTTGCCAAAGTAGTCATCTTTTTTTTTTTTTCAGTGCTTTTTAACACATAGGTCCCACTGTTTCATGACATCCAGCAAAGACTAGCTGTTTATCAGCTAATAGCAATAAGTACATAATATAAGATATGAGAAAGTTTGCTGAAAGTGAGCAAAAACATTCATAGTTAATCCCAATACTCAAGTGTTACACCAGAAGCATCATAGAATCACAGAATGGCTTGGGTTGGAAGGGACCTCAAGGATCATCAAGTTCCAATACCCTGTAAAACTTTGCTCAAGGCTTCTTTTTTTCTACTTGAAATACAAAATATTTTAACATTCAATAGACCATAGAAAGTTCAAATGAGTTTCTATTTCTGATTAAGCTGTGCTGGATGGTTTTGTGCTGTTTCCTCCAGTCCCATGGCTATTTTAATAGTGCTGTGTCTTAGAGTTTACACATCAAAGATCTGCTGCAAGGCTACATTTTCAAAAAGAAAAAGTAATGAACTACAATTGCAACTACCTATCATTTGAACCATTTGTCTGGCTGAAAATCTAATCCCATTCAGCTTTTACCAAAATATGGAATTGTTTCAAGACTTTATTATGCGCAAGTGCTTGGTGTAGTAAAAATCACATACATCACACAGCACGGAATGAGCTTTTGGAAATGAAATTGATATTGATACTTCCACCAAATTCAGTATATTTTTCATTTGCAGCCTTTCATCTCTATTTAGACATTATGAATTAATTTATTCACAATATCAATAATTGCATTGCTCTCCTGTCTAAAGTAGATACAACTGGGTCTTTTCTCGAAGCAGTAAAAATCTCACTGTTCTTTTCATGGTAGTTCTCTACACATGCACTTCAGCTGTTCTATCACAATGAAGGCAAAATGTATTATCTCTTCAAGATAACTCCTAAAGAAATGTAATGTGTACTGACAACCAAAATTCTCTAACATGATTTATCTGTCAGTGTATATTTATCAAAAATTTAAATAGACATGAACTATCATTTTAATACACAATTAACAGTTCTTGAGTTTAAGATATCCTTAATCATACCATACTCAACAAGTACAGTATTTCATCTAATTTTGAAAATTGAAGCATGGTGAATGCTCATATACGCCAACCTCTTGCAAAAAACTATGCTCCCTCAAATCACAGTAAACTTAGCAAACAGACTTACAGAAAATAAATTCCTCTACATTTTAGTTCACTAAGTTCATTCCTCTGCTGATGAGTTTTCCTGGGGACATTCACATTAGCATTTCTGAGATATTAATTGCAGCTCTGTATCTAGTACCAGCTCTGTGATATTTTTACATGAATTGAAAAGCGATTTTTCTATTTTTACAAGTAACTTGGTAACATTTAAACAAATGTCTCTTAGAAGCAAAGCATTTTCTTTTCCAGCAGTATCAGCTTCTGATAGCAACCATGAAGCCATCATGAATGGCTTCAGTTTAGGAATGTTTCTCAGTGTCTGGACAAAACAGTGACCACTGCAAAAACCGCCTGGCTTCTCTCATCCTTACCTTCACATTCATTGTGTCCATAACTATCATTTGATATATTAATCCATTGGCTTCCAGAGAGTAATTGGAAGTTTATGTGAGAGAGTAGGAGAGAGCCATTTTCGGCCACATATTATCAGGCAGAGAAACTAAAAAAAACACAACAAAAAATTTTCTGAACAATGTTGGACCCCCAGTCTGTGGTGTAAATGTTTGCACGTAAGAAGGAGGGATATTTACCTCTATAGTAAAGATAATAGTTACTCCTAACGTGCAGTGGATTTGGGCAATTGAATGAACAGAAAAGTGCATAGAAAGGATTTACCTTTAAGTATTGGTATAATAGATAATACTGCGTGTCCTGGAGCATGGATTCTATTCATATTATTTTAGTGAACATGTTCATGTTTTATTTCATTTAGATGAAACAGCTGAGAAGGGATGGTGCCCTACCGTGAACACAGAATGGGTCTTTTACAACTTAATCTCATGAGTATAGAAGCTCTTTGCGAGGATGAGGCTGTAGCTCTTTTTTTTTTTTTCTTATTCACAAAATGCAGAGAAAAAATTAAGTTCATATGGTTGCCTAGCAGTATGCAGTGACGTCAGTACTACTTTTAGCACCTGTTGAGTCTTCGCTGTTTACACTGTCAGAGTAAGAACCTTTTAATGAAACATACACAAAAGTATTTACAGATGTATCTAAACCAGCAGTTCTGCTCCTCTTTTTCCCACCCTTCATACACACACGGTAATTTACTTATATGTTGGTCTACCTCTTCAGGTATTATTTTAAGACCTGCACATATTTTATCTAAAATTTTTGATGGCCATTTCTTCCCTAACCATTGATTACAGACTCAGGAATGGATCACATATTTTTACCTTGGGAAAATAAAAGCAGGATCAGTAAAACAAACAAACAAACAAACAAACCCACAAACCATAGTACAAATAGGTATCCAGTACCTTCACTGGACTGACTCCAGTATGTACATGTCTCTCTTGTACTAAGGAGTCCAGAACTGGACTCCAGTCTTCCAGGTGTGACCTCACCATAGAAGATATGAAGAGAAGGATCTCACTCGACCTAGTGATAAAACTACTCCTGATGCATTAGCCATTTCTGCATCAAAGGCACTTTGCTGGCTCATCTTCAGCTTGGTGTCCTTTCCTACCAATCTGTCATCCAGCTGGGTGGTGCCCAGCATGTACTACTGTGTGAGGCTGTGTCCTCTCTCACACAGAACTCTGCAGTTCTTACTGAACTTTATGAGGTTCCTATCAATTCATTTCTCTAGGCTGTGAAAGTCCCAAACACTAACAGCTAGTAAAACATGCCACCTAGAGATGGTCAGTTTTTCACAAAACACACAAACACGACAGCAATTCAAACCAATCAGGAAGAGTCAGAAGTCTTTGTTCAGCTTAGATTCACTAGCTTTCATCTCTTATTGTCTATGTAAAGAGTATATCTTTGACCATCTTTATTTATGGAACATACACATTCCATGGTTTTAAGAAACAGCTGCAGCAATATATGAGGGCTGTTCCAAAAGTAATGTCTCCTATTTAATTATGTTGACCCACAATATCAGAGGCAGATATTGGTGGTATGGCAATAAAAGCTGAGCCTTCCCACCAATATTCCACTACATTTGTTGCAATGTGACAAACTGCAGCAGAAGGGCAGTCTGACAAAATGACGTCTGATATGGAAGTACATACGAAGCACAGGTGTGAATTCCTCCGTGTGGAAAAAATGACATTCATCAATGCTTACTGAATGTTCATGGAGATCAAGCAGTGGATGTGAGACCAGTGAGGCAATGGGTGGTACATATGAGCAGTGGCCACAGCAGGTCACCACTGTTCGTGCAGTTTTATGAGTACGGAATGCAGGCTCTTGTTAATTAAAGGCAAAAAATGCATAGCTAATACTGGTGACTATGCTGAAAAACAGTGTTTTCTAGTTGCAAATTTGCTTTATCAAACAGTACTACTGTGTTCTTTGTATCTGTTGTAGTTTCCCAGGAAATAAATAGGAGGCATTACTTATGTATTCATACACTCCTGAGATGCTTTTAGAATAAACTGATTATTAATTTAGGTGCATATATTAAAAAAAGGTTTATAGATTCAACACTACAACCTTGATTTTGATATTTTTAGTAATAGTAATGAGGCTCTCCTCTGATGTTTCGCATCTAGAAATCAGGATCACCCAGGAAAACAAAGTAACAAGATCTCACCATAAGCAACACATCTTTAAGTTCCAGTTCTTTTTCCTTATTCTGCGTTTAGAATCATCATATAACTTGGCTTTTAAGAGATGCACTTCTAAGTTGGCATTCTTTTCTTTTTAGCAAGTCAGCTAACAAAGATAGACAACTTCTTTTACAAAGAAGAACAAATATGCACTGAGAAAATAGAGGAAAATTACAGATCTGAGCACAGTTTCTTAAGATGAAGCACCCGCCATTACTTGCTGCATATCAAGCAAAAATATACACGAAAATAGTACTTTAATGCTGCTTAACTTGTTATACTCTAATCTTAGTGGAAACAATGCCCAGGAAGCCAAGCACATCACAGAAGGCATGAGATCTGGTAAAGGTAAAGCTATTCTGCAGTTTGGTGTTTCAGAGCTTGTTCAAGAATTTTAGCATGGAAATATCTTGTACTAAGTGCAATTTAAATACACTGGAAAAGCAAGTCTCTCTCCTAATGACCCTACAATCAGCATTTCTGATGTGATGATTTAGATGGATAAGGAAGACCTTCTAACAACCAACATTCCACAGTTGCTCAATATAGCCCCTTCCTTCTCTGCTATCCTCTGAGTTTCTCCAGCCAAAAGCACTAGTTGATGATCCTCAAAAGGATACTTTGTGAATGACTACAGAACTCATTAAACACCAAAGTTTCTACCATGCATCAACTTCTGAGGTTCTCAAACTTCATTTTATTCTGAATTGGAAGCCCAACATCAAACATCAAACTCTCACAAAATGAAAAATTCCAGAATACTTTGATGTTATCAAAATGTTTAATTCAACAGAGGCAAAGTCTTTTTTTAGTATAAAACAAACAGAGTGTTTCATCTTCATCTGTCTGACTCATAAGAAAATAGTGTAATAGAACAATAAAATCAGAATGCAGTATTTCAGTATTTCCAGATAACAGCATCAAAAAAATTCTCAGGAAAATTCTCATGAAACAGTCTGGCTGTGAAAACATTTCCCAGCAGAAAACTGACTTGCAACATAAAGCTTCAGAAAGCTCTTAATGGATAATTCTTCTAAATTAAGCAGATGCAGAAGGCTGAAACACAACTAAGATGAATGTGCTTCATTATTCTATTTGATGTTCTCACCTTTTGACAAGGCCAGAGGACAATGCTTTATGATCTGCTATACTGAGCACTCAGATAAAGTAAATTGATAGTTTTAGATACAAGAGACAAGAAAAAGAGAATAAAGGTCAATACCAGCTTGCATTTTCTCTTAAGATATTACCTTGCCAACGGTTAACTCAACAAGAATGAGTCAAATTTTTTATTACAATTTTAATAATATGCTGCTTTCATTATAATCTAATCTGAATTCAAGGAAATTCTTATAATGCAACATAAACACTAACCACAGAGGTGATAACTCTGATTAGCTCATATCATGCCTTGCTATTGATAATTAGTCATCTCTCCTCCCACTGAGTAGTAAAGAAAATGTATGAGCCTTGAAAAGCTACCACTTTTTGCAACTTCATATAGCAAACACCATTTGGAAAATATATTCGTGTAATTACAACCCTTGTAACTACTATATCTGTTTCCAGAGAGTGAGTTATGCACAGTGAGGGTGAAAACACTTGGGAACTCTTTAGAATTTAGTTTCTAAAAGATGATCACTTGAAAAGTGGAGTAAGATTCAACTTAGTATTTCAGTAGTTTCAATGTACCCATGTACTTTTAAGCTCTACTTTCATGTATATCTTCCATTTTGGTACTATACTATAGTATTATACTATACAACAATTTCTACTTACTGACTGTGAAATCCAAAGGGATATCATAAAATCATTCTCTGTCTTAGTTGCAATGCAACTCCACTATAGTCAGTATAATTGTTTCAAATGTTTCAAATCAATATAGTTTGAGGAAATGGTTAACAGAATTACTGAAGTATATCTCAAATTTCTTTCAACTATGACAAATCCTGAGATTCACAGCAAAGTAATTGTGATTCTAAGTTTTATAAGAAAATTAAAGTCTACATTTTAATTTTTTCTCCAATGTGCATGCATGTAAAATTGTACTGAAGTCAACAATTTAGGGGTATTTAACTTCAAACAAAAAAGGAACTTAGCTATACACTACTGTACAGTTTTATCCCCAATTACACCTTCGATATGTTTGTAAAATCTGCAGCGTCCTTATGTGCTTCTTTATTTTGCAGCTATGTATAGTTATTAAATGACAATTTGTGCCCTTTGATGCTAAGTTTGATACTCTTAATAAACACCCTCAGCTGGAAACTGCAGAGAAGTATCTTGCAGATTCTGGGAAAATGCCTTCAGATATTTGCCAAGGCAAAACCCCAGATCCAAACTTGTGCATCCACATTTTGTCAGATTCTAGACATAATTAGAGAAGTTTCTGGCACAGCCACAGAAGTCTCTCTTTGATACGAGTGCACACAGTGCAGCATTGACTGAAAGTAGTTTGTGGATCCCCAGCTCTGCACTTCAGCAGGTGGCACCTCCACAAAATTGGCAAGTCCTCAGCTCCCAGCAGTGGCAGAAGGAGCACAGACTGACCTGATGACAGGGGTGGTTGGTGTTCTTCTTGGATTTCTCTGGCCTTAATAGGTGCTGTCTCACTTTTAATCAATTAATGGTTGCAGATGATTTACTGGTAATTATAAAAGCAGATTTCTGATGATGCTGACACATACTTTATACATCAATGCTTAGGCACACAGTGCAGTGCAGATCCTGAGTAAAGAAAGACCTAGTTAAATCTGTACTCAAGCTTTTCTTCTGCAGAAGATATTTTAAAAATGTGTGTGCATACAAATCTTTGTAAAGAATCTGTTCCTTCTGTTAACACTACAATTTTAATGTTTATTTCACAAGGAAAAAAACTAGTATTTTATTCAGTTTGAGAAAAAGTGGCAAAAATAATATCTGATAAAAACACATCATTTTAGATTCATCTAAAACTACCCATGCTCAGTGAAGGGGAAAGGCACAGAATTTATTTGGGATTTCTCTGTTTCTGTTCTCTCCTTCCAAGTCAATACTCATTTCAGATCAAAATCATATTTTATCTTTAAATGATGTCAGCACGAAGAATGTTTTGACTTCCTAAAATAATAGAAAAGATAGTTCCAACATATTTCTAATATTGATCCAAATCTTTATTACATCTGAGACACAAGGCTATAATCTCCTTTTTATTTGACAGATCTGTTGATTTGAGCAAAGTTTCAGCTGACTGAGGACATCTCCTGCAAATATAAAAAGTATTCGATTTTTCCTTTTGCTACATGTTCTGCTTGTTTTTATGCTTGTTGCATAGCGGTAAAGCACAAAACAGGAATTGTTGCTTGTGATCTGTGCATTCTCTATTTTTATTTCATTTTTCTTTGTTGGGGGGGGAGGGGAAGGTATGTGGGATGAAATGTCCTGTTTGGATAGCATATTATACAAAAAGAAATAATTTTGCATTTAAGTTCAGTGACTCCATTAATAAATCCAAAATGACACTTCAGCTTATAAAACAAATCTGTAACTTACCAGTACATACTGTCTCTAATAGAAGACTGTAAATCATAATTCATGAAAGGATTATCACTTTTAAATCCCTCTTTCTAATTCTTACTTTTCAAACATTAGTGAAATGATTTTAAAATTCTGACTTCAATAGACAGGATGCCAACATAATGCATGGGACAGTCTAGCAAGGCATGTCAACAGTTTTACTTCCAGTCTTAGTGACAAAGCATTTTGATATTTGTGGGGGCAGTGTACAGCACAAGGAAAAGGAAGGTAGCAAAAGCCTATTCACCTGTGCAGAACTTCACTTTTTTTCATCACTTTTCCTCATCAGCTTGTTTTTCTTGCTGTAAATCAAGCGCCATTGTAGAGAAAAGATATGAGCAGAAATCGAGCACAGTTTCAGCTGATTCAAGAGTCATACTCAGTAGGAAAATCAGCTTCACACTCTTCTTCCTCCTAGCCCTTCTACATCTCTCACTACGTCTTCATCAGGAGTCCATTCTTGAGCACATATATTAGACAGTTTCTATCCTGGTTTGACTAGTATTAAACTGAACATAGGGGCTCAGCAAGTTTTGATGTCTGAGTTTGACAGTGTGGACTAAAAAGCCAGGCTCCTCAAGTGTGCCACAAGAACATTCCACAACCACCGAATTACAGATTTTCCCTCACCTTATAACAAAGGACATTTGGCACAAAATCCTTAAACTGGGGTCAATTTCTCAGAAGAACAACAATCATTTGATTCAAAATAGATCTAATATATATAGGAGTAACTTGCTACTTTATTCTCCGACATTCATGTATATTTTAAATTAAAGTTGGAAGGAAATTTCCTTTATCAAGCTGTTCAGTCAACAAGTAGTGACTTATTTTCAGTTGAAACTAACTAGAATATTACATTTTAAAGCACAAGCACATGAGTATGCATACATGAAATGCAGAATGTATCCATGGGCTTCCTTTCAAAGCCGTGTAAGGATACGGGTCATTATTACAATCTAGTTAACAAGACCACAGAGAATGAAGACAAATAATATCAAAATGCATATCTTGTCCTGGATGGCCATAATTCAAAATGCTCTAAATTATAATATCAAAGCTCTTCAAAACTCAAATAACTGAGAAGATACATTTTCCTTAAAAAATACTGCTGCTTCCACAATAAGCTATTTCTTACTCTGTGTTAAATAATTTATGTTCTCTCAGGAAGGCACTGATTCCTAACTTAGTAAATACTGTTCCCAAATAGTTCAAACAGACTTCATTCCTAAACACATGCAATGTCTTTGATCAAACAAAGAGTATCTTCAAGTAGTCTGGAGCCTTATGCTGGCAATGCTTCACAATGTGTTTCCTTCCCTCAGTTAAAATTTTAATTCTGCCTTCCATCTTTTCTTGTTCAGGAATCTGTTGCAATTCTTCCCTATAACAGAGCTCAAATCCCTTCCTTTTCCTAAGATGCAGGTGGCCTTATCTTTTTTGGCTGACACTTTCCAGTTGGCAGGCTAGCTTAAATTCATTACTTTTATCAACCTATCTGGGTTCTGCTAAAATACATTTTTAAGAGGTATTTGATGTTCGCTTTATTTTCAGTTTTAGTATTTCTCTGAAACGAGAATTTTAGCTAGAAAAACTTCTAACTTTTAGTCTGCTACATTAGCATGGCTTTTCATAGGACAACAACTGCTGGGTTTCTTAGAATCATAGAATAGTTTGATTTGGAAGAGACCCTTAAAGGTTATCTAGTCCAACTCCCCTGAAATGAATAAGGGACACCTACAGCTACGTCCAGGTTGCTCAGATCCTGGTCCAGCTTAACCTTGAATGTCTCCAAGGAGGGGGAATCCACCATCTTTCTCGGCACCCTATTCCAAAGCCTTATCACCCTTACTGCAAAAAACTTCTTTATATCTAATCTAAACCAACCCTCTTTTAGTCTAAAACTATTTCCTGTCACAGCAGACGCTGCTAAAGAGACTGCCCACTTTTTTCTTATATTTCTCTTTTAGATATTTAAAGGCCGCTATCGGGTCTCCCCAGAGCATTCTCTTCTCCAGGCTAAGCAGCCCCAGCTCTTTCAGCCTGTCCTCATAGGGGAGACGTTCCATCCCGTGGATCATTTCTATGGCCATCCTCTGGATACACTCTAACAGGTCCACATCTCTTTTGTACTGAGGACTCCACATCTGGCTGCAATAATCCAGGTGAGGTCTCATCAGCTTCTAGCCCAGAGCAACCAGCCCAGAGCACAAGCAGAGCAGCCTGGGCCCATCTGCAAATGTTGATCACTGCAACCATGTTTTTATGACTTCTCAATTTAGAGCTCATGGTAATTTTTTAGATAATTTATCAACAGTCTGAAAAAATGTAGATAATGTGCAGTTGTATTTCTTTAAAACAGTATTTGACCAAAAGCACAAAAACAAAAGAGACAAGTAACTGCCTCCACCTTTCATTGAAACATAGTTCTGATCTGTTCTATTGAATAGAAGCCTTTGTAGGTACAAAAGGACTTGATAAAATTGTTTTAAAACATCTACAGTTCAGACAGCAGGAACACAAGAACACTACTAGCCCAGGAAACAAGTGAATAGATAAGAGTGAAGTTTTTTTTTCACTTAAGAGTACATAAACAAGGAGATCTCAAGATTACTGAAAGCAGAAAAATCAGGAGAGGATAAATGGGTGGGAAGAAAAGCAGAAGGTAGAATTTATGTAAATAAACCATTAACGGGCAGGCTTGGCCCAGTGCCTTTTCTCTATTCATAAAATATTTCTTGCTCTAGAAATAAGTGAAGTAGTTTGGGTAACAGCTGGATGTTTTACTGTATAGTTACTTTCTTTAGTATCTACAAATCTTTCCTCCTGTAACAAGTCCACGATATATCTGAAGGTACTCTTGACAAAAACTATGGAGGTCTATAGGTCTATAAAGCATTTCTATATTTTATCTATATCACATTCAATTATAAGAGGTTTAACAGCAAAAATACTGACATCAGACAAGCACATCGGGTGCCAACATCCATAAGATACCCATGTGCACATGTTAATTTGGTATTTGGCTCTGCAGAGAAAGAAAAATGCAACCTAATGATCTAACACTTCCAACTACTACACAACTCTTCTTAATATCTTCCACAAGTTCACTATATATTCTGAAGAGTTAGAATGCCATGCAGTAGTTTTAAACTGCTAATATCCATGCAGTTTACTACAATTTAATGAATAAAAGGAATATTTGCATGTACTGATGACTGAACCAAGATCCTAACAAATATATTCAAACACCTATAACACCTTGCTGGTGTTTATGTATCAAAACGACACGTATAGCTGTTGTAGTACAAAAGATTACAGACCTTTTCTGTGGCAAGGAAAGATGTGTATCACACTTCAGCTTTTAAGAACAGCTTTTTTATTTTCAAGCATTTAACACTCTTCAGAAGGTAAATATTTCAGGAAGAGCTGAGGTAGTTCAACTGTCTGCTGCAAACACCCCATGACTGGTGTTTTTCATATGATATAATCGATAAAATAGAACCAAATTCTCAGCAACAACTGAAATCCTTCAGATATTATACTATTCTAACAGTGAGACACTCATCAAATACCCATAAGTTCCACTTTCCGCTCCTTCACTCAAGCACTACCAGGTCTCATAATCAAAACTATTATGTTACAAAATGCATGTGTGGTGCAGGGAATATTAATACTTATTTTCTCTTCACCTTTATATACATTTATATATATATATACACACATAAATTCTCAATTATTTCCACTGGAGTTTGACTCCTCTATCCACATTTTGACAAGGTCTGTATCCTCCTTCATGCCAATAATGGAGGACTTTGTAAGGGAGGACTTTCCTGGAATCATGGGCTGCTGCTCTGTTTCTCATCTTCCTATAAGGTTTGATTACACATAAAACAGACTTCAGTGAGCCTATATTATTAACTGCTTCTACAGACGTTTATATAAGCCTAGAAGTGTTTTATTTTTGTTGCTGTTGTTATTTTTTTTTAAGCTGATAATTTATGCATTATTTCTATGGACAAATATATATGATGTACATATGAATGCTATATATGCTTGTATGTGCAAGTTGGGGGAGATCACTCTTTGGTAAGTACTATTCATTTTTGCTGCTACCAAAACAACATAACAAGACAGTTATTAACTAGTGTTATTACACCAGAAAAATAATGGCAAGCCAGCTAAAGTGAAATTGTAATAAATTGGAGAAATTCTGCTAATTTCAGGTTGATGTGAAAAGACTCAAGGCTCCATTTTCAGCCCAATGTTTTCATGAATGTTACATGTCCAGCATCCAGAGACTGGACGTCAAGAAATGGCAAAGTACACCAAAGTAGTTTGGCCATAACAAAGTTTTCTCATATGCTGCTCAGAAGTACTCAGACTTCACAGGTACAATCCTCTTCCCCAACCACTCCCCCAAAGAAATAAAATAATTAAAAAAAATAGGCAAAATTTTACATACAAGAGGTTTGGAAGAAGAAGGTACAAGGACTGAGGGAAATATTTTCAAGACAAAACAGCATATTAGGAAAAGTTAGGAAAAAAATTGTCTTTATGATCAGCAAGCCCCAGAGCTATTTATCTGGAAGCATGATCAGCTGTAAGGCTTTATGCAGCACTTGGGAAGCAGGGGATCATCTAATTCCAACAGTGCACTCCTTATGGATGAACCACAAATAGAAAATGAATGTTTCCATTGATCTCAAATCTCTAAACAAAAGAACAATTATTAAGATCTTTTTCCTGTAAATGCACGACTTTTGGACCTGTTTATTTCGCAAATATCTGTGAAATTAAGCTTTTCATAATCTACTGACTTTAAGGGAACAGACATTTATAATGACTGTTTTACACACATATTACTTTAAATGACTTTTCAATGGGTTTTCAGTATATTTCAGTTTCTTAGAACAATTTTCCAAAATTACCTCAGACTTTCATTACTGTATTTTCTTCTTTTTACTAATGCTTCCATTGATGATCATCACTGAAATGAAAGTTAAACGAGTACTTTTTTTTTTTACTTCTTCTTTTGCTTGGCTAGGAGGAAGCAATAAAAAATAAGAATTTTTTGTTCTGTTTAAAATAACAGGTGAAAATACTTACACATTTTGAAAAGATTTTAATTCTGACAGAGATTAGCAAAAGCCTGATACTAACACATGCCTTTCTTAAAATGAAAACAGGAAGCAAAATCATCATTGAATATCAAGGTTATTCGAAACAGTTTTTTACTTCTTTCATTTACTTCTCATTCCAATAGAATACGAGCTGAATGTTCTAGGGTGGTCACAGCCCATCCCAGCATGTCACACAGCCATTCTGAGCTCCACAGCTACAGCACTGATTGATAAAACACAAAAGTTCTGTCAAGTTTTAAGTAGTTCGAGAACACCCCTCAATGGCCATATTTCCAATATGCATGATGTGGCCAAGACAGACATGCAAACAAACAGGAATTGTGAGGTGAACGCATGCAAACAGCACTCAAATACCTACTTTTGTTTTGTCAAGTGGTAAAGCATACAAAGCATCACTCATTAATCAGTTCATTATCTCAGTATTTTGAAATGACTGCATGTCCAATCTTACGCTGTGACTTTAGTAAGTTCTTCTACTAATGGCTCAAAAAATCATAAACATGATATCAATAAATAAGAGAACAACCCTTCTACTGAAAAATATCAGCTCCCAAAAGACCATGAACATATGAATGCAAATCAGTCACCTTTTGACAAAATAATGAATACAACACACAAGAATGATTGGTATTTTAAATTCAAACCAACTATTCATTTGGGTATAGAGCATTATTAACTTTTATTCTCAAAAGTTCTGGTTTGAAAACTGAAACTATAAAGATAGCAAGTTCCTGTCTTTCTGAAATAGCAGAAAAGAGGGAATAAGCCAACTTCTGTCATTCCTGTACTGACAAAGATCTTTTTATTTCATCAAACCTTTTACTAAGATTGAACCCAATCAAGCCTGCCAGCTTGCAGCTTTAACACTGAAGGCTCTGTTTGCAAATAACAAGAGGCTGATCTGGCATAGAGTACCCAGCAATTACTACTGAATTATACCTGTACAAGAATGCAGGAAAAAGGGGAAGGTGGTAGAAGACTTGAAGGAATTAAAGAAAGCAGGAACTTCTTACCAACCTAGCACTGGAGATACACTGAAGGGGAAAAAAGTACATAAAAATCAAGGGCTTGGGATAAGGGAATCCTAGATTATCCTGCATGGTTAATTTTTTCTGGAAAAGATAACAAAAATGGAAATTCAAAACTCCTTGCATTTACCTATAATGCAATATTACACTGCTTCAAAGGTACCAGATGACTGAAGTATTATGCTTCTGTGGGGTTTCTTTTCTGTCAATCCAAGTGGTAGAGCTTTCTCTTGTATCTTCTCAGTAGGTAATTTTCAGTACTGAATTGGATAAACCTATCAACTCATTTCATATGCAGCACTGAACAGTCATCAGATGCTAACAACTCATTACTCAGTTGGGCAAGATCAAAACTAATGACAGATGAAACACTCTCTTGTCATTAGTCCCCTGAGTCATCCAGTCTCCCCTGTACCGCTCTTTATTTTTTGCTGCTTGCCTCTATATAACAAGCAATACTGTTGTTGCAGGCAGCTCCTGTGATTCATTCATATCTGGGGCTCACCCATTGATGATTTGTGGGTGAGATGGGCTACCATGACACTGGTTTCTTCTGGAGTATCTCTCACTACCTCTGACCAGACTACTGAGACTGCCAGTCTGCTTTTGGGCTGGGTGTTTGAGGGTTAAAGATACAGATTCCTTATTTTCATCAAGCATACTATAAATGCTAAAATAAAGATTGAAAATTTATGATTATGTGAAGTGAATACATTCGCAAATCAAAATGCAGCATCTCATTATCTTAACAATTTCCCCAGAAGAAAAGAAATAAGCATTTTCTGAGATTAGGAAAACTGATTGATTAAAATGTCATATGATGGTAATAAACTTTCTAAAAACGGAAAAAGGCAGTGCATATATGGAATAGGCACAATGTCATCCTCACATCTAGGAATGAGAAAAAAGCTAAAGATTTTATATAGATTATATTTTCCTGGAAAAGATAAATGAATCTTTTCACCTTCTCTGTGAATCAGGAGACTTTATAAACCATCTTTCTACTGACCTTTGCCTATCATTGCTGGTTCAAACTGTGACTCCTTTCTAAAAGTACTGAGCCACACAACAGAAACAGCTAGGAATAACTTGTATGAAAACTCCCTCCTCAGATACCTTTTATTCTGCCTCTGCGTGTACACTTTAATTGACCTAACATTTCTCATACATCTCCCCATTCCTTCAAAAAAACACTGAACAGCATCCCTCACATACATTTACACACCACTCAGTGGGCACATTCTCCACAGATTTTCTTCAGTTTTTCCTGCCATCACATTTATCAGCAAGCATATCCGAGTACTACATAATTTAAAATCCAATAAAGCATCACACTGGTAATCTGTAACAACTATGACATCTCTGCATCACTATATCTGTCTTTAAAAATATCCACATTCTGATTAGCTTATGAAGCTTTCAGTACTAGTATTGACCATCTGCCTTGCTAAGATCCCTAAAACAAACCCTTGAGTATTTCAGACATTATCCACGAACTCTGAATGCTTCTTTCTGCTGGAAAGTGAACATCAAAACTTTGGCATTTACTTGCTCTCTCTTCTTAGTAAAAATAAAGATGATATTTTAGAGCTCCTCCTAATCCTTATGATTCATATGTCAGACTCCCTACATTCATCATCATTTCAAGCAAGTTTTTTATCCATTTCCAGGCCTAATGGTGAACCGTGTCCCTGGCAAATTGCCTTCTTTTTATTCCTGATGCTCTAATCACTGTCAGTAAAGAACGCACATGACAATCTTCATGCAATTATTATTGTTGACTGGCAAGATGTCTATATAAACATCTTCACTCCTCCAAAGCATTTTAAAACCATGGAGACAAAAACAGCAAGCCCTTCCTTTGTTCATCAAAATGAAAAAATAATCACACGGAAGGAGCAAATTCTCCTGCCTATCTTTTTTTTTTTTTTTTTTTTTCTCGGAGCCTTTAAAGTTTCAAATCAAAGCCATAATATGTATCCGATAAATAACATAATTATGACTTCACCTTTAGACTACAGATTGTAGGCCTGTGGGGGGTCCTGCGTTATTTTAAGTTTAGTCTGTTTCAAATACGTGCCTCTTGAAAACTGAGTGCCTATGACTGTGGTCATCAGAATTAATGGTAGAAAATGACTTTGATCCAGAGACAAGGATAACTAGAATTTTACCACTGAACGGCAAACCATCAAAATCCCCAGGAACCACATGGAAACAACACTGGTGTCAATTCAAGCTCAGTTTTAGATGCCCAGATTTGTAACAATATGCTCAAAGCTACTGAGAAAACTGACTCAGTCTCTTCCTAAATAAACTTCTAGCTTACATGAACTGAACCAGAGATACTTTGGGCTCTCTTATATGCTCCTAAAATAACACAATTTAAAAACAAACAAAAGCCACCCATTTGTACAGCTCACCAGTTTTAAGTTGGAGCAGTGCAATAGAAAATATGTAATAAACAAACTCCATACAAACATCTAGTTTACATTACCAGCTTCTATAACATCATCATTGTATAGCTTCCTAACTGTCCACTTGGAAATCAGTAAATTTGTTCTTGTTTCTTCAAGTCAGTAATTTAAGTAGGATTCTATGGCAGATTCTGTATTAGCCTTAGTAGCTCACTAACCTGATCTTAAAGTACATTCTTTAAATCACTGTGCAGTCACTAAACCATCAATAAAGGTTATGAATTTATGTGGTGACTAGTGAAAGACTATACCAAAGCACAGAGATCTATCCATTCCATGCTAGACACTGCAGTGAACTGGGCAAAACACTCAAGAAAATCTACTGTCTTCATCATGTTGAACAATAAAAAGAAAACAGCTACTTTCAAATTATACTTACTGGTCTTTCCATCATCTCATGTGTGAAATACTCTCTTTAATTTATCCATTAGCCCTGCTGAAAATGCAGCCTGTCTCTACGGAGATGTACATGTAGGCTTTATTCACTGAATTCAGATTTGGCTGTCAGTTATTCCTGAGTCTTCTTTTTACACAGTCTCTCTTTAGTTCTCATCATGGTCTCTGTTCTGCACTTTTTGATACAGACTCAAGGTGATCAAGAGACCTAATAGATACTAAAAAAGCAGTAAAATGATCCAGACACAACAAATAATGCATATAGAAATCTGGGAGAACATTCCATGGAGAAATAATATCTAGTTGAAAGCCTGCTTCTGTTTTTTCAGAAACACTATAGATCACGCAATTAGAAGATGAATATGAAATGCCTTCTCCCTGGAAGCATTCAAGGCCAGGCTGGATGGGACTTTGAGCAACCTGGTCTAGAGGGAGGTGTCCCTGCCTATAGGAGGGGGGTTGGAACTAGATGATCTTAAAGGTCTCTTTCAACCCAAACCATTCTATGATTCTATAAGATGCCCAAAGACAAACTCCGTGGCTATTACAAATTATTAAGATAATAATGTGAATGGTAACAAGCAGACTATTTCTTCTTCATAAAAATAGTTATTCCACTCACAATATGTTTAAACAGTCACAGAATCTCAGAATATCCTGAGTTGGATGGGGCCCACAAGAATCATCAAGTCCAACTCCTGGCTCTGCACAGAACTACCCAAAATTCAAACTGTATTTGAGTGTTCTAACACTTCTTGAACTCCAGCAGGCTTGGGGCCAAGACCACTGCCTTTGGGAGACTATTCGAGTGCCCAACCACCCTCTGGTGAAGAACCTTTTCCTAATGCCCCAATGCAGCTCCATGCCATTTCCTCGCACCCTGTTGCCATGACCAGAGAGCAGATCTCAGCGCTGCCCCTCCTCTCCCTGTGAGGAGCTGCAGCCACCAAAAGGCCTCTCTTCAGCCTCCTTTGCTCTGGGCTGAGCAAACCAAGCTCTTCATGCACCTTGCCCTATAGTGACTTCACCATCTTTATAGCCCTCCTTTAGGTGTTCTCTAATAGATTTCTGTCCTCATATTGTGGTGCCCAAAACTGCACACAGTGCCCAAGGTGAGGTCACACTAGTGCAGAGCAGAGTGGGAGAACCCCTCCCCTCGCCTGGTGGCAGTGCTGGGCTGGTGCACCCCAGGGTACTGTTAGCCCTTCGGGCTGCCAGGGCACACTGTTGACAGAATAATCTTATCTACCAGAACCCCCACATGCCTTTCTGTGAGGCTGCTCTCCAGTCTCTCTTCCCCCAGTCTATACATATATCCAGGGTTTTCCTCTCCCAGGTACAGAATGCAGCACTTGCTCTTGTGAAACATCATATGGTTGGTGGTTGCCCAGTCCTTCAAATTGTCAAGATCTCTTTGCAAGGACTCTTTATGCTCAAGGGAGTCAGCAGCTCCTTCCAATTTAATGTTGTCCACAAACGTACTTTGTATATCTTCCAGTCCTGTATCCAAGTCATTGATGAAAACATTGAAGAGAACCAGCCCTAAAATGGAGCCCTGCAGAACCTTACTAGTGACTGGCTGCCAGCCTGATGTAACCCCAACTCATCGGCTACTTGTTCACCCATAAGACAATCATACACCTCCCAAAAGAATTTCCATTAGCAATGACCAGTGTGATACTAACAATACAACAAGTCTGTTTTCAACCAGTGATGTTCTAGGATGCATAGGCCCATTAGTCTGTTTTCTACAAAGCTCTACATGCCTATTCATCTGTTTGTATCTACTCTGAGCCTAGTTGCAAATAACATTGTAGTGAATCAGCTTGATGTAAACTATCATTACAAAGACCATCTGCTACAGCACATTGTAAGCTCTTTCTGTTCAAAGACCTCACAAGCACTAGCTGAATGAGGTCATTCAGCAAGATTCAGTAAGGGCTAACGTCTAGTGTAAAAATATTATTGGCCAAAATCACAGTAGGCATACAGTATCCTGTTACAATGGCCCCAGAAGGCAGTTAGTGTCAGGACTAATCAGTAAAGTGCTATGCTGATTAAGCAATTTATAGCTGGATAGTCAATAAAATATCTGTTCTATGAGTGGCACAAACACTGGTATAAAAAAATTGAATGCAATGAAACCATTAGCTCATCACATCCAAGAAGAAACACTTCTGCATAATTCTGAGGTTTGATATTTTTGTTGCTTGCCATGACAAATTAAAATGTACCACAGACATCTACTGATGAGCACAACAGGTTGTAGGTCTGCCAGAAATACAAATAGAAGTCAGTAGTCAGCTCCCAGTACTGCACTTCCAATGATTCTTTTATGCAAAGTGCCACTTGGAATTAGTCAAGGATGTATTTTTTCCTCTTCAGTATTTGTTCATTAATATGTATAATAAGCCCTATCATTTCTGTTACAAACTTTGCAATACTGAGTTGTTCACCACAGTTATTTGAATAATATGAGGTATAATTTTATCATATAAAAGAATTCAAATGAGTATCATTAACATCACTGATGCTAAACAGCTGTGAAGAATTTCTCCAAACCAAGGGATGGAGTATAAGGAACAGGACAAGTGTCATTTTTTTGTTTTTTTTTTTTTTTAACCTCCTTGTTTTCAATGTTTTGCATTTTGGCACATTGGAGTTCAGTCAAGAATTGAGTTTTTTTCATAATTCATTTCACCTCCTAGATGTAGGTGACTGAAATGCTGTTATCCATATTAGTCTGCAATTCACCAGCTCTAGTAAATTTACACCAAAGATAAATTTGCTGCTTTTTCAATCTTGCACACTCCCAAATAAGTGTATACGCTCCTCATAAAAATATGAGTAGCATTATGACACATGTATGGGTTTGTATTCTTTTTCATCAAACGGCTTGCAAACTCAATCTAAGCATATTATAATCTGGTAAACTCAACTAAATTATTTCTTTTTGAACGATTTCAAGAAAGAAATCAAATGAAAATAGTGTTTGAATTCAAGCAGCTTACACACACTCGGGAACATATTCCTCAGACTCAACATTAAGCAACATATTTGCTCTCCATGAAAACATGAAAACATGCTCTTGTGAAGAATAACAAAGTGTAGTGTACTGGTTGTGAAGAATTACCTGTATCTGAAGTGTTTCTCTGTGTGTATAGTTTACTTGTAAAAACATCAAAGGAATGACTCAGTAAATGAGATAATACAATCACATTGTCCTATTTTTCATAATCATAACGTTCTACTAACAGGTCAAATTCAGATACCTTTCCCCAGACTTCTTTTGGTAATTTATTCATCCTTAAGAGACATGGTCAGTAATTCTGCAGTACAGACTACCTGTTGTCTTAACTAGTCTGCCACTCTCTGTTTTTAGAAACAATAGTATAAAATACAAGAAAACAAAAATTAAAATACCACTCCTGCTTTTACAATGATAGCCCATAAGACAGAAGCACAGATCTGTAGGGGTTGGAAGGGACCTCTAGAGATCATGAAGTCCAACTCCCGGCTAAAGTAGGTTGCAGAAGAAAGTGTCCAGGTGGGTTTTTGTTATAACTAGAGAGAGAGACTCCACAACTTCTCCGTGCAGCCTGTTCCAGTGCTATGTAATACCAAAGTAAAAAAAAAAACTTTTTTCTCATTTTCATAGCAAACTTCCAGTGCACCAGTGTGGGTTCATTGCCTCTGTGACTGGGCATAACTGAAAAGAGGCTAGCTCCATCCACTTGACATTCACCCTTTTGATATTTATAAGCGCTGATAACATCCCCTCTATGTATTCTCTTCCCCAGACTCTAAGAATATCCATAAATTGTTAAGATTACTTTTAAAAATTGTTTAAAGTTCTCTAACAGGTATTATCTATGGCATAAACACAAGCATGAGTCTAAGCACTTGTAGAAACATGACTTAACTGTGGCATACCTACTTATTTTGCTTCTCTCCTCAATCAAACAGTTGCAAAGTTCCAGCTTTTATGGGACATTTTCCTGGGCAGCTGGCTAGATATAATATATACCTTTATAAATACACTCAAATATATACACTACTTTTTTTTTTTTTTTTTTTTTTTTCCCAGCAGAAGGAATGTAAATACTAAGTGCATTAAAAATACAGCCGTGCTTTTCTGGGGATTTTTTTAGTAACCCACTGCAAAAATTACTGCAATTGTATTTGAGGTAGAAAACCTGAAAAGGAAAAAAATGAATCGCTATGCTTTTTCTTCCTCCCCTCCGCCTCCTCCCAGTATTAAGTAGATAGTTACTAGTTAATACTAGTTAATTAAAAAACGAACATATTTTTGTGCATACAACAGTACTGGCTTGAGTTACATCACAGACATCTCAGCCTTAGCTTCTTGGGCACCAGCAGCCAAAGGTCAAAAAAGCAGATTGTAAGTGTTGTAAGAAATATCAACAATTTAGCATCAGTTGTAGAGTGCTATGATTATTATCTTCTTGTGCTGATGATGTGATAGTTCTTATATAGTGACCTATATTTTAAACTCTTTATACTTGCCATATAAACAGGTTAAAAATCAGATCTGAAATGCAAAAACTGCAATAAAAATAAATTGAATTTTTGCAGTAAAGTAAGTACTGCCTTCAGAAAAACTACTGGACAAAAACATATATGTGAAAACACATTCCAGTGCTCAAGAAACATGTAAACAATTTTTATTATCGAAGTACTGAAAGGATAGTCAATGTCTCCTCAGACCAGGTAACTGTGAATTCCCCATAACACTAAGGTAAACGTTTGCCATTTGAGCATCCTCTTAAACAAGGTAAAATGGGAATCTTAAATAATATCAAAATCACACTGACTCTTACCAGAAAAGACACTGGGGATCTTGGAAAGAAAACTTTTGACTGTACGAATAGGAATCCCATTTTTCTCATCTTGCATGCGAGCTATGACGTCTTCCATCTGAACACAGATAAAAAAAAATAAAAGAAAGAATGAATAAAGAAAGTCAGAATTATTCCTATAAGAACTTCTACAATAAATCCTAGGCTGATGTCTCAGAATGAAAGGTCCATTCTTGCTACTTTTTTTAATTTACAATTTTTATTTTAGATTTTTTTTGAGCAATATAAAGTATTGGAAGTACTTTACCATAGTCAACAATAACTTAATGTATGGGCTCAAAGTCTTTAGAGAAGTAAATATCAACATAGAAAAGATATAAAGTAGATAAAAATAGTTAAATACTATTGTTGGATGCAAAATTTAATGTTTGAGTGTATTACTGATATGGCATCGAATACTAAAGTATAATACACTCATTCACCCTTCCACAGTACTGACACAGTTGTCAAAGGCTGTTCAAAACAAAAAAAATAGAGCTTTTAAGTTCAAAGCGAAATATCCCTCTTTTCTTTTGAGAAGTGGAAAAAACAATGACATAATGCAATTTTGCATCCCCGGAAACAGCAGGGCCAGAAACAGAATTATTTTAATAGCTAATGGAGTGGATATAAAAACATTTAAAATGATTTTGCTGTATTTTTCTCACATTTTCCACATTAACCAATTATTTTCAACTCAATTTTACAGGATAATTTGGTCCATATATTTTATAATTCAAGCTCAACCCAAAGGTTCACTTTCATATGAACTACAAACACTTTTGTTGGAAAATACAAAGATTGATTAGACAGAATCATTGGCTGACAATGCCATTTTTATTTTTAGTAAATTTCATAGTTGATTAATATCTTAATTACATATTAAATAACTTCCACCTTTCTTCCTTTTCTTTCTTTAAATGCCTTACTTCCCAAAATATAAAATAATATTCTGGTAAAATAACTTACAACTATCTTCTTTCCTTAAATTACCAACGAAAACTGAATTTCCATGTGACTGAACATTTCATATTACTAGTCAAATCTTAAAAAAACTGTGCAATCTCATCTATGTTCCCCAGTAAGTTCCAGAAAAAAAAAACAAAGTTTGCAACTGGCTGATGTGGAAAAAAAGAGAAAAACAAATTATTCTAAAAACCTTTCTTTCTGCAGAAGTCTAATGACTGCAATCAGCAAATAGCAAATCAGCATTATTAGCAGCTGTGAATAAATTCCCACAATGGAGGTGTTGTACAAATGCAGGAAAGGGAGAGGGAGCTGGGATCATATGCATGGTGAACGTAGGAAAGAAAAAACACAAAAATCCATACCAAAAGTGAAACCAAAATCAAACACTTCCACTGCTTATGGAAAACCTGTTTACACAGTGTCTGGAGATTCAAATGCTCCCTCTAGTAACAGATCATATATTAACAATCCAAGGAACACAAATCCAGTGGCATAGTCCGAAACAAAAAAGTACAGAGAGAAAGCAGACACTGTCCAATAGCGTGGAGCAAGATGTGGAACACTGAGATTACTGTTCTCATTTAAAGAATATACAAAAGAAAGGCAGCAATGGTTTTTGTCTGTGTCAATTTATGATGTTCATTTAGCATGAAATTTAATTATTTAAGTAGAAAAAGCTACTAATAATGTTCCAAAGAAGCAGTCAAGTAGACAAGCTGTTGTCTACAAAATGGAATCTGTCTACATTTATTGTCCATACAAATAAGTGAAAGTTTCTTTCAACTCCCTCCCTGAAAGAAGAATTGAACTTCTTTCAATTCAGATGGGAAACCATCTTTATGAGCTTCTAAATGTGAACAAAGTCTCTCAAATTCAAGTGAGTATCTTTGTTTCAAACAAAAAAGTTCACTTAGAGATATATGTACATTTCTGCGGAAATGTACATAAGTAAATTTGATGATAAATTCTGCACATGCATTGTAAGCAATGTAATGCAACATTATAAAGATACATTTACATTATAATAAGTGGAACTCAGTCCTGAAACATGGTATTCCAGGAAGTGATATGCAGATACTTCTTTCTTAGGAATGCACAAAAGTGCAAACAATGACTAGCATTATTCATGCTGTTGGTAATCAGTCTTTCAAGTGTATATGGAATAAATTGTTAACTGACATTCACATATGCTTCCCTAAACTTGCGTCATGGACAGGTTTTAAGCAAAACTGCATAAAACATAATTAGGACAGTGAGGTCTTGGATGGCTGAACTGCAAAATTACACACCTCCTGCAGGTCTAGCTCAAAATATTATTCTGTGCCAGTTGTGAACACCCTTTATGCAAAAGTCACCTCACACGCCAGACATCACTGTTGTGAGCAGCTTGGTTAGTTCAGCATAAAGATTACTGCATAATAACTGGAAATGATCTGACACAAGATAAAACACAATACACACCTTACTAGTTATAATTGACCTGGTAGTCTTTTCTATCAGTCAGACTACTAAATTCTTATTTGTCTTGTCCCTTTTGAACTGAAAGACTAAAAGGTCATTTGTCTTTTATGGTCATCTTAAACCTCAGAGTGTGAATTTTTTAAAAAAGGAAAGCTTCAATTAAATATTCAAAATCATCTAAGCCAGCCTACAAAGGTGCACAGTTTAACCTCAAGTACATGTAGTCCCTTTTTCTGCAGTTTTGGCTGTTTTAAATGCAGCAAACGTATAATCTCTTCCACAGAAAACATGTCCTCATCTAATTATATTTGAGAAGCAGCACTCGAGGCTGCCATTCATCAACAATGACTTAAGACAATGAGAAGGGCAAAATGTTTTAATTAGAATGATAAACAAAAATATTCGTCTAAATTTGCTTAAGAATTCTAATCTGAGAAACACAAGCTGATGCCTGATATAGAAATCTTTTTTTTTTTTTTTTTTTTTTGCATCTGAGTCACCCGACCTGATGCTCATAAGGGAAACAGCTCCTTCATTTCCCCTCGCAATTAGGTTTTCCCAATCTTTTATCTCCTGCTTACCTTGCTAAACCTGACCAGCTTTAACCATGCAATGGGATTAACTTTTTTAGCCCTAAAAAAAGCCTTCTTGGAGAACTCAAAGAAAACAAGTGCACAAACAACTGCCTCATGATCATTCTTAAAACAAAGCTTAATGCGCATGAGAAAAAATAAGTTATACTAGCACACTTCATACCACTTCTCAGACACAGTTACAGAATAAACAGGGGAAGTATACCAGAAAGAGGTTTCCAATGCAGCAAGGATTCTGCAGGTGCTTTTCTAAGTAATTCCAAACACCAAAAACTGTGTCATTTATTTACTACTGAGTCAGTTCTAACCCTGGCAAAACTCATTAAACTTCTGATGCCTAAGGCAACTCAGGCCAAACTTAAAACACAATATTATTATTTAAAACTTCACTCATCTCCTTGTGAAGACAATTTGCAATCTTGGTCTTGATATACAAGGGTACTGTCAAATTAATTTCAAAGACAAACTCTATGACAACACTGACAATGCATCTTACATGAAGAAAAAATATGATTGTGAGAGCTAGGAATGGAGAAGTGCATGGCCTACCACATGGGCAGAACCCACTGACAGCTGACAAGCCCACAGGCAGTGGTATCTGAGTGTAGGAGAAATAGCTTGAAAGTTCAAGCTATCAAGACAGAAGTGAAGGTGAGAGTTTTCAGTTGAGTGTCTGAGGAAGAACTGTGCTAATTTGGCTAATTTTCTTTTTTGATCATCATAAGGGGTTTCTGCTACAAGAGATACAATTCACCTCTGTAAGAGATTATTATTTTTATACCATTGCCTCAAAGTTTGCTGAGGAACACTGATGGACAAGTCCAGGCAAGTCCTGGGCAAAGACTGAAAAAACTCTCGGTCTGGAGAACACTGATGGACAGGTCCTGGGCCTGGGTTGCGAAATCCTTTGTCTGAGGAGCACAGATGGACAAGGCCAGGGGCAACGAGAGAGCGATAAGCTGCAGATTAATGGCTGGGAAGCACCAACCACATTTGGCTATCTCGAAGGAGATGGCCCTCTCAGGAGGTGCTGCACATGACTCTTACCCAAGCGCCCAGGAATGTCACGTAGGCAGAAGAAGAAGGATAAAAAAGGGACAAACAACCATGGTTTTTAGGGTTTTCTGACAACAGAATTCCTCATGAAGAGCAAGGAGGTTTTCTGACAACAGATGCCTCATGAAGACCAAGGAGGGTTCCTGACAACAGAAGCCTCACGACCCGCCTCTCTCCTGGACTTGCTCTGCGCTCTACCTGCTTGCTTCCTAAGGCCGGCCATGCTGCTGCTGCTGCTCTCTCCCAAAGAAGAAAGGTGTCTGCCATCAGATTCATCCCTACGGAATACCTGCATGCTGACGGACTCTCCTGGGCCTGCTACTGGAGACCTGCTGCTTTCTCCAGGGCTTGCACCGTGGCTTCTCCCCGGACCTACCCGGTACCTGCACCGTCTTGCTGCCTGAGACCGGCCACGCTGCTGCTGCCCTCCTCCCCTGAGCCTCTGCCCCGGACCATCGAGCAACGGGACCTCTGCTGGATCCTGGTGGTGACTATCCCCGCTTTATGCAATTCTTGCTCTTTCCTATCTTTTCTATCGCCCGCCTTCCCTTCCCCATCACCTTAATTAGTAATAGTATTAGTCCTCCACTTCCCCATCTCCCCAATTAGAATTTGTAATAAACCTGGTTGGACCAACATTTGAACCGTTGCTTCTTAATCTCACGTCGGGTATACATACATTAAAAGAACCTCATCTCCCTCCTATAAATTGGAGCGAGACAACCTCCTCTACCTTTAATGAGTTTCTACCCCAAAGGTATCTCCATGATGGACAGTGGAAGGCTTGACAACAAACACATACTAGTATCCATTATGTACTTACAGCTAAGAGAAACGAATCCAGCTCCTAGGAGCAAATTTTTATAGCTTCTTAAATTTCAAAGACATGTGGTTTGGGATGACCCAGATCATTAAATTTCTAAATCTAAATATGAATTCCATTACTAAGCATACAAATCTTGCAAAAATTAATCTCTCTGCTCATAATTTGGCATTGGTGCTTCATAAGAAGCATTTTTTGTGTGAATCAGTAGTTAGTAGTATATTGATAATGAATTACCTATATTTGCTGTTGCTTTCAACAGTAATTTTCTTTTGAAACTCCATTTTATTACATGTGCTCCCTCACACACTCGCTACTGGAGATTTTCTGTTGAAATGCCCATCAGCTAAAAAGCCTACAATTACAGGGTACAGAGAATTTGGAAGAAAGCCTTTTGCTGTGCTTCACTGAGGTAAAAATCTGTATGTTTAGATGAATAGCTGAACTACCCCCATCAGACCCACTCTAGTTGCTTTAGTCTCTTTCTTCCCATGTGAGCTGCTCTCTGCATGGACTACACATGTCAACAATCACTGTAATATCCTTCTTTAATTAAATCATCACAGTGTCACCTGAGAGCTGCCCAACTCAGTGAACCAGGGGGCTTTTTCAGCTAGTCAAGCTGCATCACAGAGAAGTAAAGAGCAAAAAATGCAGCAACTACAACTCCCAGGAGGCTGCACCAGCAAGCACAGATACAGGCAAGCTGATCATCAGATAAAACATTTCAGTGTTGTCCAACAAACTAAAGCAAATCACCTCAGGTCAGGAGTGTTGACAACTGTTTTTGTACATCATATAGAAATGAAATAGTATGACATCTATATACCCAAGATTTTAGCATTTTTCCTTTCACAAAGTATTGGATTATTTTAACTCTTCCTTCCATTTAGGATGAAATCAAAGTTTAAACTCTTCACAAGCCCATAACGTTACATTTGTCCAAAGTACAAAACTGAAAGTTGGCTTCAAATATCTAAGATTAACCACACCAGTAATGACAAAAATGCATAGGAGTAGGGAGCTGCCCTAAGAATATCAAATTCAATAATAATTTATTCAATGAAAATAATAATACTTTTTGATTGCTTCTATCCTCTTCAAAACCTCTATTCCTGCAAAAATTATTTGATACCATATAATCAAATGGAGAATCATAGAATTGCTCAGGTTAGAAAAGACCTTAAAGATCATCAAGTCCAACCGCAACCTAACCATACTACCCTAACTAACAACCCTCCGCTAAATCACGTCCCTGAGCACCACATCCAAACGGTTTTTAAACACATCCAGGGATGGTGACTCAACCACCTCCCTGGGGAGCGTATGTGCAATGCTGACATCTCATGGTGCTGCTTATCTGCAGAACGAATTCATCAGTGTGAGGAAATATTTCATACTCTCTGTTGTGGAGGGCCAAAGAAGTTCTGGCTCCGTAAGCAGTGAACTCTGTATTGAGGCATTATCTATGTTCAGTATTAATGATTGCATTTGTAATTATCAGTTTGTGAATATCTAAATAAGATTCAAATTTATTTGTCCTATTTATTTGTACTGTTTCAGATACAGCATATATAAACCATTCCAGACTGGCCGCAGTAAGTGGTACTAGATACCCTAGAGGCATATGCTTACACTAAACGAGTGCAAGGCAAGCTTTTGTGTTTGTTAAGAATAATTTGAATTTGCTTGAAAAATCGATGCCAGTTCTGTGCAATTATTATTGAGACCGGAGTTACCTGGGCAAGTTAGAGTCTTAAGGACAATTAATGAACATGTAAGTACAGAGATATCCACCTTTCAGCAGTGTTGAACTATATAATATTGAAGCTGAGGAAAATCATTCCATTCTTAAATATGTATTCTCAAAAAAGAAAAAAGCACAGTCTTCATATAAAGTATATTGAAATCACGTAGAATATTCTGTCAGTTAAGTTACTGGCAGCTCAAATGTTAATAACCATCACACTGCAAAGAATCTTCCACAAGGTTATTTTACATGTTATTTAAGAGAAAGTACTTCTGAGTAAGTAATACAATGCCAACATCAAAAATGCTGGAAAAAATTGTAGGAAATGGTCTGCTGAAACAGAATTTATTTTAGCTCTGTTTTGTACTTTTTAGAGAAAGCATAAATTAAAGCATGCTTTGAACTCTGGAGAATAACCTGTAATCGTATGGCATGTTTAGAAGCTACAGCTGTCAGTGCCCCTAACTAAAGAATGGATTAAGGTTAATACCTATAATATAACATCATACAATATTGAATGGAAAACCTTGAAGATACTGTATAGTACATTCTGCACACAGTGATTTAGGCCAGCTCAACTGGAAAGTTGATCTCTGTGGCCCCAGATTGACATTTCAAAACAATACTGCAAAAAGGTTTGGATTTTTTTCAAAGGAGAAAGCAAAATGCCAAAATTCAATCGAGAAATGCCAGAACAAATTCTGGTACCCTGTGTACAGGCCAATATTATAAAGAATATTTTGAAGAAGAAGAAAAAACAAGCACCTATTTTTACTGGAAATGCAAAACTAGGGCAGATTTAGCTTATACAAAGCACCTTCAGCTACAAAAGTGACAGAGAAGTAATGAGGCATTGTGCCTTCAGAAAACCACAAAACTATTAGCGATAGGATATAGCTGAGTCTAAAAAAAAAAAGTGTTATTTCTCAGGAAAATACTTATTTTATTCCAAAATATTGTCATTCAATTTTAAAGTATACAGAACAGATATTTTCTATGTTAGTATAGCTTTCTTATGTCATCTGTTATTAATAGTTTTAAATCCAAATTTGTGTGGTTAGAGACTTTCTTGGCTTATCAGATGATCCAAAACACAACAAAGACACAACACAGCAGCATATCAGTTTAGAAATAGCTATTGCCAGGCACGGAGAACTTTAAATAAATATCATTATCCTTCAAATACCGAAGACTGAAGCAGTAATTACAAAAATATTTAACCTTATATTGAGAGAAACAACATTACCGGGAAAAAAATGACAATAAAATGGAATACCAATTTTAAAAATGAGCCTTCATACATTTTGACTGCCTGCAGCCTGCTCTGGAGGACAGCTGATGAGGATGCTGATCAAAGTAGGGGATTACTTGTCCATTCACAATGAAAATGCAAGGAGGAACACTTTAGAGAATAAAGTCTAACTCATTTGGTGATTTCTGCATTGTTTTCTACCCTGTGGTGATGGAACAGTGAAGCTGAACTTCTGATAACCCTTCAGCACCTAGGAAATTGAGATACCGCATATGAATTTTGTTTCTAGATCTGTTGGTCTTCAAATTGCTCTCACGCATTAAGCTCCATTAAATACAAAAATATAACTGGTACCACGAAAACAGATTTTTGCCAATAGCTACACTCTTGTAAGAGATCTGTTTTCATGTAACAAAGTTGATCTTGATAACTGTATTACCATATGATAAGCTTTCAGTGATCAATCACATTTGGCATTGAAAAATAATAACAAAATGGGGGTACTGCTGATGTAATGAAGTAATGTAGTGTTACATGAGAGATGGATTGATTTCACATTTCACAATCATTTGTTCACCTTCTGTTACACAATTATTTAAAAACAATTATTTTATTTTACCTTATCTGAATAGACATAAACTAGAGTCATAGCTATTATGCCTTTCTGTTCTTGAAGCATGTATAATTTACCTGTTTTCACTTTAAGAACAGTGTAAATGGTAAATGGTAAATGAAAGGAAAACAAATGAATTACTGAAGTACTCATCTGTCAAGCAATATTCTGGAAAAAGAAAGGACAAATTCAACAGAAAATACAATCATTACACATTCTATAAGCAAAAAAAAATATATCAAGGAGTGTACAAAACAAATGAAACAGTATTTGAATCATTTTCTGCAAAAATTCAGCAACTGACATTCCTGTTTTCCCTCCTCATTAAAAATCCTTTGAGCTAGCAGAAATTTCAGGCCTGTTCATCTTCTTACTGCTCTTGAAAATATCACATACAAAAGTAGTTTGGCACGTCAGAGCTACCTAATATATCCTGTGAGGTAGCAACTCAGGAACTGCAGTGAAAACCATAGGTTTATATAAGAAAAACATATATGTATTAGCCTACCCTGCAGTGATACTTCTCCGTATCATTTTTTCTCTCATACTCATTATATAAAAACTTCGGCTTTACTTCTATTTTGCAAAAGCTTTTTATGGTTTTGAAATTTATTTTAATCTGAATAGGAAAAAAAAATGTCAGTGCTTGCTAAGAAATAAAACTATGAAAACAAATAGTTCAAGTCAGAACTTTTTCATTTTGACAAAATTTCTGTCTTCTATTAATCAATAGTATAATTAAAGAGTAATTAAAACTATTAAAGGTATTTTTCAAAGAATGCCAAAATTGCCATCATTTGATTTATAATTTCCCAACATTTCCAGAGATTTTTTTCAGTATAGGATTCTAGATATATCTGCCTAATTCTAAGATGTAATTAAGCTTTCATTAAAATCCAATTATCCCATGACTGACTAAATGTTTTCACGGTATCCATAAATTTCTGGTATTCCCCTAAAAATTACTAAAATCTTGATTGACTGAACGTAGCCCTTTGTTTCTCTTAACAGTCGCTTGGAAAAAAAAGTCAGAGTATTGACAAGGGTTTTAATTCTACACAGTGAATAGACAAAACAGAAATGAAAATTCCTTGTTAAAAAGCCTAGTTAGCCATACAGTCTTATCACAGCAATTTTCCTAGAAGCTTTCTTAAAACAAATCTCTGAAAAAGCTCAGTAGAGCCAGTCTGATGAACTCCAGTAAAGCTTCTAAATTTCATCTCATGTAGTGACCTCATAGACATACACAGCTATTGACTTGGCTTCATTTCTTCAATTAAGCACATATTCGATTTACACGATTTCCAAAAGCCCTGTCCTTCTTCATCCATTCATAAAATAAATTTTTTTTTTTTTCTCACTCTCACTCTACATTGCCATATTGTCACAAGGATCCTCTACCCTGTGGCAGTTCAGGAGCTATTTCAATATTTCAATAAAGCTTTATTCACCAAAGCATTAAATACTTGGCAAACTTAAAGGTTAACATTTTTTAAGAAAACATTTTTTTAAGAAAAAAAGTATTTAGTCACCTAACTAACATTAAAAGATTACCATATCAAAAGATAGAGGCTGGCACAGAGACAAGTATTTTCTTGCACTTTGGGAAAAAGAACTCCATTCTAATATAATATTTTCTAGTTCGGATTTTGTCTGGTCACAGTACAATCAGCAAAAGAAAAACACATTTTGTGGTACTTCCTTTCAATGTATGTAGTGATTACATCAGCTTTAGGATTCTTCTGGTTGTTGGAAAAGAATTAAAGAGATTAAAATGAACTATCCTCTTCTGTCATAATTATTTTTTTTTAATAATTTTTTTTTAAAGGAACTTCTTTTATGAGTTCATGTTATACCGTCAAGGAAAATCCAACTATATTTTAATTGCCTTAGGAAAAAAAGGAACTAATTTCATTTTTAGTCTATTTTGCCATCAAAACACTAGCTTTTGAATTCTTATAATTTTGACACTTAAAAGCAAATCAGGTCTGAATGTTCTGTGCTTGTCCAATTTAGTCAGTTTGAAATTTATTGAATCTACATTTTATTTTTCTTTGCAGTCATATTCCTTTTGATTAGAAATATTGTCTTTATTGTCAAATCATGCTTGTGACACAGAAGAAAGTAGAGCAGCAATCATTAACAGATTTGAAATATGAGTTCTGAAAATTGTGAATGATGGCTATAAAACCATTTGTTTAGTCTACATGATAGACAATTAGGAAAGGAGAAATTCATTTGTTAGAAACCAATTCCAGTATTCACATACTATTACATTCTCTCCAGGTATGTAATGAGAGTAGAATAATACTAAAATCAGACACACTATAATTTACAACCAAAAACTGAAAATGGATTTGAGTGAGTTCAAAACCCAAATAATTTCAGGATTAAAGCAATCTAATCATTTGTGCATTTGTGAGGAATGTTATTTTTTAGCCAAATTTGGTTTTGCCAGAAGTACAGACTCATTCTGGGTATTAGCTATGGTGAGCAGAACACATGAAAAAATCACTACTTTTGTCGTTGCAAATGATATAGAGAAATATTCCAGCTCGTATCTTGTAAACTTTCCTCTTGCAACCTAGTACAAGCTTGTGGAAACACAGCAACTTAAATCACCAAGAAAACATTCATGAGGAAATGGGTGGACAATGAGTGTCAAATTAAGTAATACTCATCATACAGAATAATTTAGCCTCCCAAATAGATGTATATTGAACCCAATTGGTGGAGTGCACTGAACATTCACATAAAAGAGTATCAACATTTATTCCCAAAATCAGTGATTTTCCAGTACAAAGAAAATTCCATACTTCAGGAAGGACTCTGTTACCTGAGGATAGAAGGCACACTGTTTGTCCCTTCAGTAAACTTGCTGTCCTGCACCTTACATTTTCTGTGCAAACAAGCCAAACACATAACTTCCTACCATGTCAAACTGGTCTAGAGAAAACCTGTGGATGACGATGATGTCTCCCTGGAGGTGTAAGCTGGAATAACAGAGTACACTGCACATGGAGATAGGGATTTTGCTTTCCACTATCACTCACTAATGAACTCACTCAAATCCAGATCAATGTACAGGAACAAAGCGAGCTTTATTTTCCAATAGATTTTTACTACAGGGCAAAATAGCACAATAGTGAAGTTTATCTACTCAATAGGTGGATACTGAACCATCACTGAGCTACCAGTTTAATGAATGACATGGAGCCATGCACTTTCATGTGCGCCACTGCTGTTTGTAGGACTGAAGTTAATGACTGATTAAATGACAAATTTAATTAATTCAGTATAAATCAATGCTTGATTCTTTACAAGCAGGTGGCAGAGTACTTTAAATATACTGGACACAGCTAACAGTCCCTAGACTGGATGACCAGGAGGTCTGACTGCAAGGATAGACCAGGCACTTTCAGCTCAGGAATTATCATATATTGCTTGAGGTAGCCAAATTGCTTTTACTTTCCTCTAAAATCTATTCATTTAGACAGAGCTTTTAGTGATAAGTATAGGAACAAATGATATAGATCGTTTCCATAATGGGAACATTTTTATTGATGTTTTGTCACTTGAGACATATCTACAGAATGTTTTTAACTGGAGGCTGTCCACTCCTTGAAAACACTTTAAATGTCTATATTTCATAAAATCAGAAGAAAAACAAACCACATATCTACAGAGTGAAAAATTTATACATTGAGTAATGAAAGGAAAGTAAGATGTAAGCAACTTAAAGTGGATAACAGACTAACATAAACTAGCAATCCACCTGTAAGGACATTACTTCAAGACCCTTCCATTTCACAGACTGCACTGAATGTGTTCTTATAAGTGAAAGAGCTGCCCATCAAAACCATGTTCCAAACTGTTGCAAGTATACATTTAAGGGATTCACATAATTAGCAGTTTATAAACTGTATATATAATGAAGAGAGCATCAAAATTTTAGCTATCCTGGAAATGGAAGTCCTACAGTTGAGAAGAGTTACTCACTTCAGCACTCCACCCGAGACGCACACTATGCCTCTTGTGGGCTGCAGTACCTTTCATTAGCTACCTAAGCTGGTAAAGGACTGATGGGCTATTAATAATCCATGGAGTGATAGAGTCCTAAATAAGTTATTGTTTCTCAGCAAAGAGTCATTGTAATTATTTCTTTAAGCATGAACTCTGTCAAAAAATGCAAACCAAACATAAAGGAATGACACAAAATGCACTTAGAGCAAAACAGAATCTACTGGTAGGGTATATACATATAAGGACAGCTTGAAAAACAATGCCTCCTATGTTAATATGTTTGCCGACAATGTCAGAGGTGGATGGTGGTGGTACGACTGTAGAGGCTGAACCTTCCCACCAATATTCCATTACATGTTGTTGCTGTGCAACAGATGGCAGCAGAGGGGCAGTCTGACACAATGGTGTCTGACATGGATGCATGTACGAAGCAAAGGTGTGGAACTGAATTCCTCCATGCAGGCAAAATTGCACATATTAAATTCATTGACACTTGCTGAATACTTTTGAAGAGCAACAGTGGCTGTTAGCACAGTGAGGTGGTGGGTAGTGTGTTTCAGCAGTGGCAACAGTGTCATGAAAGACAAGCAACATTCTGGACAGCCATGCACAGCTGTAACCCCAAAAATGAAGAGCACTTCGATCAGCTCATCTGTGCAAATCAGCAGATTACAACCAGGATACTATGGAGCAGGATATTGGCTTCAATGCATTGGAAACAATGATGGCAACATTGGAATATCACAAAGTTTGCACCAGGTGAGTCCCACAAATGCTCACGCAAGAACAGAAAGAACACCATATGCAAATTGGTCGGGAGCTATTGAACCAATACAAGGCTGAAGGTGACAGTTTCCTCTATCACATCATTACCAGTGATGAGATGCAGAGATGTGGTGTCACCACTATGATCCAGAGTCAAAAGAGCTGTCAGTGGAATGGTTACACTTGAATTCCCCATCGAAGAAAAAGTTCAAGATGCAGCCCTCAGCAGGTAAAGTGATGTGCACTGTGATTCTTCTGGATTTCCTGGGACGCCAACAAACCATCAGCTCTGACTGCTACATTGCAACTATCTAACTTTGCTATATCAAGTAATGTTATCGTGCTCTTTGTATTTGTTGTAGTTGCCATCGAAATAAACACGAGAGATTACTTTCAGAGCAAACATATTTTCATTATGCATTCACTTGGCAGCAACCCCATCCTTCCTCTCAAAAAGGTAAATCCTACTGGTACAGAAATGGGAAGGAGGTACAGAGTAGTTTTTGAAGGAGGAAAGATTAAGCAGATTAGGAGTCTGTTGAGCAGAAAACAAAAAACGAGGTTTTGACATAAATCTATAACATTAAGACTAATATGAAGAAGGTGAGTGCACAATGAAGTATGTATGCCTTACATACCTTTCTATCAAGACATAATTCACAACATCAGCTGAGAGATATCTGGTTAACCTGAAGAGTTTATCTTCCTTACCCTTTGCTCAGTTTTCCAGACAATGGCATTTCAAAGGAATGTAACACATTTTAAATTGTTGTCTTCCTTTGTGTAATCAGTAGAATTTGACATTCAGTAGTTCTTGCACAGTATCTAACTGCTCATCCTGCTAAAGGCAAGTGGGAGCCAGGATGATATAGCTGATTGTGGTTGTGCCAAGTGGGGTGTTATCTGTTAGCTGAAGTAAGGGATTTACAGCTTTGAGTGACCTAGCAAACAGAGCAAGAATCTCTAGTCCTCCAATCCATTACCATGATCTCAGAAGGCCTCATGGGGCATTTGCATGCTTTGAAAGTATTTAAAGTATAACAAACATAAAAATAACTTTATAATCTAGCACAGCACATAAACCCATGAAAGATAAATATATCATTACAAATCTATGCATATAATTATATGAGATTTCCTAGCTTGCTATAAAGTCTTTACATTTACTAGAGTCCAAAGTTACATTGTTCCTGTTTCTGAACTACAAATTGCTTGGATGACTTTTTCACCTAAGACATTTCTTACTCATGAGTTTCTCCTTTAGGCCCATTGAGCCTGCATCCTAGATAATGCTATTTTCTTACTTTGCCAGCTATGCTTTCTGTATATCAAGGTGAGTTAATCAGGTGCCTGTGCTGCAGTAGACTCAATAAGAATTCATTTAACCTTCCTCAAATTTAATTAATGTTTCAGGCAAATGCTACCCATCCATCACATAATTAAGAGAAAAACAGATCAGTAAAAATATTTTTCTTCTGTTTTGACCCAAAGGAAGATACTTGTAGTAATACCTGTATTTACAGATTCAACTATAAGTTTGGACTACTTTTAAACAAGGCTTACTGGTCTTTTCTCTGGGGTCAGAAAGCCTAATTAAATTTTTAATTGTAAAAAAACTTCACAGAGTGTTTAACTGAGAAAAGTTTGACCTTAGGATAAATAATCTGCCAATAAAAGTGTTTCCATGGTTTTCCTCCATCTTAGTGGGCATAATTAAGTACCATCACTGCAAATGAAATGAGTGGGAGTCTTTGTACTAATTCCAGCCAGATCAAGTTAGTAGCTCAGATACAGGTCCTAGAAACTTTGTACCCCAAATTTCAGAGAAAGTTACCCTCAAAACAGGGAAGCTTGATAACAGTGAAGTTCTCTCTTACTCAGAAAATGCCGACTCTTTTTGAAATACATTTTTTCCATCGCCAGTTTACCTGTTTTTCCAGTTTAAAGGATAAGAATTAACAGTGCTTAACAACCTGAGTACTACTATTCTTGAAACAGTTCTGAACCAGTGCATGGGAGCATTCAGAAGAATCCATCTCATACTCCAGATATATAAGAGATGTATAACTGCTAGAAAATTGGATACTTACTGGAGAAACCTTGTATTCCTATATAGAGAAACTACAGGAGAAGTCTACAGTAATAAATCAAAACATAATCATTAGAGATACTCTTTAAGTAGCTACTCCTACCAAGTAAAAAAAAAAAAAAGCAGATTCCTACTTCTAGATGAAAAGAGTAAATATATTGCACAACTAGCTTTTACTCAGGCAAAATTAAAGGGGCTGTACCAAAACAGTACAATATGATTCAGTTTCAAACTGATGGGAAAAAAAAAACCAAGATGTAAACATATCAACTGTGATAAGATTCCACTAGTATTTGGAAACAAGCAAGTTTCATTTAGCAGATGAAGCGCTTGACAAGGACTTGAAAATCACAGAATTACAGAGTAGCTTAGGTTAGAAGGGACCTTGTGAATATCACTTGTGCATTTAACTGTACTTTCCAAACAAACAAAATATACAAGAAATGTGCAGATGCAGAAGGCTCATTAGAAATAACCAGATTAATTCAGACCTTCTCTCAGTGATGGCTTGCTTTGTGGTTGTTTTCTTTCATATGCCAGTAACACTCATTATCCCGTCAGAGTATTCCCAGTGTGTACCCTGAAGCGTCTGAAGAAGTTGTACAACCAACTGGAAACCATGAATCAGTTTTATTAACACCACACATAATGAAATGAGTTACTGCTACCAAGGAACCGTTAATAACAATAGTTTTTAGTCTCAAGATCTAAATTTTATGCCAGGTTGGTAGTTCAGATGTCAAAATCCTCCATGTAAAAGATCAAAGGAATGTTCTATCTTTAACAGAAAATTCCTCTTATCCCTATTCACTCTAAATCATGGGGTTTGCTGTTCAACAGCCAGAAACTACACAATTATACTGGGATAAGTATGATATTCAGTATATAGGAACAACATCAACTAATAGCTTAGCATGACCAGTTGACTTTCCCAGGACTGAACCTAGTCATCTGAATCATTCAGTGTTCCAAATCAGATCATAAAACTGTAGTTTCCAACCAATAGTTTAAGACTAGCACAGTGCACATCTTTTAATAGATCCTGGAGCAACAGAAATTAAAAATTAAACCAGGTGCCAGCAAGAAGAAGAAGGTGTTTGTAAGGAAAACTGTTGCGTCTGAATCCTGGAAGATTACTCCACCTAAACACCCCACTCGTATTCAGAGCAAATTATTCTTTTTACTGGTAAAGCAAAGCAATAATGTTAAACTTAAGCCAATACCACACTAGCAAGTTAAATTCTTGTCAATTCTAAAGTACACATCATCATAATGTAACATAATGCATAAAGAAAGGAATCCCTGCCTTGAAAAGCCATCATGTTCTGTAGGTACAATCAGGTAAATAATTCAATTGGCCCAAGCAACTAATATTTAGTAGTGAGACTGGATGCTTTACTGAACAGTTGCAGTGGATATGGGCAGGCATTTTCATGTAGCAGTACTGGAACAAGAAGCAAGAATGAAACAGCCCAAGTACATTCAGTAAATACATGGAAGAAATATACACCTAAATTGGGATGCAGGTAAGCTTAAAAAAACAACAACAACAACAAAACACAGAATGCGAAAGAAGAACAGTTAAATTTTGCAAATAAACTGTAAATAGAAGTGGGCAGATATTAAAAAAAAATATTTTAGAAATAATCTTTGAAAAAAGCTACAGGACCTCCATGAATTCATTCTTCCTTAGAAGCTGATCGGCTCGTAGAATAAATTCTGGAAAACACTGACATTTCTGAATAATTACTGCATTTTCATTGAGACCTGTACTGCTTTAAAAATCAAAGATTCCATGTTGATTATTGACATTAAAATAAAGATTAAATATGCTTAAATTTATTTGATTTATATCATTTCTTCTTACATTAAAACTATTTGAGATCCTACCTCCTGAAGGCATATTACTCATGTAACATTTTGAGATGTAATTATATTGAAAAATTGAATATCTGCACTTTAAAAAAATCTATATTTTCCTATTATTTGTCTTCAATTTTTTTTCATTTGTTTATTTTTTCCCTCTAAGCTTGCATCTTGTTCAAGGAATTATGACTAACTTCTAATAAATCTAATGAATCCAAATCTAATGAACTGGGGTCCTGGCAATTCCATACTGTGGAACAGTAGGGTGACAGTAGCTCTCAAAATGAAATAGCAGGCATTCTGCTCGCTTCAGATTTCCTGCAGCCCACCACAAACATGCTGGGAAAGCATGTCATTTGTGTTGCTTTTAATGTGGCTAAATAGATGCTTCTTAGCCCTGTTGCCTGGCTTAGTTGCCAAAACAACATGTTCAATGCATCACAGCAGAATGTGGCTGCCCACTGCAGGATCTGCAACATCCCAGAAGTGTGTTGAACGTGCTCAGCATCCATGGCTACATGGCACTGATACCAAAGGTAAACTATCTAAACTGGATTCGCATTAGGTTTCAATTTAAGTTTAAACACGTTTTCTTTCCATTTTCTGGAGGATCTCATATACATCCAGATTTATGTTACATATTATGAATAATATGCCCTATGAAGAGAGACTGAAGGAACTGGGGATGTTCAGTCTGGGGAAAAGGAGGCTGAGGGGAGACCTTATTGCTCTCTTCCAATATCTGAAAGGTGCTTACAGCGAGAGCAGGGTTGGTCTCTTCTCACTGGTGACAGGTAACAGGACAAGGGGAAATGGCCTTAAGTTGCGCCAGGGTAACTTTAGGTTGGATATTAGGAAACACTTCTTTACAGAAAGGGTTGTTAAGCACTGGAATAGGCTCCCCAGGGAGGTGGCTGAGTCACCATCCCTGAACGTGTTTAAAAACTGTTTGGATGTGGTGCCTAGGGACATGATTTAGCAGAGGGTTTTTAGAGTTAGGGTAGTATGGTTAGGGTGTGGTTGGACTCGATGATCTTTAAGGTCTTTTCCAACCTGAGTGATTCTATGATTCTATGATTCTATTAGCATATAAATACTGAAGAGAAACAGAAACAGAAACCATGTTGATTATTTATACAGTTCTACATATTTTTGCTCAAAATCTATTTTATTGTCTTTCATAACTAAGAGGTCATGCATTGCTATGAATATCTTATTTCTTAGAAATCTTAAAATAATGTAAATCCTAGCATGTACAGAATGTTTGAGCTTAATTCTGGGTTCTCTTACAAAACTCCAGGTTACCAAGCACTGTCAATAAACTTCCAGTTTTCTCCCCCAGCCGCAGCCCCCTTCCCACCAATTGTAACATTAGTTCCCATCTCCAGGACGGAAAGCTTTTTTTCCAACTACAGACGAATATTAGGAGTTTTAACACTGAATCAACACTATGATTTCTAATCAGCATGTCCCAGACTAACGTGTCTCCTAAGCTATCAAGTCTACAATTTAAAATGATTGTCTTCATATTTCCTCAAGCAAGTTATTGCTGTAGTGTAAGCACGTAAGTAGGGTCAAATGCTTAACAAATAGTTCAGAGCTGAGGACAATTTACAGCTGTATGATACTTTCTCTCTTTCTTTCTTTTGACTTCTTCAACCTACCAGGCTAGAATTCATAATACTAGCAAACATTTCCATATATAATAATGTTTTAATATTATCTATCCTGTTGGATTTCCAAGCTTATGTAGGCTAATAGAATCAAAAATGAGTCAAACAGTTTCCAGTATACCATATATAATCAAACCCTGCAGCTAATTATTTTTCTGTTTCAACTACTAAACAGATCTCTCATGCAAAAGCAGAAGAGAAAGAAAATAAGCAATGGGACTGAAGAGCTACGTTTATGAAACTAGAACGTAACATCCTCTTGTGAGCTAGAGCTTAGGAATCAATCCCATACTGCAGAAACTTACCCAATTTATGTAACTTTTCCAATACCACTAGCTTTCAGGAGTGCTCTATACACCAGGTCTACCCTGAGGTATTGTTTACTCATGTTTGTGCCACATACATAACTATTTATCAATCAGTGAGGAAGTCTGGCACTGAAGGGTAACATGCCTCACACACACGCATTTGGAAGCAGAGACACGTAGAAGAAGAACATCAAGAGAACAATCCCACAGCATACTAGCACCAACTATCACAGGTTTTGTGTGGTAGGTTTACTCTTTTCAGTAGAAAATATGGATTCACTTCTCCCTTTACAACAAAGTTGGTTAAAAAAGGGTTCCAGTTCCATGAATCTAGACTTTCTTATTTCTTCCTAATGAAACAAAATTGTAAGTTTGGATCAAATCAGCAGAAATTACTGCGATATGCAAAAGCAAATTTCTGGGCATCAATAACTTGCATCACAGTGGTGTCATCCTGGAGTATCAATAAATTAGTACGACATCATGATAAATCCATTACTTACTTATGATCGAATGTAAACAGCAAGTAAAAGAACTACCACTGAATTACTACCAAGTTACTACCTATTTTTCCAGATGCCTTTTTGTTTTTATTGTGGATAAACTGAATCACCCTCCTCACAGCACAGAGAATTATTTTCAATCAACCAAGAGATTCTGAAGGCAAAAGCAATATTCAAGACCATAACACATGAGTTTTGGTGGTTTTTTTGAGCTGCAAAGCTGCCATAATCAAAGTTCTATTCCCACATTATGCTACTCCAAGCTATACATTTGAAAGTGCCTGGATAACCATACAATGAAGCAAGTATGAGCACCAATTCAATTGAAAACTCATCAACAGGTTTGACTGTGAAACATCATACTTAGTCTAGGACATGTGAATGTGAAAAAGATAATGCAGACTTCTTGCCTTCCAACTCATTTTCTATGTTGTTTTATTCTAAGATAACTAATTAGATTGTTAGCATGGTGCGGTCACTTTCTATTATTCATTACAGAAACTATGTCAGAAAATCGTAAATCAAAATATCTCATTCTTATCACCTTCTCACTTAATATTGCAGCAGCAAAACAAATCAGTGAATCTAAATAATAACGTAGTATTTTCAAATTATTTAAAAAGAAATCCTCAATGTTCTTTATTGTTCCCATGACTATCGTTTCTAAAGCTTTTATTTATTTTTATTTCTTTTTTTTTTAAGCTTTAGATGAGGCACAGAGAGTTTTGAATGAGAAGCCTAAAATAAAAAAGATAATAAAATTTTCAAATAAAGATTCACAACAGAAAGTCACCTGAATTCACCACAGGAGAATATGAGATTCTTCAAAGGGTGTGTCATGTCTAAATAAGAGCAGATTGCATAACCAAATACTCCTCCTGGTCGCATTTTTAAAAAATTGTAATATAGAGCTGAGCCCGCTCTGGCCTTGCCTGCAGGGTCGAGCACAAGGATTGTCCAAACTCAGTCCCTCTCGAGCACCCATATGGGCAACAGGACAGCATAGCCTCCCTCAAGGGCTCCTTCACTGAAGTAGCAGCAGAATTTCTGTCTGCTTTTGCATCCTTGTCAAGCACATTAATACAGCAATAACTATTTCTCAAGCTCCATAGTGCTCACCTACTATTATTTCAGGAGTTGTTAAATGCCTAACATCATCAAAATTCAAATTAATATAATTAATAGGTACTTAACTTGAAATTTACTTCACAGCTTCAGATATAGGCTTATAGACTCAAAAGATTCACACTGGTTTTGTTACACTGGCTGCAAACCTGACAGCACATAAAACATTCAGCTTCTCTAGATTTTAAATTCAACTGTCAGGAAGTAAATCAACAGTAACATTCCTTCTTCTGAATACACAAGACAGCAAGAATTAATATTTATGGGTAGAAAAGATGTACTGAAAAAAAAGTGAAGGGTGGGCAAGAATGAGAAAAGGAACAGAATGGGCTTTCATGCTGGAAGTGATAAAACGTGGACTCAAAAATTCCGAACAGAGATGATCAAATGGTGAGGAGACAAATGTGAAAGACATGAAAGGCAGAAAAATGAATACAGGAAAATTAATATTTCTCATGATACATGAACTAAGGATATGAAATTAAATTATACTGAGCAAAAAATTTAAGACAAAGAAAGAAATATATACATGAATAGGTTGTGAGACTAGCAACTTCAATTTAACTAAATATAAATTAATGGTTATTTGAGCCTCTGCAGCACATGAAAGACTTTAAAAATTAACTGAGCTATACGTCAGTCATGCTGGGATAAAAGCACAGCTTTGCTGTTGCAAAAACCTGTGTCACAGTTTTTAAAGATGTATAATCAACGTTATAATACCTTTAAATGTATTATTCAAATTAAGTTCATGCTTCCTCTGCTTTGATATCTTCAAAATTTCACTGTAAAAAGGATAGGAGGGTGAGACTGACAGTTTTCTTCTGAGAGCCTTAAAAACCATTTAATGCCTCAGTTAGGATGATGTATGACAGATGACTGTTATATATATTAATAGTTTCTTTTGTGCACACAACTGAAAATATTTCAAACATGAAAGAAGGAAGAAAATAAAGTAGTGGCTCTATGATGAATTCACATACTAATAAAATGAAACAACTAAAAACTGGAATTTTTCTTTCCAAACAAACGTACAGAGCTGTGCATGCTGGCACATGGATGAGCACGCAGACATAAAAATCTTTTTAAAATTTGTTTCTCATATATTTATTACATGCTGCAAACCTATCAAAATTTTTGATAACCAGCTAATTAGTTGATATGCAAAACTATTTTACTTAACACTGCTATTGCTGCTATTGTCAACATTTATCTTATTTAAATCTTTATCAAGTAATTCTTTTAATTCCATTTTAAACTACTGAAATTGAAAATTGAAATTTTTTCACTGCAGATCTTCTCTTCATATTTTTTCCATGCATAGGTGATTTTTTATTTTTTTTTAATGAAGTAAGGAAAAGCATCTTTGCTTTAAACTAGGACCAACAGGGAAAAACAGGTAAAGTATTATCAAAATTCAGGTGAGGAACTGGGGCACCAGGCTGGCAAACAAAAGGTATGGGGTGATATAGACATGAGAGAATTCATATCGACCAAACAGGAATGAAAGGAGCATACCCAAAGCACATGCACATAATTAAAGTTGTGTCTACGAGACAGCTCTTGTAGAGGTGTGGAGGAAGCTTTCATACCTTAGCAGGGAAATAATCACAACAGGATGCTTCTCTGAAGTGCCTGTACACCAGTGCATAGAGTAAGGGGAATAAGGAGGAGGAATCAGAGCTGCTTGGAGTTGCAGGGCTCTGATCTCATTGGGATGATGGAGACCCAGTGGGATAGCTTACACAGCAAGAGTGCTGCAGTGGATATATATAGGCTCTATTTGGGAAGGACAGGCTGAAAGGGAAGGATGAGGTGTTTCCTGTTAAGTGCGAGAGCATTTGGAATGTATGGAGCTCTACCTTGGGATGAGAAACCAGTGGAGCACACATGGGAACTGTGAGGTAAACAAATGCAAGTGATTGTTTTTTCTTTAATGTAAAAGTGACTGAACACTAAAACAGGGAGCTTGTGGAGTCTCCATCCTTAGAGATGTTCAAAACCTATCCAAGCATGAAAGTAAGTAGCCAGAGAGGTTAACTCTATTTCATAACTGGGTTGAGTAGCATGGTTGACCAAGGTGATCTCCAGTGGTCTGTTCCAGCTTCCAGTGCTCTATGACTACAGAAAGCATTTCGTTAAGCCATGACTGAATTGTGATCTAAAGCATCAGCACATAGATGCATAAGCAGCCTAAGATACAGCGCAACATTTAAGATCTCTGGTTTACTGCTATGAAGTTTTACCTCACTCATTTTTATTTTGTATTAAAAAAAAAAAAGAAAAAAAAGATAAAAGACAATAGAGAAACAGCAACTTCCTTATTTCTTATATTTTATAGGGCAGTGGAAAGACATTATACACAACCCAGCTTTGACATTCAACTGCTTTTTGCTGGTTCAGAAAGCTGAATGGCACTCTTATAGCATCACATGCAATATCCCTCTTGCTAGCATGTACTTCTGAAAAAAATATCTGCAGATATCAAGGAATGGCAAGAAAATGAGAGCTAAAGGATCAATAATGCCTGAAGAGAAGCTTACTAGTCTCTGGATAAATGATTTTATGAAAGGCAGGCTCAAAATTTTGAAAAATGATGAATGTCTCCATCTTTGCTGATCTCCCTGAAATGATAAAGATACTCAGCACTTAGCTGCTTGGTTTCCCTACTGACAAAGTGAAGGCTTTCAATCAACTAATAGATGAAAGCTATTCAGCAACTAATGAATTACTTTCATTATATCTTAATGCACCTAATGGAAAATTTATTCAGTTTATTCTGTTAGTGCAATCAGCAAGAAAATATTCCACATATAAACAGAAGTTCTGTGGCATCTTCGGACACTGCACACAGACTTTTTAAAAAATACTTATTTAACAAGCATCTTTAAATGTTTTGAAAAAAATGTAAAAAGTCTTTCAGGAAGCAAAGTTATTTTTTTCAGCACAAACAACCAGGGGAAAAAAAAAAACAAACAACTCAGACATAAATTATAGAATCTTATCTATGTAGTCTCAATCCTCAAGTAGAATTATGAAACTTAAAAGATAGCACTAATACAAAAGGAGATTCTGATTGAAAGATACAGACAGTCATTTAATACCTGACAGAACAGTCAGACAAAACCTGAAAAGATCTTTTCAGACTATTTTATTTCATGCAGTGATGTCTTAGCTATACAATGGATTTCATCAGTGCACTGGCACATTTATTTTTTACTGCTGACGTTGTGCTCATCTACAACTGAACAGTTTTGATTTTTTCCAGAGGAAACCAGTTTCCCCAAAAATAAAAATTCCCCTTCCCCTCAGCCTTTTTCATTCTAACTCCACACATTTTTCATTTCAAGTTTAAGGTTGAAAAAGTGAGTATGTGAGAACGTATGAAAGAGACAGCATTTTGAGAAGCAGTGCAATTTGTCACCCTGAGAGTGAAGACACTTTCTCCATTCCAGGTGTTAGGTCTAAGATTGTCTTTAGCAGTATTATTTAATTCTTGCTTTCTCTCTCATATATTTTCAGGATATATGTAAGAAAATATCATGTCATAACATGGACTTTATCTTTCCTCACAGTATACTTTTACGGAAAAATGTTCTTCCTTCATCTACCCAGCCCATGATGACATCATAGAAAGCTACCAAGTTGGTCAAGCACAGTTTCCTCTTGGTGAATCTATGTTGGCTACTTCTGTTAACCTTCTCCTCTTTCAATTGCTTGGAGAGGGTATCCAGAACAAGTTATTCCATCACCTTTCCAGGAACAGAGGTGAAGCTGACTGGCCTGTAGTTTCCCAGATCCTCCTTCTTACCCTTTCTGAAGACTGGAGTGGCATTGACTATCTAAATCTTATTGTTTCTTTCACGTGCTGTGTGCATTACTACACAGGCACTTTAGGCAAGAAGAATGTGCAGGTATCCCTAGAATGATACAAGAAGATTTCACATAGGCATACTCACCCTTTAGGTGGCTAGCCTTCTGGCTTTTGTCATTACAGGTTGCTAAGGAACATTTGTTACTCTTACTGTTGTAGCTCATTCCCCTGTCAATTGCAATGGCATGAGCATTGCCATTATGGACCCCATCCCACAATTCCTTCAGTTTAAAGCATTGCCTCACTAGGTTAGCCAGCCTGTTCTCCAAGCTGTGTGTACACAACTCACCTACAAAGGACAATGCATTTGTGCTATATCAAGAAATAAATGCAGAAAAGCAATAACTCTAACCCGCATTTCAGAAGGATAGACTACAAGCAAATCATTCACCTTTCCTATCATGCAGTACCAATGCTTGTTTCCTTATCTTACTCTGTACATTGAAGCAATTTGCAGCTCTTGGGCCTAGGGCACATGGACTACAAAGACAGAGACAATTAATTTAAATTCTGTTATCACAGAAATTAAAAGACGTGGAATAGAATGTCGACCATGGGGCATTTTACTCAACACTTGGCCTAACGGCTGCAGATGGAGTCCACCTGGGTCACAGGGGGAATTCTATCCCAGAAGCTGTCTGGGTGCACTGACAGAACTTTAAACTAGGTTTGAATGGGGAAAGGAGTGATAGTGAGCCTGATCATATTGAAGCGTGGGACAGCAGAGCTAAGTTAGAGGGACAAGGTGCTACTGGGGGCCCCCAGCCTGCTGCATCTTTTGATGATGAAAGCAACAAAGAGACTAAAGGTAAGTACTACGAAGGATTTAAGGAGTTATCCTCCAAGAAGATGACGACCAGCTGCCCGGCTGAAGTTACTCCACACCAAGGCATGCAGTTTGGGAAACAAACAGGAGGAAATGAAGCCGCTATGCGACTGGAAAACCATGATATAGTTGCTGTCACCAAAACCTAGCGGGATGATTCCCAAGACTGGAATGTGGCTATTGACAGCTGTTCAGAAGGGACAGGTGAAGAAGGAGGGGAGGAAGCCTTGCCCTCTATATAAGAGTAAAATCAGGAAGCTTAATTTTAGGAAAGTCAAATTCCAGCTCTTCAGGCAGACAGTCACCAAAACCCCCTGGCAATCTATTCTCGAAGACAAAGGTGCAGAGCAGAATTGTCAGACTGTTAAGGAAGCTTACCTTAGGGCACAAGAGCTCTCCACACCACGTGTAAAAAGTCAGGAAAGGAAGGCAAGAGATCAGCATGGCTGAACCTGACCTGCTGGTCAAACTGGAGAGCAAGAAGAAAATGCACCGGTAGTGGAAGCAGGGACAGGTAACCTGGAAGGAATATAGGAATGCTGCTAGGCTCTGCAGAGATGAGGTCGGGAAGGCCAAGGCACAACTAGAACTGGACTTGGCAAGGGACACAAAGAAAGATAAGAAAGGCTTCTATAGGTACAGCAACCAGAAAAGGAAAGTCCAGGAGGGCATACCCCTAGTGAGCAATACAGTCAGGCTAGTGACAATGGACAAGGAGAAGACCAAGGTACTCAACAACTTTTTTGCCTCAGTCTTCACTAGTGACTGCTATTCACACACTGCCCTTAAGTAGACGGTTCAGAAGGTAGGAGCAGTGGGGAGTGATGCTCTTCCTGCTTTAAGTGAATATCAGGGTCACAACTGCCTGAGGAACCTAAGCATGCATGAGTCTATGGGTCCCAATGAGATGCATTCAGAGTCCTGAGGGAATTGGCTGACACAGTCGCCAAGCCACTCTCAAATGATATTTGAAAAGTCATGGCAGTTAGGTGAAGTCCCTGGTGACTAGAAAAAAGGCAATATAACATCCATTTTTAAGAAGGGTAGAAAGAATGATCCAGAGAACTACAGCCTTATTTCTGTGCCAGAGAAGATCATGGAACTAATCCTCCTGGAAAATATGCTAAGGCACAATGAAGACAGGGAGGTGATATGGGATAAACAGCATGGCTTCACCAAGGGCAGGTCCTGCCTGATCAACCTTGTTGCTTTTTATGATGGCATAACAGCAGCAGTAAACAAGGGAAGAGCCACTGATATCATCAGTTTGGACTTCATTAAGACCTTTGACACAGTCCTTTACCTATTTTCCATTTGCTTGTTTGCCATTGTATTTTTATTTCTTGTTTATATCGACTCTTCACTGACATTCTATTTGCAATCTATTTGCAAAACAGTATTTCAGGAATAAATCTATGCCCTAGAAGAAATAGTTTGTCTGTAAACTATACAGTGATGTTTCATATGAACTTCACCAACATTATATGTACTTGATTACTTTCTATCTACTCCCTGATAATTCCTTTGATGTTAATTGTTCTAAGTTCCAAGATAGTGAAACTCTCTTGCAATTTCCTCAAGTAATTACTGCTCAAGTTTTCTACTCTTTGTCTTATACTTGAATCTCAAAATTTGAATTATGTTTTTGTTTGTGTAATTGCTTTTCTTCCCATATATTGTGTTTGTAGGGTATCAGCTGAAAAGCTCACACCTCTTATTTTGAATTTTATCCTTCAGCACACTAGGTAAACTATGAGGAACTGATGCAATTAAATAACAGAGTGAAGAATGAAATAAAACCAACTCAAAATGTGTTTGCTTATACTGCAGCACATGTTATCATGGAATTCATTTTTAATTCAATATTAATAAAGAATTATTCCCATCGTACTTAAAGGCTTAAAAAATCTATGGATTCTTTTCTACTTCAATGGAAAGTGGCTTCAGAGCAAATATATTTTTTAATTTCATTTGGATTTGTGAACAACTGTTTGAATTGATTAAGTGTAAATTGAAGAAATACGTAGGAGTGATAGTGGTACAGAAATGATTGCTCAGTTAGGAAGTTAAATGAGGTGATCAGTTCCTGACATACTACATGGCAATTCTTGCAGGTTTTTGATTCTTTTTCCTACCCTTGGTTTATTAGATACATGCTGGATCCTTTGTCTTGCTTGTTACAATTGAACTCCAACATCCAATATCTAGTCTTCTCAATACTGTATAGTAAGGAGCATGCCAACACCTGCCTTGAGAATCAATTTTGCAATTTGTATCTTTGTCTTTCTTTTCTTTTCCTTCTCAGATATAAGCCATTCTCCTCTACTTTGAACCTCTCATTACCCCATCTGCTTTCTAGTTGCTGGTAAACATCCCTGAACCCAGCTAAGATCCCAGTGCTTCTGAAACAAAGTTACTGAAAACAAAACTCAGCTCTACCATTCAGAATGCAGGTAACCCAGAAATAGCAAGTGTCCCCCATGTCATGGATCACTCAGGTATAGCCTGTAACTACCTTCTTCTGATCCACTACAATGACTCATTTGTATACTACTCGTAAATATCTTCAAAGCACCATCTTGGGATTCAATAATCTAATTTAGCAGACAGATGGCCAAGCGCTATTCCAACTCAATTATTTATGATTTTGTAGTTGAGTTATGTAGATTAATTTCTGTAGTTTCTTTTAGATGTCTGGTAAAAAAGGCTGTTATTGACAGATGTTAAGCCAGATAATGAACACTGTGGATTCTTTACAGTGCAAGATGTACTGCTTCTGAATCAAAGTGAAAAAAATAGCCTGATTAAAATAGCATTAAAAGTTTTAGCATTTTCTTTGATTAGTGTAGGGTTCTTCCTATTTCCCTGATAAAACAAAGTAAAACACATCAAAAAACAACAACAAAAACCTAGTATGGAAGATTTCCAAGCTGATGACTATCAGAATCTGAACAGGATACACTGAGGAAGGATTACTTCCTTTTGTCTTGCCTCTTGTACACTTTATCTAAATATCTGCACCTTCTTATACTGGATTCCAAACAAAAAGTGTAAATTTAGCTCTTCATAACAGTGGAAGTATTTTCAAGGGAACGAAATAAAAATCAATTATAAAACACTCAAGACATACTCAGACAATACTACAAAAACAAATAGAACCAAACGAGAACCAGTGAGACCCCAACTGTTACTTCCAATGATACCTATTCATGATGGCATTCAAGGACATAGTGGATGCTGTGCAGATGTTGTCTGACTGGAAATGGAAGGATTTTTAGCACTGGGAGCTGACACCTATACTAGAAAGACAACCAACTCCTCTGCATTTACAAGAAGCTTACCCCATCTGTATTTTAAGGCTACACTACTGGGGATGAAGCAATGAAGCAACTGAAACTATTAAATCAAATGAAGCTATTAAATAAATACCTCTGTCAAACAAATTTACCTCAGTTTTCTTCTCTGCTAAGGAAGAAGCATCTGGCAGATGTGGGCAGGCCATGCTGATTGTGAAACTGGACTTCAGCATGGTTTCACAGAGAACTGTGATGGCATAAATGAGAGGACAAATAGTGGGGAGAGGGAACACATTAAACTAGTAACACCAATGGAACATCTTGGGAAACCATTATCTCAGTTCAAGCCTCAAGCTAGAAATTTTCCATTTTCTTTGTTTTTAATTAATCCAGGTCTCCTTGTAAATGCTTGAAAACATTGTTGCCACTCACTTCTTCCACAACTGAACAATACAATACCACCAGCTTCTTTTATATGGATTACTAAGGAGACTAGTTTTAAAAGAAAGAGGAGCAAAAAGGACAGGAAGAGGAAACTGGAAGTTGGACTGTTGGATAAAAAACCATGCACTTAGTATTTTACACTGCAAATAATATAATCAACACATCTTCTGATACTTTGTGCTCAATTACAGAAAGATGATCTATCTTAAATAAGACCTTACTGAAAGAGTAAAACAGTAGAAGCACACAGCATGTTAAAGACAAGAAACAATTTACCCAATTTTACAACAGATTTTTCTAGTGCAAAATAGCTATGCATCATGATGCATGATTTTGAAGAAGGCCAGCTTTAAAAATGAAATAATTTTTCATAAACTTGGAATTCAATGAAAATTTTAACTCCTATCTAGAGCTAAGAACCTGTTGTTATTACTAATTTCCCTTTTCCTGTTCCTTTCATCAATAAAGGGTTTACTTTTTCTTGTTTTTCTTAACTTCAGTTTTTTTAAAATTTTGAATTATGTTGTGTTTAAAGTAAATAACTAGAACCCAATATGAATATAAAATATTAAATACTTTATACACTTTACAAACTCAAAATACATGTTTCCCTTAATTTAATTCAGAGTTATAGTGATAGGAGAGAATAATTTTTTCTTTCAAGTATAACTCTGGTTTACTCTGGTAAAATTTTACTAGTAAATTCTGAACTTCAGCCACCTTCATTTGCAATACAGCATCTCCACAATAAGAGTAAAATGCTGCAGCAGGACAAACACTGTGAAGAATTCTGCACACTGAAAACCTAACTGTTGCAAATTCTCTGTAATTAATTTTCAGGCTTAAAAAAATGACAAGATTGTTAATGCTGTGGCTGTAAGCATCATAGGTACCACTGATATCAATGAAAAAATAGTATTTTAATCAGACTTTATTTCAAGATTTCCAAATATGGTGAAAAATTAACAATCAGTAAGCTGTTCTGGCAGGCAGCCAAACTGAGGAGGTAGAAAGTTTCAGCTGGTAAGACTCAGACATCTACAGAGCAGATTATGATTTCCACTGATAGAAACAATTTCTATTCTTTTAATATTTCCTCTATTTAGAAGGTTGTCAAAACCAGATGCTTTTTTTCATGACACTCTTTTCTACATTGCTGTGATTTTTGCAACCTTATCTGTGCCAAATCAATCATTTTGGTGACCCATGCTCCAATGTAGGGGCATAAAGCATTGTCAGAAATAATGGCCAGGAAATCTTTGTCAGAGGGGGAAAACCTTGTTTTCTTGTTCAATATTCTGTCCTTAGCAGAGAGACACTGTACAGAGTGCTAGCATCTAATCCATTTAAACTATTGGTTCTGTCCACCTATTTGATGATAACTGGCAAAACCAGCAGCAGAAATGAGATTAGAAGTATTATTTCACCTTCATTTTAAATTGTGAATTTTAATGTTTTTTCATTGCCTCTACTTCTCTGCCTCACCAAAGTGACCCAGAACACATTTTTCTTCTATCATAAGTCTACCAGTTTTAATCCTCTACTTATTGCCCACAGGAAGAATATCAAAAGTAAGAGCAGACTCAGTTTGAGTAGGCTATAACTAGGTATCACTCCTTTCCTAATGTACAAAAGATAATGCAAAGTACAGTGTTATTTATAATTTGTTGTCTGATAAACCTTTCAGTGTCAAGCACTCAGAAGAACAGATGGTACTCCAGAACACCTTGCTAGAGCTGCAAAAATAGAAATGTACTAAGGCGACTGCTTTTTGGAATTCCCACAGCCACTCCCCTTATACTGTAGCAAGCCTTCCACTAGTACACTTGCATTTTCTATGCAAACAAGAGAGAAATAAGTAAGACTTCAGTAATAGTCAAAGATAAAAGGACTTCCATTGTGAGCCAGCAATAATGTGTAATTTGTTTATACTCAAGAGTCTTAGTACTACCTTTGAAAATTAGTTGTTGTCATTTATATACACATTCAAGTTTATATCAATACAATTTATTGACCATAACTAGGGTTTTGTTATATATGTGTACACCATGAAATAATAACTTAAGTATCTTATAATGTCCATTACAATACCAATTATAATAATATAACCAAAATGCAGCAATCTTTTCACATCCAGTTTACACATAATAAGTGAAACACAAAGAGATTGCTTTGCTTCTATTAAAGAATATAAAATTTCCGATCTGAGAAAAAATAATTGCTTTATTTCAGTGTTGGTTAAAGCAAAAACAGATACCTGCTTTAGCATAAAATCATTGAATCGTGAATGTTGGCAAAGACCTCTAAGATCATCTAGTCCAACCATCCACCTACCACCAATATCTACCCACTGAACCATGATCCTTAGTACGGCATCTAAACATTTCTTAATTGCCTCCAGGGACAGTGTCTCAACCACCTCCCTGGGCAGCCCTTTCCAGTGCCTGACCACTCTTTCGGAAAACAAATTTTTCCTAAGATCCAACCTGAACCTCCCCTGGTGCAACTTGAAGCCATTCCCTCTAGTCCTATTGCTAGTTACACAGAAGAAGAGGCTGACCCCTACCTCACCGCAATCTCCCTTCAGGTAGTTGTAAGATAGCAATAAGGTCACTCCTGAGACTCCTCTTCTCCTGACTAAACAATCCCAGTTTCCTCAGCCACTCCCCATAAGACTTGTGCTCCCCTCACTGGCTTCGTTACCCCCCCCGGACATGCTCCAGGGCCTCAGTCTGTCTTGTAGTGAGGGGCCCAAAACCGAACACAGTACTCAAGGTGCAGCCACACCAGTGCTAAGTACAGGAGGTGACCAAATCCCTGCTCCTCCTGGCAACACTATTTCTTATACAAGACAGGATGCCATTGGCTTTCATGGCTATCTAGACACATTGTTGGCTCATGTTTAGCTGAGTGTCCACCAACGTTTCTTCCGCACAGTCTTCCAGCCACTCTGCCCCAGGCCGTTAGCATTGCCTGGGGTTGTTGTGGCCAAAGTACAGGACCCAGCACTTGGTCTTGTTGAACTTCATTCCATTGGCTTCAGCCCTGCAGTCCGGCCTGTCCAGATACCTCTGTAGGGCCTTGCTATCCTCAGGATTGACAGTTCCTGCAAACTTGGTGTCATCTGCAAACTTACTGTGAGTGCACTCAATCTCTTTGTTCAGGTCATAATAAAGATACTAAACAGGACGGACTCCAACACCAACCCCTGGGGAACACTGCTTGTGGTTGTTCGCCAGCTAGATTTAACTCCATTCACCACGACTCCCTGGGCTTGGCCACGCAGCCAGCTCCTTACCCAGCAAAGAGTGTACCTGTCCAAGCCACAGGCTGAAAGCTTCTCCAGGAGAATACTGTGGGAGACAGAGTCAAAGGTTTTGCTTAAGCCTTGGTAGATTACGTCAACAGCTTTTCCCCCATCCACCAGGAAGGTCTCTGAACATAGAAGGAGATAAGGTAGGTCATGCAAGACCTGCCTTTTGTGAACCCATGCTGGCTAGGCCTGATCCCCCAGCTGCCCTGCACGTGCACTGTGATCGCACTCCAGATGATCTGTTCCATAACCTTCCTCAGCACCCAGGTCATGCTGACATGCCTGTAGTTTCCTGAATTCTCCTTATGACCATTACTGTAGATGGAAGTCACATTGGCAAGCCTCTAATACTTTGGGATCCCACCAGTAGACCAGGAATACTGATAGATGGTGGAAAGTGGCTTGGCAATCACCTCTGTCACCTCCTTCAGCACCCTTCAGTGGATCCCATCAGGCCCCATGGATTTGTGTCAGTCCAGATGGAGCTCTACGTCTCTAACTGTTTCTACCTGAATCGTAGGGGGTTTAATCTGCTTCGCATCTGAGACTTCCAGGTCAGGGGGTAGAGTACCCAAGGATAAAATTTAAAATATGGTATAGAAATTTATTTCTTTTTGGAGCTACATTATACACCCTAGTTAAATCTTAATCCTTATCCTTTGTACACAGGACATTGAATTATTCCAGTTTCCACCTACTACCCTCAGAATGAGACAATTTCCTATGGAAAAAAAAGGCATGCATGAGCTCATAGGAACAGGTTATATAATGATACACATATTCACACTGCATGGACAAATTAACAATGCCTTGACTTTTGAGATTTCCATCTTACACAATCAATACTACTGTTTATCACTGTGCACAGATTTCCTATATTTTTAAACACTAAGGGGCAAGTTAAGAAATGTCAGTGCATTTAGTTCTTTGTTAAGCTACCAGTGTGGTTGGAATTCTTGCTGTGGTAAGATAACAAATTTAAAATCTTTCCTTTGATGAACAAGTGAGAAGGCACTCCCTTTCAAACTTCCCAAGGTACATACAAACAGGAGAAGAAAAAATATTTAAATGATTGCATAGTTGTTTCTATGATTTTAAGCATAAAATGTTAGGTAATCTTTCAGAAAATATTTAATAAACAATGATCTCTTCACTGGGTCTCCAAAAGAATGTTTCTAATCAGCCTAGGTCTCTGAAAAAAATACAGGGCATTATAATAAATTACCCAGCTACAATAGTTGTTCCAAGTAAAGTTATTTTAGTAATAGAATTTTACTTAACTCATTTACAAAAAAAAAAGAATGAATTTCCTTGCAACATGGAAACTGTAGCCACATTTTGTTTGAAAGCATGCTTGCTAATTTTAAGGTCCAAAATAAAATTCATAACGCTTTTACACTAAAGCTTGACTATAATACCATGTCTGCATGTTGTTCTTGTTTTTAAATCTTTGACATCTGGGCAAAATAGTTACCTGCTGAGACTCAGGTTTAATAGCTTTGTTTTTTATTCTGCTTTTCTGGATTCAGAAATAATTCTTCAACTCAAACTGATGTTTATACAAGACTCAGTCACATGAAAGGGTTCATCTTCCAATTTTTCAAGCAAGGACTCCATATGCATACTCAATTTTTACATCTTCTCTATATGGTTCATTTTTTTAAAACTGAAACTCTGCCCTCCTGGTCCATATGTCACAACTAGAAACTCTTCAAGCCAAGACCTCAACCCTGATCTCAAAGCGTGTTACAGCTTTTTGCCTAAGTCTATTCACAAGTTTTACAAAATTACAATGAACAAACCCTCAGAAAATAACAACTGAAAACAGGCTTTGCTTTTAACGTTGCAACTGGGAAATGTTTCTACCCTTTGCTGTTCTAAGGTAACACGTTAGAATTTATTTGGCCAGCAGCTAAACTGAAAAGGTAGAAACACTCAGTACGTAAGACCCAAACAAGTACAGAGCAGATCTACCACTGATGGAGATTGTTTTTATTCTATTAACATTTTGTCTATTTAGAAGGTTCCACAATGCAGACATGGCACCTCATATCTCATGACACTCTTTCCATATTGCTGGTGATTTTCAATCCTTATCTGTGCCAAATCAATCATTTTTGTGATTTCTAAGGTAACATTTTAGAACAGTAAGCTTCTTATTAACAGCCATAACAAGGCATGGTAATTCATATGGACATTTTTTTTTTTCCCAGAACATAAAGCTGCTATGGTTTGGCTGACAGATAAATGAGTCATCAGTCTGTCAAATAAGAGAGTAAAAACACTAGGTATGAAAGTCTTGTTTTTCAAGGCATTTGGAGGTCATTCAATCAGTAGGATATGAATTTTAAAAAGAGCTGGTGTTCTGTTAGAAAAGTTAGTCTCAAGGTCAAGAAAATTACGTGGTATTACAGGCATGCAAGTGTTAAAAAACACATGCTGCTGTAGATGCACAGGCTTAACTGAGCCCCATTTCAGGACAGCATTTTAGAGTGCAGCACCAAGGAGAGGCACCAGCACTGAAAAGAGCCTGTAGCAGCTGGGAGTCATCTTCCCTCTGGGCTCCAGGGCACATACCACTCTGTTCTCCCCAGCCTCACAACAATAATTTCTATATTCTTCCGACCATGCCTGTTTCAACAGTGAAATGACTCTTTTGGTATTACTCAGCAGCAAACGCATGTGATGCAAAACCTGAGAGAAGCCTGGTCATGTGCAGGGAATGCAGCCAAATTGAGGTAAGCATACAATCACCTTCAGCTGCCAACAAAATGCCTTCTAACCCAGGATTTGCTTCCATGACTGAAATGAGTGATTCCTTTTTCAGCACTACAGACATTTAGAAGAACCACAGAACGCTATATGAATGTAGTTTTTCAACAGCCACAAGATCAATTTAGGCAGGGATCTCTTGGAAAGAGTCCAGCGGAGGGCCACAAAGATGGTGAAGGGCCTGGAGCATCTCCCCTGTGAAGAAAGGCTAAGTGAACTGGGTCTGTTTAGCCTTGAGAAAAGAAGACTGAGAGGGGACCTGATCCAGGTCTATAAATATCTAAGGTGTGGGGGACAAAGTGGTGAGGCCAGACTCTTTTCAGCGGTGCGTGGAGACAGGACAAGGGGAAACAGCCAGAAACTGGAGCATAGGAAGTTCCGCACCAATGTGAGCAAGAACTTCTTTATGGTGAGGTGACGGAGCACTGGAACAGGCTGCCCAGGGAGGTTGTGGAGTCTCCTTCTCTGGAGATATTCAAGACCCACCTGGGCGCTCACCTGTGCGACCTGGTGTAGGGAACCTGCTTTGGCAGGGGGGCTGGACTCGATCTCTGGAGGTCCCTTCCAACCCCTATGATTCTGTGATTAGCACTGGCAGGTGCTACTTTGTGCCAGATACAGCTGCACCATTTTTGGTGAAAAATGGTTACTTTGTTCATCTCACAGATCTGCTGGGGACATCTGATAAAAACTACTGCTGGTAAGAAAATTCAACAAGGTATTCAGAACAGGCAAAAGCAGATATCCAGCGTTTTCCCTTTTCTGTTCCCCCTCCTTTCCCTTGCGTGATTGAACAGTCTGGAAAACCACTCACACACATACTAAATTTTTCTGATCAAATGGTTTACCGGGATGATGTTTTTATAAACCCCTTTTATAAAGGCTGAACTAGGGTTTAGTTGGAGGTAGAGCAAAGCAGTTTCTGAACTACAAATATAAGAAGTGCTGTTATCTATCTGAATTGGAAATTTCGATTTGACTTTTGAAAAACAGACTTGAAGGAATTTTGATTTAATATGATTTGCCCTACTACTCCCATCATCTCAGGGACAAAGCAAAGATTATGTAATTTGGAGTATTCCAAGTATTGTGACAAATATTTTGATATTTCTTCTATTCTACTGAGTAAGAAATACACTTTGATAAAGGTATTCTTCCTTTAAATGGGTTATCTAAAGATCTCCATCTAGTTCAGTATAAATGTTTTTTATATTGATGTTTGCCATTGAATTTTACAGCAGCTTTCATTCAGTGTTTCACTCATGTTTATGCTTTTCATCCAAAATAATCACAGAAACTTTTAAAAATCTCTACATCCTGCACAGAGAACCCAATCAATGAACAGTTTTCCTGCAGCAGCTGATGTTTTTCAGCACTATAAAGTAGAAGATAACGTGCTTTAGCATTATCCAATGTGTTGAGCCACAAAAGGTTCATTAATAGAGGAGCAATAAATAAAACACTGCATGCTTTATTTTAAGGTAGACGCAAGTGATATGAACTGAAAATGCCATGTTGAAAGTTTGTTTTTTAAATTCTACTTAGAACTCAATTTTCTCATCTTAACGTTATAAAGCTGTTCATTCTTATTATGCAGAAAAATGCCTTCTTCAGCAAATGGTCTCTCTGTGAATGACTATTAAATGTCGCTTATAAAAACACATTTCAAATAAATAAAATACATTTAACTTCTTCCAGATTATACTGCCATCTGGAAGACACCAATATTTACATATGAGATTAAAATTTTTCTAATTTGCTTTTCAATTTCTTTAGGAGAATTCTAATGTTGAGGATTCAGAAAGATTCAGAAACAAAATGTTCACATCTAAAAAACGTAAAAGAACATTTACAATACAGATAATGAACACCTAAAAATGCCTTAGGCTATGCTAAGTATAAAGATGCATTTCGTTCATTCCAATTATAATTGGGACTGTGATTTCTTTCACAAACAAGGCATTTATTATTTTTATATAATCATGCTTATTATACAAATGTATGTAATCACTGTATATATATAAAAATATTAATCAACAATAACTTGGATTGTTATTCAAGCTTTAAAACAAAAAAATCATCACCATCAACAAAAAAAAAAAAAAAAAAAAAAAAGAAAAAAAAACAAACCCTGTAATTAAGGATTGCCTGCACAGCGCTACTTCATTGACCTGATGCTCTCCATTTCTGACATTAACATCTAACTCTCGTCATCTCTCTTCAAAAGATGAAAAACTAACTGAAAACAATGAGGCATAGCTGACAACTCCATATGTTTTTTTCCACAGTCTCCAGTTTTCAGTTGTACTCTACTGAGTTTTTTAACCTATACTCTCTGTGCATTTAGGAGTCCTAAACCACTTTTTTTTTTTTTTTTTTTTTTTTTTTTATACGAATTCAGGGTCTTTTCAAAGTAGAACCAGAATAACCTTTAAAAAATCAGAACATATTGTCAACTTTTCAGATCTTTGGACAACACATTCACAAATGGCAAGCTTTCACAAATGAAAACAAAACAATAGCCTTACAAGAACTGAATAGATTTGTGATAGAAAAACTCACAGGCATTTTTGTGTGCAACAGTTCACATGCAGAAACCTAAGAATTAATAAATATCTGCCTTTTGTTGTTATCAAACAAAATCAAGTACTCTTGAATGCAGTTACATGGTCTTCAGTAAGTTTTAGAGAAGACAGAAGACTGTAGTACAGAAAAAGTAATTAAGTCCGTTCAATCTTGAACAGAAATCCAGCAAGTCTCAACACCTGCTAAAAGTTTACTGAAGCTCTTGGGTATGACACTAAAGGATGTTTTTTTCATGGTGCTGCAAAAGCATTTATCTTAGCAGTCCAAGCTGCTGTTGACTTCACAGCTCACTGACAGGCATTCACAAGCTGCTTCTTTCATTATACTCTTCCTTGTGATCAATGAAAATAACCACTGCTAGTCAAGCAGCAAAATCACCAGAAGCAGCTGTAGTCATCACTGGGGGTAAAGACCTACCGACACCTAGTTACATTTTTTTCCCATGCTTTTCAACCCAAATACGAGATTTTCCTGTCTAAAAACCAAGTGCTCCCCTAGTTTTGCTGCAAAGATTTTCTGAAAGTTGACTTACTGCAGCAATACACTAAGGGCAAACAACACAGCAATACCAACTTGAATTTGGAGGTAATTTGGAGACTATCACCCTTTCAGCTGACATTAACCAATATCCTCCACTTATTACCAAATTTCTCAAGAACCTTAAGGGTTCACTGTTTTCTACTACAAGACTATTAATAACTCAGGCACTATTTTGTTTCCTTTTCTGCTCACCTGACTGAACCTACTCTTCCTCTGATGTTTTTCATTAAGAAATAAATAAACCATGTTTCCTGTACTCTTCTTTGCAAATTCTCCTCATGGGATAAAGACCACTGCTGGAGCTTTCTACAAATATTTGTCCCAGCACAGCACAGAAGTCTAATCCGGCTGATTACAAAATGATATCCAATTAGAGATCATTGCAGAAACCTCTTTCCTTAACGAAACAAACAAAAACCTAAACACTCAAAAAGACACCGGGTAAATATAAAATTCTAGAACATTTTCAAACAGGAAAAGTATCTGGTGTGTCTTGGAGGAGATATGAGGCCTAGGAATAAATTGCACAGGATGACAAATGAGAATATTGAAAAAGGTGTTTCAAATGTACAAATTGGAACACCTCATCAACTTGCTATGCAGTTCCAAGTGGCCTGTGAATTTAAACAGCAGCAGCCTCATAACAGAAGTGATACTTATTACAAAAACAGTTACCACAGGATAGAAATGACAGAAGATTCAGGTAACACACCTGCATTTCAGTCTCATTAAAATGTTCTCTGCTACTTTAAGTCTCATCAGCTGTTTTATGTAACTACACAAAGAACTAAAAACAACCAAGGACTTGGTGGGGTTTTGTTTTTGCTTGCTCGGTTGGTTGGTTTTAGCTTAGAAAATACTAATGCAGGATAAGCTTAATAGGATGAAAAAAGAAAAATTCTAAACTACCTGCTTTCTTTTCCTCTTTAGTAGCAATTCTGCAATTTAAAAAGTATGTTTGAAATCAGGGAAGAAAAACAAAATAAAACAAACAAACAAAAAACCCATCAACATACCGAAACGTCTAATAGTACCTCATCTTTTTAATTAGGAAGAAATGAAATGCTATTCCTTTTTGTTTGTGTTTGTTTTTTCACACCATTAAAGAAAGCAATTATGATTTCAGAAGAAGAGCTAGTACTCGTGCCCATTTTAAGAAAAACAATAGTATAGTATAAGTAACAGGAATTACAGCTAGGTGAACAATTTAAAAAGCAAAGGCAATATGCCCTTCTTTTGGAAGTACTAGTTAACTAACTATGATCAAAAGCACCTGCTGGGTAACTCTAAGGACTGAAATTAGGTTGTTTGTTTGTTTTTAAATGCCAAAAAAGATGCATGTATTTTACCCACGTCGGCAAATTAGGGAAAGATTAGGTTCTAAATGAGCTCATGTGTGACATTCTGAACAAATAGGAGCAAATAACAGTCCACCATATTGATTCCAGACATATCTTACTTCTGTTTCCCATGGAGAAAGTAAGTATATTCTATTTCTTGCCAGTTATATATTCATAAGATCTTCCTTTAAAGCATGAAGGCTTCCATTCTTATATTTCTTATATAAGCTTTCTCTAGGAAGGATTCCTGAATGAACCCGCAATATTTGCATAATAGCTCCCCAAGGATGTTATTGAAAGAGAAAGCCGCAAGTAACACCTGTGATTGACCAAATACTCAGGACCTAATACACAAAAAGCTCCCGTTAAGTTTAGTAGGAGATTTACCTACATAAGAAGCACTATCCAGAACAGAGAGGTAAGATTTCTGCTCCACCAGCTTTCAGTCTGAATCAGGTTAGATACAGTGTGCAATAAAGCACAGGGTTAGGCTTAAGATAGAGCAGATAGGTAAAATATAAAATAACATTACGGCCATTATCCTAACAGAACTATAATCCATAGCATGATGTAATGGCAAAAAGACAACACTTGCTATAATACAGAACTTTTTGCTGCTTTAGGGCTTTGCTTTAGCAGATAGAAGCAACTCTCTGCAACCTTAAAAATAAGGTATTGTATAACTGTATTATCTCAGATCCTGAGATCTGAGATTTGATGTAGGTGGACATCACTGAGCTTTTGGCATAGAGCTGGCTCAGTGTCCAGATCATGCCCACTTTGTTGGTTGGGTGAGTGGGAAGGTTGTTTTGTTTTGAAGTGGCAGAAAACCATTTTTAAAGAATAGTTTAAATAACAAAAAAAATCTTAGATTTCACCTCAGAGATTCCAGGTATTCCAGGAAGCCAAGGCACTGCAAATCACCTTTCCTCTGCCTCCAAAGAAATCTGCAAAGTGCAGAAATAAATCCGTCCTATGCCTCCTCCTGCTTAACTAGTAAATGTATACAGCATCCTTGAAACACCTTCATCGGATTGTTGCTCATTTTTATGATGACACAGAATCACAATCGTTGAGAATGGAAGGAATCTCTGGAGATCACCTAGTCCAGCCACTTGCTCAAAGTGGGGTCAGCCAAATTACAATGAAATGCAAGCAGTTCAGAGGACCTGTCAGGTTGCTGCAAAACCTCTATGTTCTATTCAGTAATCTTAGAGCATTTCAAGGTAGTAGCAATTCAAATTTTATGTTGTCTAAAACTAACTACCTAAATCTTTATGTTGCGCCTCCAAGTCTCTGCATTATTACCTAAAGCAGCATCATGACCTTAAAGGTAAACCTGTTATATTTCTGTATAAAAAAAAAGCTAAGACATTTTATAACCAGCAAATAATTTCCCTTGGTTTAAAGAACAGTCACTTTTAACTAGGGAGATGTACTATGGCATAAGTACAACACATGATTCCAAAATAATATTGAACTTCAAAATAATATTAAGTGTTGACATGGCTGATATTTATTTTCACTTCTATCCACATCCAATGCACAGAATTTGTCCAGAATTAATGCACTGACATCCTGGCTTGTATCAGAAATAGTATTGCCAGCAGGAGCAGGGAGGTGATCATTCCCCTGTACTCTTCTCTGGGGAGGCTACACCTCGAGTACTGCGTTCAGTTTTGGGCCCCTCACGACAAGAAAGACATCGAGGCCCTGGAGGATGTTCAGAGAAGGGCAACAAAACTGTTGAGGGGTCAGGAGCACAAGTCTTATGGGGAGCAGCAGAGGGAGCTGGGATTGTTTAGACAGGAGAAGAGGAGACTCAGGGGAGACCTTATTGCTATCTACAATTGCTTGAAGAGAGGCTGTGGCAAGGTGGGTGTAACTAGCCTCAAGTTGCACCAGGGGAGGTTCAGGTTGGATCTTCAGAAAAATTTGTATTCCGAAAGAGTGGTCAGGCACTGGAAAGGGCTGCTCAGGGAGGTGGTTGAGTCACCGTCCCTGGAGGTGTTCAAGGAACGTTTGGATGTTGTGTTGAGGGATATGGTTTAGCGAGAACCATTGGTGATAGGTGGATGGTTGGACTGGATGATCTTATAGGTCTTTTCCAAGCTTGGTGATTCTATGATTCTAGGTAATGCAAATCACATAACTAACATTTTTATACATTGTTATTGCCCTGATGCTGAAGAGCCTGAGGATTTCAGCAGTCTCAGTGATAGCTCAATCTTTCTGCTGTTCCACTTGAAGACTCTGGGAATGTTACCACAATAACTTGACTAGGGTAAAATGACATCAAGTAGAGAGTCTGCGATATGTCAGTTAGGAAGTACTCCTTCAGGCAGAATACTGGGACTTACTTCAAGAAAACCCGGGGGAGGATAAAATAAAATAAAATAAAAAATAAAAGGAAAAAAAACCTCAATGCATTCAACTTCTAGTTCTGCAAATACTTCACATGAAAGAAATCCAGTTGATTGAGAAAACGTAATGCGTAAAAAGTGCTGATAATTTACTTGTTTTTTTCCTTTTTCTACATACTTAATAAAGATTTCTGGTCTCCTTTCTTTTAGTTTGCTTGCGACTCTGCGTCTCTTTGTTGTTTTGGTGATTACCTAAATTTTCAATCTCTTTAAGCCTAAGGGAAAAAAAACATTGGCTATGAAAAGCATACTGATGCTGATACTCTCAGATACATTTTTAAGAACCCAGATTTCACTTCCTATGAGACACAGAGCTTATATAAATTTGCAGACTATATCCACAGGCAAAACCAGCGGTAACCAGCATACACTGCTGTGATGTCGATCTTAGCACAGTATTTCAGCAGACTCCTACTCTTGTGGTCTGACAACATGATGGAAAGTATTTCTGCCTACGACTGTGGAATCTACATACTCTGGAAACAAATCAGAAGCTCTGAGTCTGGGATTGAACACTATACCACCTATATCTCTACACAAAGATTTCCCTTGTGTGAGTAGTCAATTGCAATCACACATGGTCTTTTCCAAAAGACAAGTTCTCTACAAATTCACTGTTATTGTCACCTATGGATAAACTATTTCCACCAGTTGACTAGAGGAAATAGGATGTCAGGAGTTTTACATGCTTCTAAGAATGTGAGAGTATTGCACAAGAACAAAAGCCTTTTTTTACATAAATACAAACAATGCTGTCTGTTCACAACTATGTTATTCATGAGAAAAACAAGACAATAAGCCAGTCAATTGTGTTAGGCTTAACTAAACTAATGTTCACACATCTTTACCAACTCTGTAGTTCTATCTTTTAACATGAAGCTCTGCCAATATTCTGCCTAATGTTCCGACTAATGAAAATGATGTACAACAGTACTGCAGTCCTTGTGCTCTAAATACAGACCATTCACATCTTCTCTGTCAGCAAGAGGACTGAGAACTGCAATGTTTACAGAACTTTTCCATTTTCAACTCCTGGACAAGAAACAGACTTTCTTTTCTCTAGAATGCTATCTTTTTACCTTATCTTAATTAAATAAGACGGCAGGAGAGGAGCCTATCTACAAAGGACCACAGACAGGAATTAGACCTTGGCAGTGTGGGGAACAACTGCTGTACTCAATCACCTTTATGCTTTCAGTACAGTCACCAGAACTTCTATGTTATCTCTATCTCTAACGACAGCTATTGACTTGGAAAATGCATTTCTTACTTGTCAAGAGTGTCTAAATTTAGCATTTTTGAGAATACTACATCCACCATTTGGGACACACACCTATTCCTGTTTTTGTCCAAGTATTTTTCTTCTGCCTCAAAACCAATCACTAGGAAAAAAAAAAAAAATCAGGTATAAGCCAACTTCTATGACATAGAGATGAATATCTTTTCAAATACATTGAGTGATACTTTCTGCTTCTAGTTAAGCATTTAAATCTACTACTCAAGAAAGCCTGTGATATGACATTCTTCCTCAGTTAGCATTTGTTCTTGTACAAATATTAATCATTAGATAATCTAGTGTTCAAAATGCATTTGGAATAAACTCTATGAAAAGATCAACATATTCTGTTTAGAAAAACTCAGCACATGCTTCAAAGTGATCTGTCTAGGTGAGACAGAATTACAGGACCATGGCAGTTGAGAGATATTACATAAGAAAAAAAAAAGACAACGAAACAGCATCTAAGGAAGAGGTGTTACAGATGTTACATGAGGACTGGACTAACGCAGGCAAAACAGCACAGAAAGAAAAAGATGATGCTGGGAAGCTGACTTTCCAAATGTTAATTGACTATGCAATAGGTTCTTTCAAACAGGTGCTCATTTTGAAATTAATCAAACAAAATAATATGTATTATCATTAAGCGGCCAGAAAAATATTGCAACATCATGCTGCAAAGGAAGGCTTTCTGAATAAACTTTTCTGAAACTTGCAAACAAAAAAAATTTGCACATGAGGCATTTGTGGAGCTTGTGCTACGAGAGTAAGATAAAGAAACAGTGACAGCATCAGACAGAATAAAGAAATGATCTCTACAGAAGCATTTGAAAGGTGTAAGTGAGACTAGTTTGCACCTTCCTAAAACAGAAGATAAACTATTTCAATAACCAAAATAATTTGACAAAGTCTAGATTAATCTGGAGAGGAAAAGTAACAGAAATATTGTTCACAACAACACAGTCAGATTCACTCATATTCTGAATTCAAGATGTATTTATCAGCCTGAGGTGTCCAGCAGCCAAGAAAATTGAAAAAGAGGTTTAGGAGACAAATCTGTTTGCTAGTTAAGCTTGCAGCTGAATATGTAGGTTAGACAAGCAGATTTAGTTTGGACAGAAGATTTAGTTTGAAATAGAAAAATATTATTAGTTTAGAATAGTAATAGTCCCTGAAGTTATATCAAAAATAAAATTATTCTGGGACTTTATCACTGAGGAAGATAAAGATAAAGAACAGAGGCCTACAGCTCCACAGAAATCCAGCAATGGAAGATCCTATAAAGAAAGAATGAGTCATGGGAGCTTGGGCTGAGGACTTCAATGGAATACATTCCATGTTTGGCGCAGACCTCCAATAACTATGATTACGTAGCAGTAAAGTTTTTCTTATGAGACTTAATATACAGTGTTTCACTGATCCTCTGCCATGAGACAGCTCAGGTCTACCACCACCCATGAAAAAAGGGATTAGCATGAAGTCACAAGTCAGACGGTAAAAGCAGCAGAATGACAGCTGGCTGGAGAAATAGGGCTGGCAAGCAGCTTGCTGCTGACAAGAGGATCAGCAACAAATCCAGCAGATGGCTGCACAGCAGGGACCTATGTGGAAACCATGCACATGGGTAGAAAAAGGTGAATTCTCACTGGAACTACTGATGGCTGCATGTGGTCAGCTCCAGAAGAGGTTATAACCTGAGCATCCCTGGCATTAAAGTGAATGAATCTATACTCTTGTACTAAATTGCTCCAGAGAACTGAAACAGTACCTTTTCCATTTATATCGCTAAGCTTTTAAGACACTGCTTGATGGCTGAGATGCCAGTCATTTTTCCTAGGACTGGTGGCAGAATTCTCTTGTACATTCAGAAAAATATATGTATATCTGCCACAAGCTGAAATAGAAGGTGTCTAAAATAGATAAAGAAACTCAAATTCCATTTTTCAGATAATTCATTTGCTTAGACTATGGCTAAGGTTGTTTCAAAATTGTGTTTAAAGAAGGCAAACAAAAGTAACTTCAAAGACAGAATAAAAAATCTATTGTAAACTGTTTGGAAACCATTTATTATTTTTGGATCTGATGGTATTTTCATCTCCTATTTTGTATGCATACTTTTATCCTAAGACTCACCTTAAGAACATGAGCACAACTAAACAGAGTTGATGAGAAGCATTGCCTAAAAACTCATTCTAACCTTAAACTATCACAGTAACCAAGACCACAACTCACATCTTTTTCTTCATAATCAAAACACTGACTGCAATTTTAGGCTCTTCTAAGGGATTATCTGAGGACACCAAAAGCATAAATTACCGTAAGAGAACAAGTTTTATCTTTGGCTCACTTCTGAGTGTCTTAGCCACTGACATCATTGAGAATATTCACATGAATTATAACTCTCAACTCTGAGAGGTAAAACCTTACTGTGATCCTTTACAAAAACAGAGTCCTGAATAAAACAGGACTGAGATGTGGTAGCACAATATATAAATATGTATATGCAGTATGCACAAACATTCTAAACAAGTTTAAAGGAAAACAATACAGTCAAAGCATAAAAACACACTCTGAGAAGTCAAAAAATAGAAAACCAGTGCCCAACAAATACAATTCAGTTTTACTGAGGTACGTAGGATGCTCTGAAAGTAACGCCTCCTCTTTCTTTATTTACATAGAAACTACAACAGATACAAAGAGCACAATAACACTAATTGATAGAGCAAATTCTCAGCTACAAAACACTACTTTTTAACACAGTCACCACCATGAGCTATGCATTTTTGCCAGTGATGAACACTGGCATTTAGCAGGCTCATAAAAATCTATACCAGTGGAGGTGACGCAGTCATTGACACCACTGCCGGAATGAACCACCCACCACTTCACTGTGCTCACAACCACTGTTTGGTCTGAAACATTCCAGCAAGCGACAATGAACATCAGTGGGCACCATTTCGCCATGGAGAAATTCAACCCCACACTTTTGCTTCATGTGCACTTCCATGTCAGATCCCATTGTGTCAGTCTGCCCTTCTGTTGTCACCTGTTGCACAGCAACAAAACGTAATGGAATATTGGTGGAAATGTTCAGCCTCTACTGACATTCCACCAACATCCGCCTCTCACATCGTGGGCCAACATCATAAAATAGAAGACGTTACTTTTGGAGCAGTCCTCCTAACCTTGTTTATAGATTAGTAAAACAACTATTAAATATCAAAAATTCAATACTGCACATCATAGAAATCTGGACTACATGCTCCTTATGTCCTCAATTCCTTTCTTACAAAAAAACTAATACTATTGCATGCTCCCAATGGGAACAGTTTGTCTTGCTTTCTACAGAACCGACTACGCAAGAGAGCAGCAAAAAAAATAATAATAATAAAAAAAGAAACAGCTAAAATTAATGTGCTTCAAATTTAGGTGGAAGCTCACTGAACCTCAAATATCTTACGTAAATGGAACTCTTTCATGTAGAGCATTTTTGGATGTAATCATAAGCTTGAGTAAACACATATATAAACCATAATGGAATTTATGAGATTTTTTGGAAAAAGTTAAAGGCAGCATGCACCATGAATTATCAGAATATTCAGATGCTAAATGTGGGTATATGCTAATACAGTATTTTCCAAACTGTGCTTGATACTGAAAAATTACATGCAGTGCATTATGAAGAGTAATTACTCAAATATCTTTCCTTATATTCTACAGATTTTTTTAAAATTTATTGAAGTAGTATAGTTAGTATTTAGGTATTACAATTTTTTTCAGGAAAAGCTGCAGTAACTCACTGTAACCAGATAAAGTCTTATGTCTTTTTTAACTAATGCTTTTTTAACTAATGTTTAAAAACAAAAACAAAAAACCTGTTAAAGAAATGAATAAGTACAGCAGTTTTCAATTTGTACGAGTCACAGCATCTTTGGTTTGCTGCCATAAAACTGAGTTTCATAAATCCACATCTGTGAAGATTCTTCCAACATGTGAGCACAGCTGTCCCTCAAATCTAGCTTACTACACATTTTCTGATCTTCCTTTTGTCTGTTTGGCAAAATCAAGACTCCAATTAGTATTGTATAAATTATTCTGACACACAGTTAGCATCTTCTTTACTCCACTAAACATCTGTTAGAAAAGTTGAGTATTCATAAGCAAATTATATTTTCTTTTGAACATAATCTTTTAAGATGCTGTTATTAGATAAATTCCTTATATTCATCATGGGAGGTATTAAATTGCACAAAGAGCAAGTGATTTCAATTTATCAATGGACAGCCATTCTCCAGCAGGTACTCCAGAAGCAATTTTACATATCAGACAGTATGTGTTAATGCAAACTTAAGTAGTTCATATACATTCTAAATCCATTCTGAATGGTTTATTTTTATTTTTCTTCAATGCAATCAGGAACACTGAGGTAATTCTTAAAGTCTAAAACAATATCAAATTCTTTTTTCTGTTGATGACTTACTATAAAGCATTTACTCACTCACTATGAGCAAAACAGCAGTTTGAAAGTGAATTTCAGTCTAGCGTTTGCTAGATATTTTGAGTGTTCATTGTTCTGCCACATGATTTATCACCCAACACAGACATTTTTATTTCCAGGTTTTAGTTAATTAAAAANAACATCAGATTAAAAAAGGGAAATTAAAAAAAAAAAAAACAACCTGTTGTATTTGCCTGAAATAATTAAAAAAATAAAGGTCCACTGATTTACAAAAATTCACACTTACAAAGTTAGAAAAATGCAGAATTTAATACATGTTGTTAATGGCAACATCTGAAAACCATATGAAACAACTACTAAGTACATTAGTGTTGCAGTATATATATTAAAAATGCATTCTTCGATGTAAGACGTAATGAAGTTAAGCAAAATATTGTCTTATAATTGCTTGTCAATTTACTTTTTTTTTTACAGCTGAATCTAGCCTTATTTTTGGCATGTCTTGGATTAGGTAAATTTAATACATTATGCAGAGTTTCTCACAAAGAACAGCAGAAAGGAAAACGAAGTGAATGTAAGTTGCCTCTTAATAATACGAAGTATTTTTGAAAGGTTGGAGGAGAAGTTAATTTGCTTAGGGATAGATCCACAGCAATCTGTCTTGACTGAATAACTGCAAACTCTATTGATTCATTAGTGAAATACTCTTCCTTTTTAGTTGCTTTCTAGTTGTTACTGAAATTAGATAATTCCACTGTCCCACAAACTTTAATACAGTAAAAATCAGTAAGTAACAAAAGTGAATAGATACTTAAAAGAATACTATGTTCAATCATTCTCACAAAATTAACATTTTGTTCCAAATCTTTTTCGCTAAAGTTTCCTTAGGTAATATTAAAGTTTTTATACTGAGGCAGAACTATCAATGGTGTTTAATCCTCACCAGCTAAGTTGCTGGTAGAAGAAAGAAAGAAACTGCAAAAAGGGCTAACATCATAGAAGAAATTCAGGCAATGAAAGAGACCAGATTCCCAGCAGATACTCCTCTGCCTGCATATGTTGCAATTCTGTTATCTGGACTGAGTCACAGAATCACAGAATTGTAGGGGTTGGAAGGGACCTCCAGAGATCATCGAGTCCAATCCCCCTGCAAAGCAGGCTCCACAGGTAGATGTCCAGCCGGGTCTTGAATATCTCTACAGAAGGAGAATCCACAGCCCCCCTAGGCAGCCTGTTCCAGTACTCCATCACCCCTACTGTGAAGAAGTTCCTTCGCATATTGGTGAAGAACTTCCTATGCTCCAGTTTATGGCCATTTCCTCTTGTCCTGTCCCCACAGACCACTGAAAAGAGGTTGGTCATGTCTCTTTGACTCCCACTTTAATATATTTATAAACATTAATAAGATCACATAATCAGTTCTGACCCTTATACACGTTTCTGTGCATTTTCAACTATATTCAACATACAGCTCATATATATATAGATATTCATTTCAGAATAAGCTGGTTCATAAGTTCACATACAGAAGGAATTATTTCTAAGCATTAAGGCCATATGAAAGCCATACTGTTGAATTCTGGACATTCATCCAGAATTTCCTGTACCAAACACAGTAACTTACATTACATTATTTCTTCAACAAGCATGGAATGGATAACCAAAAAGCAAAAACTACTTGCCAACCCTGTCCATAAATGAGTGGGAAAACCTACATCTTCCTCTTCAGCAATCTTCAGTGTGCTGCCTTCCAATAGAAATCTTCTAGAACTCAGGAGACCTAAAGCTTCACCTGTTTTTTTTCTAATGTTATTTGTTATTTATAGTTAAAAAGTTCCAAAGTGTACCACGGAAAGTGGAGCAACAGCACCACACTCCCAGTGTTTAAACTCTGAACAGTGTATATAGAAGAAAAATACAGATATAACACTTAGAATGGAAACGGGAAAAAGAGAGTGACAGGATAAATGTGATTAAAGCAAAAGCAATGCACAGTTATAAGGAAATATTAAATGTTTCAAACCATGTGAATGTTGTCAGTAGCCACAATGGATTCAGTAGGATCAGACTATTTATAATACCAGTAACATCTAACGTACTAAAAACAAAGGCAGCAAATTAAAAATAAAGGGAAAGAGAAAAAGAAAGAAAAGTAAAGAACTACAGTCTTCAAGGAGGAATATGCTGAAGCCACATCATTATCTAAAACAAAAACTGTCATAATTTCCAAAGGAGATGTTTAAGTTCAGATATTAATACTCTAGGGGGGAAAAAAAAGAAAGAAAAAGCTGCATAATTCACTGAAATATAAAACAATCAGAAGTTGTAAATAGTAGGAAAAGCCACTGAGAATAACTCAAATGCACAGAAGTGTCTAACATTCTGGCTACATTCTCCTGTTCCATATTTTTGAATGTCACAGTCCATCTAGCCTGCCAATTAGTCCTCAGGACAAAAAGCTTGCAATGCAACTGTGACAAACAGGGCTTACTTAAGGTAAGGAGCCTCAGCAAGCAAAAACATTAATTAGCAAATCATCATCTTTTATTTTCTTTCGGATTAAAGTTGCCAAAAGCAAGAGAAGACATCTGTCTGTACTTATTAAAAATAACCTCTTCTGTCAATAACTGAAATACAATTTTAAATTGCAAACAGTAGAAAAATGTAGAAACTACCGTATCTACAAATTACTAACTGCCAAGTAGCTGAGATTTGCAAAAATATTTATTGCAGCAAACATTGGTTTAATGCAATCAAATGACATTCAGCATCTCTTTTTTGTTTTTGAGGATGTTGAACATTTCCTTACAAAAAGAGCTATCAAAAATATTCTCAGACCTATTCTCTATTACCTGCTCTATCACTGAAGTCACTTACAGTTTTACGCAGATATTGGCCATCATAACAACAAACTAAACAGTGGGAACAGTTCTTAGAAAGGTTTTTTTTTTTCCCTCAGGAAATATGATTCAGTTAGAGATAATTATTTTTATGGGAGAAGGCATTCAATGGACATTTAGCAAAACTACCCAATGTTTATTTTATTGCTGCTCTGTTATATAAGACCAAGCCCTAACCCAGCCAAAATGGCTTAACTCTGCCACTGAATAACGTTTCACAAACTGTACGTGGAATCTGTAAGGAAAAATGTAGATAAAATACAGGTTCAGTATCGTTCCAATGCACTTCTCTTCACCAAATTTTAACAGCAGATCCTTCATTTGCCCTGGGATGCCTGATTCCACGTCTATTGCAGTTCATAGGAACCTGTCTAATTGATTTCGATTAAGCTCTGAAGAACTTCTGCCTTCTGAAAAACTGCTTGGAAGGTATTATATCATTAGATGGGTTCATAGTGGAATTTCAATCAAATAAGGCTCTTAAGTCTTGCCTGCCTTGTTTTCAAAAGAACTGTGATGCAAGCCTTCTTTTCACAAAAGACACGCTGACTAGTCCTAAGTATATCTATCCTATCTACATCATATTTATGTAGTTGTCCACTAAGCGTAATCTAAATTTCTACTTGTAGGTTTGTAATTCTTTAGTTTCCTCATCAAATGCTTCCTAAAACCTGCCATCAGATTTGTCATTCTCTAATCTTCGGTGCTAGGAAAATTTTAAGGGAAAAGTTACACACCACCAATAGTAATACAGCTATTTCCTCCCTGTGTTCCTGTAGCACTCCTGAGTGAACACCATCTGTTCCAAGTAGTTTGTTATTAAGACAGTATTTGCTCTCCAGACATACTGCAAGATTCTTCCTGCTTCACATTTCTATGCAGTATAGCAATCAGATATAATTAAACATTTCAAATTAGCAATTCAGTAAACCACATGAATCAAATTCATCTGCTGTACTTTATTGTCTGGCTTTTGATATCTTCAGCATAAATTACCTGGCTGCTTTGCGGTACTAGAAACCCCACTGACACACAGGGAAAAAGCAGAACTTATGGGGAACTCAGTGTTTTTTTTCAATCAAGCAAAAATAAGAGTAACAAAGTCCACTGAATTTCAACGATGCACAAACTCGCATTATATCTTTACAAATATGCAGACCTTAACATGGTGCTTATGGCAAACATCTAAGGATTCATTTTCTTAGATTTTTTCCTGCTAATATTTGGTAACACGTACAAAGCAAGAGTCCTTCAGCATCCAAGTAAGCACATGTGAAAGACAAAACCGTTTTTCTCTTTTGTCTCAAAGCTTGCTTCCTGAGGCCTTTCTGGTGATAAGACTCTAACTGACAATTGCAAATTATCTAGGGGGGCGAGCGGTAGGTGTCAGCGTGCCACAGTACCTCTGCTCATGATTGTAAAGATAAGCAGAAGCGGGACAAGCAGTCTTTTTCAGGGGTGCGGCTTGAAGGAGCTGACCACTGCAAAAGGCGATAATGGTTGTGTATGGCAATGAAGGCACCACTCCCTGCTGGCTTATCTGTTGGGCCAGGTATGTCACACTAACAAAGAGAAAAGAAGAAAAAAAAACCCAGAGAAATGGGGGATAAAAAGGCCCTCACTAAACTAAGGACTTTGGAGAAGAACTCCCAAAGAAACCTTTGACAGAGAATTCCCTGAGGGGAACACATCTTTGGAAGAACCCCCCTCCCCGGGGCTTGCTTGCTGTGAAGCTTCCTGGCTTCCTCCCATCCCCCGTGGTGACCAGATGAGTTCCTGAGAACAACGGACCTGCTACGAACCTCGCTGGACCCATGGTGGTGACTATCTCTTTCTGGCTTTCTATGAAGACTCCTTGCTTATTTCCTATCTCTTTTCTATCGCCCATCTTTCCTTCCCCATATCCCTAAGCAACTAGGATTTGTAATAAGCTGGTTGGGCTAACATTTGATCCGTTGTGTCTTAATCTCGCCATCGGGTATACATGTATCAAAAAGAACCTCTTCTCCCTCCTATAAATTGGAGCGAGACAGCGCATGGGAGAAAATATATCGAACATTAGTTAAGAGTAACTCGTATTTCACATTTAAAAGTTTCTCACATGATTTCATAATATTATCTTAATCATTTATATAACAGAACCAAAACTGACTTCATAGACATTGCTTTGAAGACCTTCTTTGTGGGGTTTTCTCCACCAATAAGCACATACATTTTTACTTATTTTGACTTCTAATGTATTTATAAATATTTCCAGGTCAAATGCTAGACCCAAACCATTCTGCTTCATAATGATAAGGGACTGACTGAAGAAAAAAGTCCAAATGTCTCCATTATCTGAACTACCATGTTTCATCGATTCCTCATTATAAAAGTCAGTTTCTTACTTCACAGCTTGAGGAACTGCCATGAAACAATGCTTTTGGTTCAAGGTCTGTGTTCATTATGCTGAAATGTTTACCTGTCTTAAGGAACACACAGAATGTTTTCAGTCAACTCGGTTATACATTATGAAAATTGGTGGTTTTTTTTTTTTTTTTTTTTATCATATTATACAAGTAACGCCAAGCATTGTTAGAGTCCTAATATTTGCTATTTTAATAACATATATTAATAGTTACTGTTCTTTTATAGGGGGAATTTTTCAAAGGGCAAATGGTAGTCAAGCATGAAATTGATATCCACAATCACTTCATACTGATTTTGTTTCTGAAAATCCTCATTTCAGTTCCAATATGTTATGACATCTTTTGAAAAAGTTCTTTTAAAATTCCAGGAGCAGTGTTTTCTGCTTTAAGAGTTTAACTCAAAAGATATCTGATTATCTGGCACACTGAAAAGCACAATTGAAAAGAGTACTTTTTAAAACGTAACGTCTCCTCTAGAAGAAAAGGGACACAGAAGTGAATCTCCTCCTGCCACAAGACTTCCTCCAACACTTTCTGAGCTCTGAAACATCCTCATCAAATACAAAGATCACAGGTGAAATGGAAAAAAGCCTGCAGATATAGGGCATGTAAGCCAGGCAGATTTTTCATGACATGAGGTAGTCAGAACTCAAATGTGGGGTTGTGAAGAAAGCTATGCTAGAATTTCTATCACAGACCTGTCAATCTAGAAGTCATGGGAACCCTAGCTTGCAATCAGGCATGCTAGGAAGTCTAGTAAGGATTCTGGCACTCTGTTGCAGAGCTGTGACTCAGAATCTCAGGAGCCCTTGGCTGCTGTCTTGATAATGTCATTGAGCAACCATAGCACGGGAATGTGAAAATTTAGAAACATTGCACTTAGTGTTTCTAGGAAAGAGAAAAGCACAATCTGCAGCTAAAGAGTAAATAAAAAATAGTACTGGCTACTTATGACCAAACCCAGACAAAAACACTGAAAAACACAGAATTTCTTACGGATAAGAAATACTGCAATTTTGGCATCTGCACTCACCATTTGTACCCAGGAGTAACAGACCAGCGTTTTCACACAGACATCTAAATAATTCAGTTATCAGAAACTTCTGACCTGGTTACATATAGATTGGGCCCAGAAAGTCTATCTTTAAGATAGACTTCGAACATTCAAACATCATTCTTTTAAAAGTCCACATCATGCTGGTTTGACAGTCCTTTCTATCAGTTTCCATTCATTTCAAGGCAGATACTCAGAAAATCAATCAATTTTACTTTATGCTTGCAGTGAAATACTTTGTTACTTGTTTTCTAACAAGAAATTTCATGCCATTAGACATTTATTCACACACTGGAAGAAAGAAACAAAATAAGCTACTTTCTTTCCATTTTGCTCCAAAAAGGCAGCCACATGAAGGTATATTTAATATACCTTTTAAACGTTATCCTTAAGGTGCTTCAAGACTTTCTTAAAATACTCTCATGCTCTTTTTCTGGTGACAGCAGTGTTCTAGCTGAAATGCTTTTGGTAGCCTTGTTTGAGCCCCTTCTCATTCTCAAATTCTGTTTCTTTCTGGAAAATGCATTATCCTGATGGAGTAAATGTTAAGTAAACACCGTTTTCTTACTGCCTAGTCTATTAGACAGTGGAACAATCTTCTACATCCCAATTACCTCAGCATGACTTAAAACAACACAAACTGTTTTTAAGTAGTGGAAGCATTTCTAGACATCTGAGAGTCTCCCCATGAAGGCAGATTAATACCTGGCAGAACTTTATGCACAGAAGTTAAATGACATTTATTCTCCACCAAAGATCCCTCACACACACACACACACACACACACACACACAAAAAGGCAGAAAATAAAACTTTACAATTGAGACAAATATTGGCATTTCTCAATGAAAGAGCATTCTACAAGTACAAAGCTGTCCAAGTATAAGTAAGTTTTATGTACATGAGCTCCTAATATTTCAATCTAATGGAAAGTTTTGAATTCAAGTAAACTGTTACTGAAGCAGCTATAGAGAAATCACACACACACACAAGCTAATCTTCCATTAGAATCAAGTACAAGAAGAAGTTAGAGTAACATCTGTCAAGACAATTCACAGTTGCAATTGCCAAAAGATACATTATGGTGGAGGAATAAAAATGAAATACCAGAAAATACGAAGACAACAGGTAATCAAATACAGAATCTTACTGTCCAGCAACAGCACTCATTAGAAAAAAACAGTTTGAAAAATCCTCAACTAATGAGCCTTTCACAGTTTTAATGTAACAATTTACTAAATTCAGTCAGAGTTATTCATAGTTTTTTATTCCTTTTCAGTGAGATGCCAAATCAGAAGACAGAATTTATCTAGTCATTCCAAAATAAATTCTTCTCTCATATGCCAAAATAACAACATTGTGGTTTAAAGTTCTGAAGATTGCTGTTCGTGTCAGGTCACACAGAATGCACATGAGTTATGTGTTTATTTCTTCTCCATCACCTTTGGATTTTTTTCCAAGACATAAATAGCATGACTGAGAAAGAATGGGCTACAGGTTTTCAGAATCGCAGAAAGAGCATTTTCTTTTTCTGAGCCCTCATAACAAGAAGCATAATTTGGATGACAAAAAAAAAAAACTTGATTATTTCAATTTTCCTGTCACCAGGAAGTTCCCCAAACCCACAATTCCAATCTGCAAATGAAGCTGTACCATCCAATACAACGCTGACAAGACAGATATAAAATACAGCATGTGTGGTCTGCCTGCCCATTGGCTGTAGTGTTCAGAGTATTACCAAGATTTCCCCAGTATTGTTTTTGATTTCACTTCTCCAGTATCAAACAAGAGATTTGTGTATCTTAAAACCCTGAAAAAAATATGTATCTTTTCAAGCAACTCTCATACTTCCCCTTACAATCTCACAAAACAAACTGCCCAGTAGCAGCTTTGATTCCTTGAGGAGTTTCATCTATTAAAAAAAAAAAAAA